>BSBK01000342.1:282500-417500 GCA_027943335.1 Chamaecyparis obtusa | reverse complement strand
GGACATGGGGAATGATTCCCATGTTGGTAGTAGCAGAACCAGAGATTGGTTTCCAAGTTGTAGAGGGAAAGTGGAGGATGGTAGAGGGCACAATGAAGAGCTAAAAGCCTTTTCTTGTTTGGAATGTGATCATGAACAATGAGAGAAGGATTTAGGAAGAAAGAGATGAGTGGGAATTTCTCAAGGAACATCTACTATAGATAGAGGAAGATAATAGAATAAAAGGAAAGGGAGCGCCAAGTTGGTAGGAAGACAAAGCTGTAAACTAAAGGGGGCTCTTTATCTCCAATGAATCCTTAGTGTGTGAAGAAATTCACAAGGTTATGAAGGTTCAACCCAGTAGCTCCTAGGGATGGGGGTTTTTGTTATTTTTGAAAGGATTCAAACTGGTTAATGGTTGGCTCATTTTGTGAATTTTGTATGGGAAACATATAGTTTGGCTTTAGATGGCTTAGTGGCTAATGTTAATGTTAGTGTATATGGCTTTACTATCATTGTTTGCCCAAATTTTTTAGTAGTATGGAAATTTAGCTTTGTAATGACAGGATGGTTAATAGTAGTAAGGGTTGGATGTAGTAGGTTCAGTTAGTCAATGATAAGGATGCCTAGGTTAACCTTCATGTATCAAACTTTTTATTAATAAAATATTATTATCACTGGTAAAAAATAAAATAATAGCACATGCATTTTGGAAGAACAAATATATTATTTGACAATAATTCAAGATAATGTAATCAAGACAATCTAATATTTGAATATTTCCATTAATATTCTTTCTCTCTTGATTGTTCTGTATCTAAGCTAAACCAAAAGAATTCCTAATATAACGAACATCCTTAACACTATAAATAACATGACCACCAAATGTATATTAGCAACATGATACTTCTTTTGTGGAGTAATGGACGTTGTTGCCACTTGCTTTAGTTTTTTGCTTGACTTTGATGGCTATTTTCTTTTAGGGACCATGATTTGTTGTTCAACTCATGTTTTGTAATCCTTTTTTATGAATATTTATATTGTGTTTGTTCAAATCATTCAATGTCTTCAATTAAAGACAATAAAAGACACATACACTATCTCAAAAACCTAAAAGCTCGCCTTTATAAAGAAATGATCGTCTCTCATAGCAATAAATAGAATAAGGTTTCTTTTGTCCATCACCTTCTCATTTTGAAGTTATTAGTTTGATCAAGACATTTGTTTGTCCAACCTCTTCTTTCTTATCTCTTGTTGAAAAAAAATGAAAAAATCACTTCCTTACAAACTTCTAAAAATATCTTTCCCCTTTAAGCTATATACACTTATAAAATATGCCTACAATTACTTTTGCAACTAAAAAAATCTTAAACACGAAGTTGAAAAAAGCTATTGTCCATCTCTGAACTTTTTAGTCTGCTAACAAGAAACATCTCTTAAACGCACTTCTTCTTTGTACTATTGCTAGTGCAATAATATTTCAAATCGTAAAGGATATGGTAGAATTCCCCACAATTGCACAAATTTTTATATTCAATTCAAAAAGCTTAAGTGCATTCCATAGACCTCAAAGTGCATGCACACCATGCTATACAATATTTTGACAAGGACATTTTTACAACTTTAATCTCTTCATTTTCCATAACAAATTTAGTTCATAGCAACTTGGAATCGGAGACTTGTAGGATAAAATGGATAAAAAAGGGTCTGAAAGCTCTATAAATGCTTTAAATTAGATGTAGATCAACTAAGACGTGAAATAGGAAAACAAAGATGACCTTCTTTGGGTTGCTTATAACATTGATGTACTCTTATACATGACTATGAAGCTTGGGGTGGTAGCATGTAAATATCAAAATGGAAATAAACAATAAGGTTACAAAGATATTTAATCACAAGAAGTTTCAAAATAAAAGCCACAATGCATATGAGATCATCTTAGCCAAGGAGGGAGTTGTTATAGTTGAAACGTCAGTGATTTTGACTACTAGAATATTGAAGAGAATAGAGAACATGAAAGGACACTATTGTCCCAAAAATAGTAATGAAATAAAAGTTAAATAGAAGAAAGAACATGTGAATGAAGTAGAAAACCAAGTGAATGAATAAATGGAGAGTTAACATACAAAAATACAAACACATATTAATATAGAAACTAAAAAATATGTGATACAAAAAATCAAAACAATTATACAAACAAAACAATTTAACTAGAAAATATGTATTATATTAAATAATTTAATTACAGAACAAATCACTATATAGAAAAATATATAAAATAGAAAACTATATTACAAATAGTCTAATTAATAACTAACTTGCACAGTCTAAAATATAAATAAAATAGTAAAAAACACCCAAAGAAAAAAGAAAAGAAAAAGGAAAAGAACAAGAACTCAAAAAAGTTGAGTGAATATTAAGATCAATAGAAAGCCAATAACATTCTGTCATTGAGTATATGACATATGAGAACATACAAATCAATTATACTACTACTCTTTAAATAAATTTTGTTTGAGGCATGAATATATAAAACAACAAATTACTTTGTTCAGTTCATAACAGAAAAACCATGATCAACATATTTCTTTGTTGATTTCAATGCAATTCATCTCTTGAATTCTAGACTGACTACTCAATAAATAGAAACTTTTGTTTGAGGATGCATGAATATATAAAACAACAGATTTCTTGTTCAATTCATAACAGAAAAACCATGGTCAACATATTTCTTTGTTGATTTCAATACAATTCATCTCTTGAATTCTAGACTGACTGCTGTGATGAACGCTATTAAGAACTTTCATTTCATTTAGGCAATTGAATTCCAGATTGACTGCTGTGATGAACACTATTAAAAACTTTCATTTCATTTGCCCAATGGAAGTCAGATGGGTTATAGTTCGCATTAACTGACAGAATCGCCTGGTTGCGAATGGTTATAACACAATTCTAAATCACTCCTGGTTAAAAAGGATTGAAATGCAGAGGATAAAAGCTATGGCAATTTAAAGTTAAATATGATCCCGTTGCTGCTCTTAACACTACGTATTTTTGTAAAGCTGTAGCTTGTAGCTGCTTGCTATGGCATTTCTACCGTTGACACGACAACCCCGCACAATTAAAGCTGCCTTGGCAAGATTTAGCACATCTGGACAAGTACCCAAATCCAAGTCCAGGAATGGCTTAAGCTTAAGTTTGATAGATACGAGTAAAGCGGGCTCTGTCAAGGAGTGGAATGTGATGATTAAAGGGTATGTAACTAAAGGGATGTTCAATGAGGTTTTGGCTCTTTTTAAGGAAATGTTGAAGGCCGGCATGCGCGCAGACAGTTTCACACTTCCTTGCGCTCTCAAGGCATGCGCTGGGATCTCCCATCTGGAACACGGTAAGTCTATACATAGTTATTTGGTTAGGAGCAAAACAGTTGATTCTTGTGTCTTTGTGGGTTGTGCTCTAGTAGACATGTACGCAAAATGTAGGAGGATTGAAGATGCACGTCAAGTGTTTGACAAAATGTCTGAGAAAGATGTCATCTCCTGGAATGCTTTGCTTGTTGGGTATGCGCAAAATGGGTGGTGTGATATGACTTGGAAGTGTTTCTGCGAGATGCAATCACAAGGTGTGAAACCGGATTTTGTTTCTACTGCTAGCGTTCTTAAGGCTGCCGCTCACTTGGAAAGCCTGAATTTGGGAAGACAGGTACATGGATTTCTTGTTACAAGTGGATATGAGAAGGATGCTTTCATGGGGAGTGCTCTCACACACATGTATTCAAAATGTGGACGGTTAGTAGAAGCACGCCTAGCGTTTGATGAAATATCACATAGAAATAGGGATGTCGTTTCATGGAATGCAATGATTGTGGGGTACGCTCAGAATAAGCATCATGATTATGTCTTGGAACTCTTTCAGGAAATGCAATTAGCAGGCTTGAAACCAAACTTGGTTACTATTGCTAGTGTTCTCAGGGCGTGTGCCCATTTCTCTGCACTACAGCAGGGGAAGGAAATCCATGGTTTCGTAATTAGAAATGAATTCGAGGCTGATCATTTTGTGGGCAGTACACTTATAGATATGTACTCTAAATGTTACTGCATCAGTGATGCATGCCAAGTCTTTGACAGAATGCCTGAAAGGGATGTTGTTTCATGGAGTGCAATGATTGCTGGGTATTCACAAAATGGAAATTGTCTTGACGCCTTATACCTTTTTAAGGACATGAACATCCGAGATATGGAACCGGATTCTGTTACTATTGCATGTGTTCTCCCAGCGTGTGCCCGCATAGCATCTCTGCAACATGGTAAGGAAATCCATGGTTATATGATTAAAAATAGATTTGCTTCTGATGTTTTAGTGTGGAATGCTCTAATGGACATGTATGCTAAATGTGGGAGTATACAAGATGCAAAACAAGTCTTTGATGGTTTGTATAATAGAGATTCAGTCTCTTGGAGTACTATAATTGGAGGATATGCCCAGAATACCCATTATGATGACGCTTTGAACCTTTTTTCTGAAATGCAGCTAACCGGTGTGAAAAATGACTATGCAACCATTGCTAGTGTTCTTCCTGCATGTGGTAACGCATTAGCTTTGCGGCATGGCAAGGAGATTCACAATTACATTATTCGGTTTGGGCTTGAGTCAGATGTTTTTGTTGTAAGTGCCTTGGTAGACATGTATTCCAAGTGTGGGGAAATAGAGTTTGCTCGTCAAATATTTGAGAAGATGTATGATAGGAATGTTGTTTCATGGAATGCAATGGTTGCAGGCTACACACAGAATGGGAATTATAATGAGGCTTTTCAAGTTTTCCGTCAACTTCAACAAACAGAATTTAAACCTGATCCCATCACCATTGTGAGCATTCTCCCAGCATGTGCTCGGTTAGGAACTTTGCAACAGGGCAAGGAAATACACAACTATGCACTGAGAAGGGGATTTGATTCCAGTGTTAGTGTTGCCAATTCTCTAATTGATATGTATGGGAAATGTGGGAGTATTGATGTTGCACACAAGGTGTTTGAAAAAATTCAGAATAAAGACCTGGTCTCATGGAACTCTTTGATTGCAGGGTATGGGATGCATGGGCATGGCAAAGAAGCCCTTGGATTTTTTCACTTGATGCAACAGACAGGCATAAAGCCTGATCATATCACTTTTGTAGCTATTCTATCTGCATGTAACCATGCGGGTGTGGTGGATAAAGGTCGACAATACTTTGATTGTATGAGTCAAGACTATTCTATCACTCCAAGAGTTGAACACTATGCATGTATGGTTGACCTTCTTGGTCGTGCTGGCTGCCTAGATGAGGCTTACATCTTCATAAAAAATATGCCATTAGAACCTACTGCTGATGTGTGGGGAGCACTGCTTGGTGCTTGCAGGACGTATGGTAACATGAAGCTAGGAGAAAAGGTGGCAGACTTTCTATTTAAGTTAAAACCTGAAGATACTGGATATTATGTTCTCCTTTCAAATATTTATGCTGCAGCTGTGCGTTGGAACGATGTAGCTAAGGTGAGAGCCCTGATTAAAGACAGAGGACTGATAAAGAGCCCAGGATGCAGCTGGATTGAGGTCAGGAACAAGGTGCATGAATTCTTTGTAGGAGACAAGTCACACCCACAATCTGAAGAAATCTTCACATTTTTGAAGTGTTTAGACAGACAGATGAAGGACATCGGATTTAGGCCAGATACAACATTTGTTCTACACGATGTGGAAGAGGAGGAGAAGGAACAGATTCTTTGTGTCCACAGTGAGAAACTGGCAATAGCTTTTGGCCTCCTCAATACAAACCCCAATAGACCCATCCGCATCACCAAGAATCTTCGAGTTTGTGGTGACTGTCACACTGCTGCCAAGTTCATATCTAAAATTGCCAAGCGAGAAATCATTGTGAGAGATATGATTCGGTTTCATCATTTCAATGACGGATTATGTTCTTGTGGAGATTATTGGTGATACTGACTAGGTGAGGGGGTAATAGCATGATCTCACGCAGCATTTGTTTGTGCAGGAAACTGAGTAGTTTTTGTTATATTGCAAACACTCTAAGAAAAATTTGATGCATATCAGCATAGAATAGAACTAAAATTATATGCATCATGAAGGTGATAACAATACAATGAGACAACGTGTGGGACAGCTTTGATAGTCTTTCAAAACTGGAAGATAATTAAGATCAATTGCTTCCCTGCTTACATTTGGGATTTTTGTCTACTGCTTAAATAACCACTAATATCGGAGACCATTGAGAGGGAGATGGATAATTGTTTCAGCTCTTATAGCCTCATAAATAGAAATGACTGATGCCTCAATTGCAGCCACGTGAATTTTTTTCTAAAACATTGGTGACCACTACTGCAGCCACAACATTTTTTAACTCTCAGGTTGTGAGCCAATCAGTAAGTTTGGAGTTGAGAATTACTATGGGTTCTTGTCTTTCTCCAGTTACAAATGCTATTTGAAATCGGACCTTAAAACTGTCATTATCAAGTTTAATGGGTGATTGGTCTTGGCTCATATAATTTGTTGCATGTGAGCTCTGGCTTATATAAGGTAGATGATCAAAGGGTAAGGTCATCATGTGAGTGCAATATCAGTATGAGCGTGATAAAAATTAGTTAGCTTTTGGATGGTTAATTGGACTACCTTAATGGTTCGTAGAATACTGGCGTGCTGTCTTACCAAACTTCAATTTAACATCTCAATCTTTTTTGGTACATATTTTTCTGTTTTAACTTTTATTGTGTTTGGCAGATCGGGTTGAAGATTCCGTATATTGATACAGAAGATAAGGAAAAATCATATTTATTTGTAATATTGGAAGAACAACTTATTTGATTAAGATTTCATTCAAACGAGGTCATATCTGTTGACTTCATTTTTTCTTCCAAGAAAGTGCTCAGCGTGGTTAACAAGAACACAAATGACAATGTCAATTTCAATTTCATTACTATCATATTGTGATCTACATATATAAGAGATGACACTGAAATTAGAATATGAGAGAAGATTTCTTCTATGATAGGAACTGAAAGTAGTGCTTACCTTTTAGCACCATCTTATCTAACCTTAAATGCAAATTTGTTACAAGCTTGAGGAAGAAACTGAGACTGAACAACAGAATAATCGCAGAGAAGGTGCACTATGAGCTACGGCACACAACCCCTTCTTGGGCTCATTGGGGAGAAATAAATAATGGCCAGGTTGATTGGGATGGATGGTGGAAATATGGATAATAAAGAAGAATTTGAAGAAAAAGCTGAGAATGAGGAGGAATTTATATGAGATCCAGCAGAGTACTGCAGTCTTTAAAATAGTTCTGACAAAGAGGTTGATGAGAAACAACATAAGGATCCACCACCAGCATGGGGCACACTGATGGAGCACAGTGTATTTTGATGAAAGAAGTTTTGGTAGGGTTAAACCTAAGTGCAGCAGAGGGGTTAGAACAGAGCACTTGGAGAGATGGCTGTTCAAGAAAGCATGACAGTAAAGCAACCCAATGATTTACATGGTGAGTTTGCAGCTTTCAACCAAGAAATGATCAATTCCAATGCTTCATGCTTTAAGGTTCAATCTGTTATGGTAACAGGTTATTCTAGTAACGGTCGGGTTTCAGCTGACTTTTTATTGCAATGCATATGCAGGTAATCCAACTGCTCTTGGGAATCCTCCTACAAAAATTGAATGCTCCTTCAAAATTGGTGTAGTTGACATTTCAGCCTTTTTTAAATTGTCTTTGTTACTTGCTAATGGATGCTTCCTCCGACGTAATGCCTCTTTAGATTATGATGGTTTATAGTATTTGTGGAATGTATCGCCTGTGCACATACTTGGATTTGTCTAATATACATGGCAAGACCTTATATAGATGTACTCATGTTAATATAGTTCGTGAAATTATAAATAATAGAAACTAAACAAAGCTTGGAAATCTCATCCTAATGCTAAATATTTGTCCGAATAATAAGCTACACAAGTAAATTTCCTGTCCAAGACACTTCAATTTGACAAGAATCCAAAGATAAAGAAGGTTAGTTACATAAATTGAATTCCAAGATTACACTTTGCAGCAAGGATCTGGGCAGATTGTGTTGTGTATACACATTCGGCTTGTAGAGACCAACTCTGTAGAGATGTTATTATAGGTCATTATCATCTTTGTTGTCTATCCCACCATTGCCATACTCATTTGTCATGGTGCTAGGAGTTGTCATGGCTGTTCTAGCTCTCATTACTGTCTTTCTTGTACTCTATAAAATATTAATATTTTTGCATTGATACAATACAGACATGACGTATTTTTCATGTATTAGAATCAGGACTACGGTCCCATGGTCTCCGGTAAGGCTGGAGGTTTTCTTAGCCCCACTCTTTCCTACCAGTGCTTGCACTGAGCAGGGTTTTTGTAACACTTTTTATAATTAATAAAATTCTTGGCTTCGGCCTTTTACCGATAAAAAAAATAAAATAGACATGACGTATTTTCAATTTTTTGTGATCCAAATTGTACAGATTTGAATAAAATTGACCAAAAAATAACCAAAATGTGGCCAATGGTAGTCTCTGCTTTCGACAGTGGACTACACCATACATATGTACCTATTAATTTGCTTTGGACTATGTGTACGAAAAATTAATCACCATCTAATGATTTTTTATAACATTATATATATATATATATATATATATATATATATATATATATATATATATCATTCTATTCAACTTATTCTTGTTTAAAGTGCTAGAGATGTTAGAAATTTGCAAAGGAAATAACATATTCTAGTAATAGAATTTCATGTAAGAAGAACATCAAAGTAATATTGCCCTATTGGAAAAAAACACTAGCAAAGAATTACATCTATTTTTAGAAGCTTACTTTCTTTACGAGGGCCTTTAAGAATGCCAATCAAGCATTCTAATGCTTGTACATAGTGCACTCTATGACTAAACATACTCAAACTATATCTAGAATTCATATAATGGATTGTAACCTTCAATCACCACACTCGCTATGACGAGAATTAAAATACATTTACCACTCTAATTTTGTTGTTTATAAGCTCTCTCCAACCCCTTATGTCTTCATATGTCTCGAATAATTCTCTCCCTACAATCTAGAATCTCTTCATATGGGTAACAACCTAGAATCTCTTGGCAACCCATGAACTCATCATTCAACATATTCACGTCTTGAATATGGCAAATAATAAGGTCATGGCTGCTAAGAGATTCTAGGTTGTCAACCATATGAAGAGACAATAGAACTGATTCAACTCATTGGATGAGTTTTGATTTTGCTATTTGTTTTAATGGATTTCTAGTAGTCAAGTAATATTTACATTTATTTATATTATCTAGATTTCATAGCCCTTATACTATCTCTTTGTAGTATGGGGTGTGCTTTCAAAGCGTCTTTTCTTTGAGGGGTTATCTTTGTATATGAGTACCTTGTTAAGATTCATTTCTCAGGATCTGTTTTTTGATCCATCTAAACTATTCTTGTGGGGAGGGAGGAGGTGGAGGTGGAGGTGGAGGTAGAGGTCGAGGTGTTAGGGTGAGGTCCCATGGATGGGGGTTCCTAAAAAATAGTTAGAGCTGCTTGATATTTTTGGGGAATATTTTAAAGATGTTGGTCCCATGAATCTTGTAGTCAAGTTTGACTTAAAAGTTTAAGCTCCAAAATCTAAAGAAACTAGTGATCTCGTGAGTATAGTACCTTTTCCTTCTATACTTTGTGCAACAATAAAAACAAGTTAAAGAAATAAGTCTTCTTCCAAAATTATTTTTAAACAAAATCTAAACATAGATGTTTGACAAGTGATAGATAATAGGTGGGACAATTTGTAGCCCCACTCCATTTTCACTTGCTCGCTAAAAAGTAGGAGCTTCTACTTTCCAAGAAAATATTCCAAATAAGCTCGTAGGACAAACAATTCTTCATGGGGCCTCCTCTTCCTAAAAAATAGAAGCTTAAGTCCCCCCTCCCCCATAAGGACCTTGCCCTTAGTTCAAGTTCTCATTTTTTTATTTCTAGGTTTTCCGTACACTTGTAATTAAGCATGCATAGGATTAATAATATGAGTATTAGTGTGAGTGGATGGAAGGTGTTGGCATCTTCAATGGGATTTACACTTGCCTATTTTAGCCTATTGTGGTGGATTTCTCCTATTAGTTGTATTTGTCACCTGTCTCCACTCTCATATTCTATCTTATATTTCTGATTTCTATTTTTTAGCTTTTGGCTTTTACATTCTCTTAATGCTATTCTATTTTATGCGCAATTTCATTTCTTTCTTGGATGCTAAATGGTAACTTTATATTGTTATTATAATCTGTATCATTTACATTGACAATTTAACATCTATTCACTTGCACTATATTTGTAGGTTATTCAACTTTTCATACTCTACCAATATAATCAAAAGGGAGAGGAAAGATAAAGAGATGAGAAGTTGATAAGTCGATTTAAAATCATATAAGCTAGATGTGAATGAAAATGTAAATATTGATACCAAAGCATAATAGGTGTAGAAAATGTTGGTTTCACTCAAATAAAGAAGAGAAAAAATAAAGTTAAAAATATCTATGACAATCATTGTCTCAATTCACCTAGATATAGGTGTTGAGTTTAGGGAAGTGCTCAAAGACATGTTACAAGTGTAAGATAAGAAATATTCTACTATAATACATACATTGTGATCAATTTATAGAATTTCCTATTAGATCTGTAACAATGAGACTAAGAAATGAATTATAGTTGTTATTTACACCAGGTCTTAGTTTCCATTCTTGTTTTTGCTGAAGACGTGATTCTCTTAGCCTCCTCACCTAAGGGTCTCTAGAGACTTCTTGATGTCTTGGCCTCCTTTTGTGATTTGAGACAGCTTGTGGTTAATTTGGGGAAGACACGTGTCATGGTCTTCAACTGCTTGAAGACCTCACATTTACACTTCTACTTCTAGGGACAGGAGATCGAGATTGCCTCCGCATACACTTACCTTGGGGTTAAGTTTTTCGGTCCTTGCTTCAGTTTGAGACCTGCTATTCAACCCAGAATTAGCAAAGGGATGGGTTCCCTCACCTTGATTGAGAGACAGTGCTTCAGACACCACTTTCAAGACACCTCATCCAAGTTATCCCTCCTAGATTCTCTGGTTAGAGCTACTGTACTCTATGGCTCTATTGTTTGGGGACCATCTCTTCTTGATTTCGACTGGGCCTCTATTGAGCGTATACAGACTCTCCTCCTTCGGTGTATCATCAGATGTCATCGTACCACCTCCCACAACATCATCCTGGCTGAGTTCGGGGCTCATCCCTTTAGGTTGGGAGCCATCTTCGACCTAGTTTGGTTTCTTCACCGCCTATGTTGCTTCATAGACTCTTCGAATGGCCGGAGTAGATACTCTTACCTCGCCTATTGCTCTTCTGTTGAGTTGGCTAGATCTGACACCTCCTGTAGAGCTCGTTGCTGGTATGCTCAAGCCACTTCCCTTTTGGGTTCCATCAGGATTGATATTGATCGCCTACTCCCCTTTTAGTTTTCTTTGGACGCTCCGGCTCATCTTCTCCCCTCCAGACAGGATTGAATGAGCATGTCAGACTTGACATCTATAGGCAATACATCATCTCGACCTGGACCAACCCTAGTGGGGGCTTACGTCTGAGGATGGCTTTTTATGCTGAGCATTTCTTACACATCCAGGATGGGATCATTGTTTGACCTAGATATTTATCACAACATTGGTGCCAAGCTCTTTGGATCCCGCTGGGATCTTTTAGAGTCGTCTCTCACCGCCTGCGAGCACAAACTGATCATCACATTGACAGAGAGGATCGCATTTGCAATTTATGCACATTGTCTGAGATTGAGACTGAGGCACATTTCATTTTCTGCTGCCCTCTATACTATGAGATCATAGGGAGATTCTATTGCTTATTCAGAGATTGCATCTCCTTGACTTCCTTCTTTTGTTACTCTAACTAGAGATGTTTGGCACTCTATTTACGGGAGACGGTACGGCTCTGGGACCATACCCTACAGCTTCTATTTCCCCAGAAGCAAGTCACCGAGCAGCTCATTACGGATTTCTTCTCACCCTCGCCCCCGGCTCAGGGTGTGAAGCAACCCTCGTGTGCCTCCACCATAGGTCACTCTAGATTCGTGAGACCTCGTAGTGCTTCTACCCATTAGCGACAGACCACCAACAGATCATGACGACGATACCATACCCATATTCTCCTGGGTCTCTATCCTTCTATGTTGGATTTCTTTCTGCAAGGGAAGGACCCCTAGTCCTTTCCTTAGTGGTTCTTTGTTCTCTGCTTCTTCTTGTTTGGTTCCTTGTTCTTTTAGCATGTTCCCTTGACCACTATTTGGTGGTCCGTTGGTTTCTTGCTATTTTGGTTGTATGATTCCTGTCCCATAGACCCTTGTTGGTCTTCCATTGGACATTAATAAATTTATCTTATCTTATCTTATACTTTACTAGGGGTTTAAACCACATAAGTAACCTTGATCTTGAAACCAATAACCTTAAAAATTTTGAGTGATGTGAATCTTGGAAGTTATGGCTTTAAATTGTGTGCTCTTGCACTACAAACCATTCAGCTATGTACGTTTAAACTAGGTGAAGCTTAAAAGCAATAGTAGGACCTACTATTTGTTGAATATACTAGACAACTAAGAGGGCAGGGCAGTGCAGTGAATCAGTTGTCTACAAAATTTTAAACCTTAGTACAACTTTAATCAATTCCACCAAATATACTTTAAACCTCAATTGCATAAAGATGAAGACATAAAAGCATAGCAATCACCAAACACATGAAACACCAGATTTATGTGGAAAACCCTATTAAGGGAAAAACCAAGGAGAATATTATCCTCAAATATATAAGCACTTGTTAGGGCGACATTGATTAAGGTGATTTTCACAAAGAAAGGCTATTGTCGAAGGGCTCATTGCCCAAATATAGAAGGCTCACAACCCAGAAGAAGAAGGATAAAAGAGAATAGATCCACCACTGATGCACAACAACAACTCAACTGATTGATTTGTAGATACCTTCGGCTCACTACTTTTGGTAACCAACAGATGAATATCCACACTGTCATCAAACACTCTTCACAACATCTCAAACATATAAGGAGACAGATCCTCTTTCATACATCCTCTTCGCATAAGTACACACTTGCACAAAATTTGCACAAGTATACACAAATGCCACATATTGTACTGGCTTAAATTGTACACCCCTTTGTAAAAGACCATTTTTGCATTTGTCCACTTTAGCCTAAGACTCAAGATCCCCACAATCCTCGTCATTAGCTAATTCACTACTCGCTTCAATATTCCAGTCACGCGGCCATGACGGCTCTGGACATATGCGTGTCGTAGAGACATTCATGCAACATGCTCATGTCTGTGAATTTTCACACGTGTAGGTTTTCGTTGGAACATTACAAACTGTCAACCTATGTACGTAACACCCCTGATGATGTCTTGCCTGCACAAGATTCCATCTGAGTCCATCTTAAACCCCTTCTTGACCTTCATTTCAATCTTCTTGCTTGATTATTCAAACTATTAGGTGCTTCTTACAAGTCCTTGGCTACTATTCATAGCTTCTTGATCACTCCATAAACTCTTTGGGCTCTCCAAAACACTATTTTTTTTGCTAGTTCTCCATCATCAAGTTATCTAAAATCTCATATTTGACTCCAAATTACACACTGTGATTCTTCCTCTCATAGGGGAGTCCTCTTGTCTTCCTTTTTATGTCTTCAGAGAATATATCATTCTTATATATTTCTTTACTTGCATTATTGTTCATTTATCCTATCTACTTGGTTAACTATCCTTGATTCTTTGTGTCTAAATAGTTTTTGTGGAGGTGGACACACCAAAACATGGACTTGACTAAGGAAAGTCTCCAAATAGCCACCCAACCCCTTTCTCTTTCTCGTTTGTGTGCAGGTTTTCTTCATGAGTTCATGAACTTCAATCAGGATCACTTTGTTAACCGTCAAAACAAGTTCACTTGATCTCTCCATCTCATTCTTTATCTCATGATTAGTTTCTTTTATCATCTTGTCAATCACTTTTTTATTCTAGTTTATTTCTATTTAGCATTAGTAAATTATCACTTTGTCCTTTCCTTCTCATTTCACGTACTTAGAGTAGTTTCATTCTGTTAATTTTATATTTTGTTAGTCTATCTTTATCGCACTTTCTTAGTTCATCATTTTGTCATTACATTTAGCACTTTGTTTTTGTTCATCTATACCATGTCTGTATAGGACATCAGCACACTGTGCTGGGGTTTGGCATCCGCAGTGTAGTCTTGGGATCATGTTGTTGTCTGAGGTAGTGAGCTTGTAGAGCTCGGGACATATTCATCATATTTAGTTCTTTCATTTCCCATAGCCAAAATATTTTTATCTGTCTATTTTCTCTATTTATAAACATCTAATTCACACTTAGTTAATTAAATCACATTTGGACATCTACACATAAGCATTTAAGAAATCACATTTGACAACCAAGGAAAATCTTCATCGCATCTAATCTCCCTAGCACTCCTAGCTAGCAACGTGAGGTGGTGCAAGGAAGTTATCCATCCCATGAGATTTTAACCAGTCTCTAGGTCGGTGTATTATTTTCTTCCCCACACATCTATTTCATACCATAATGATTTAACCTTTATTTATACTAATATTTAACTGTGAGGTCTCCCACTGTTGTTCAGACAAGTAGCCAAACATAATTTGAATTAGGTCGACACTAAACATTCTTGTGGTGGGGAGGAATGAGAAGTGGACCACAACATGCATAACTGGGACCAAAATATCACCATAAACATTACATTCCATCTTACATACACTGAGACAAATAATTGAATTGTAAATACTCGAGGTCATCCAAACCCATTGTAGAAACACCATCGAACTTTAAAATCAAGTCTATGAAGCCAAAAATCTCATGCCATATAAAATGAATGAAGCTAAGGACATTAATAACTCATTTCCAAAAGTGCATCATCAAAAACTGTCATGTGGAGAAATACGAAGAATGCATTTGACACAGAGACTACTATCAATTATAGCTATACACAAAAAAATTCCTATTCAACTGTACTTCTTTTCAAACCATAAAATTTTGAAACAAACACCTTCAAACAGTCTTCAACATTGTATCAAAATATCAACAATAGATTCTCAACATACTGAGTATGCAGAGCAATATACTCAATATTGATTACATAGAAAGCAATCACTAATGACAACAACAAGTTGACATCAATCACAACCATACCGACTCCTAAATTACTCATTCTACTCAATTCTACAACAATCTCCCCCTTTGTCAAGATATATAAATCAACTCACAACAATACATAGTTCTCCCTAAGAGGTAGCCAACATTATTAGTCTAGATTAAAAAATATGCATGAAACTCACTAGACTAATGCACATCTAAATGCATTTAGTTTCGATAAGGAGGGGCAATCACCCCCAATTTATCTCTAAGATAATCAAAAGTATCCTTAGGAAGTGCCTTGGTAAATATGTCAACAATTTGTTTCTTTGTAGGCATATATTTGAGCTTCACTTCATTCTCCAAAACCTTTTCCCTCTATAAGTGATACTGGATTGAAACGTGTTTTTTCCTTGAATGTCGTACCAGATTCTTTGAAATTTTTATAGCATTGGTATTTTCATATAAAATATAAATAGGTTTATCAAACATTATTATAATGTCCTTCAAAGTTTGTTTCATTTACAATATCTGAGTGCAACATGAAGCAACTGTTAGGAATAGTCCCAAGAGATAATTGAGAGGGGTGAGGGGGTGAATCAGTTATCTACAAGTTTCAATTCTTTATCCAATTAAGTACAGAATAACATTAAGCAGATATGCAATATGATAACATGAAACACAACACCACAATCTTGGTTATCGGGAAACCCAAATAGGTAAAAACCCCGGTGGGAATTAGCATCCACTATAAACTGCACTAGAGTATAATGATCCTTGTTAGAAGATCTTACAACCTTGTTAGGAGTTGATCTTTACAATGCATTAAGTACAATGACCTGGTCAAAAGTTAGACCCTATTAGGAGTCTTTTACAATTAACCCTATTAGGGGTGATGACACACTGTCTGAGAGCACACTGCTCAAATGGTGAAGGTTGCAACCTTTTGCATAACAGATACACACTATATCTGGATCTTTGGTGAACCACAAAGTAGAGCTGTTGTCTTGATCAGTTCCAATGAATAGCATACACTCTCTTCTTCTTCACATAGATCTACAACTGATGATTGACTTCCTTACTATATTCACATCTTCTACTCTACTCTATCAACCACACTTTAGCAATCACAAATGACTGCCTATAAATATCTTCCTCCAAATGATCTAATCAAGTTGGCCTGTTAGAACCTCCTTGAAATTATATTAGAGAAACAATATAACTCTCCAATAACATCTCCAACATCTATACTAAGCACAGAACACAAAATAGGACCGCCCAACTCAATATGAGTAGATGCGTTGCTTCACACAGTCGGCTCCATCAAATTAACTATAACTTTCTTCTCATGCTGAATTACGTTATGATCTCTTGACCAAACATTCTTAACTCATCAACAAACACAAAAGGAAATATGCATACCATAATGATAAGCGCAACTACTAAACCAATATAAACAATGTCGGCTCCATCAGATAAACTCAGGAAACTGTAACTGACAAATAGAAACATCATAACTCAACTTGTACTACACATCTGACTCTGCGCTCATGAAAATAGCATCATAAACATGTCTGCAACATAAATATAAATGCGCAAGGCTCCATCATAACCATACTGAAAATCACATACAAAACTCTTTTTGGGACCTGTCAGGAACACTATTGATATAAACAATTGTATAACTATCTTCACTCAGAATCAACCTTTGCGTCTATGATATCATGTTGATAACATATTCATACAACATATGCTCAAGGCTCACTATATAGATCTACATCGCATGTTGCTTACCATATGTTGTCATCAATGAAAAACATACAATCAACACTGGCTTGCTGGCAATTCTCCAACAATCTCCCCCTTTGGCATTGATGGAGACATATGGAATGAAAAACACCACCAATCCAAACGAACAATTATTTTATAACATTATCCATTTCCTCAACAAAACTCCCCCAAGGATGAATCCTCCATCTACTATTGAATGCTTTGAATATCAATTGCTACAACTCTGCATACTCATATTTTGTTACTATATACTCCCCCTTACTTCATATTCCTCAACTGTATATACTCCCCCTTATTGTATTGTTTTTTCATGACTATATACTCCCCCTTTGACATCAATGGAAAAGGGTGCCAAAACAAATAAGCACAAGTACTACTCCTGAAGTAGAGTAGTCAACCATTCATCAGTCACTAAGGACTGATGCACTAATGCAAAATCTAATCAAATCTAGGAAAGGGAATTACTCCCAGCTTCTCCCTAAGATACTCAAAAGTATCCTTCGGTAAAGGCTTTGTGAAAATGTTTGCTAGCTATTTTTTTGTACTCACATAATCCACCTTAACTTCTTTTTTTGCAACTTTCTCTCTTAGGAAGTGATATTTTATCTCAATATGTTTTGTCTTTGCATGCATCATAGGGTTCTTTGACATATTGATAGTGCTAGTGTTATCACAATGAATAACAATAGGATAATCAATCTGAATTCCAAAATCTTTTATCATCTTCTTGATCCACACAATTGTAGAACAATTCAATGCTGTTGCTACATATTATGCTTCTGTTGTTGATTGAGAAATACAATTATGCTTCTTGCTTGTCCAAGTAACAAGTCTATCTCCAAGAAATACTGCTCCTCCTGAGGGACTTTTCTATCATCAACGTAACCTGCCCAATCTGCATCTGTATACACATGAAGTTCTACATTTTCTGAATTAGGATACCATAAAACATAGTCTATAGTTCCTCTCAAATATTTGAATATCCTCTTTACTTCCATGAGATGACTTTGTTTAGGTTCTGCTGCAAATCTTCCAACAATACCAACTGCATTAGAAATATCAAGTCTAGATTGAGTAAGATATATGAGTTTACCAATCATAGACTTATATAAGGTTGTGTCTACTGTTGCAAAATCATCATCTTTTGAAAGCTTGCATTTTGTTATCATAGGGGTACTTACAATTATCCATCTTGAATTTCTTCAATATCTCTTTCACATACTTAGATTGATTAATGAATATACATTTGTCTTTCTACTGCATATTCAATTCCAAAAAGTACTTGATAGGTCCAATCATGCTCATTTCAAATTTTCTCTACATCTCTTTAGCAAATTCTGCACCTAGCTTGTTATTACCACCAAAAATAATGTCATCAACAAAAATAGCAACAAGTAATAGTCCATCAGGTGTCTCTCTTATGAACAAGTTACAATCTGTTGTTCCTTTCTTGAATCCAATCTTTTTCAAGTAACCATCTAGTCTTTCATACCATGCTCTAGGGGCTTGCTTAAGTCCATAGAGGGCTTTCTTTAGTCTGCATACCATATCAGGTTTGTCTGATAAGGTGAATCCTTCAGGCTACTCTATGTAGACTTTTTCCTTCAACTCTCCATTCAGGAATGCTAACTTGACATCCATTTGATACACTTTAAATTTTTTGAATGTAGCATAGGCTAGAAATAACTTTATGGCTTCCAATCTTCTCACAGGGTCAAATGTATCAGAGTAATCAATTCCTTCTCTCTACGCATATCCTTTACATACTAGTCTTGCTTTGTTTCTTACTACTATTCTATCTTCATTCATCTTGTTTCTGAATATCCACTTGGTTTCAATCACATTTTTATCACTAGGCCTAGGGACCAGTTCCAAAGTATCATTCTTAACTATCTGATCTAACTCTTCTTTCTTTGCTTCATGCCAATCTGAATCAATACAATCATCTTCAACACTTAAAGGTTCAATTTGTCAGAGTAAACATACTGCTTCATCAACTGTGGAACTTTTTGCTTTTGATCTTGTCATGACTTTTCTATTCTGATCTCCAATGATATCTTCTTTTGAATGGTATCTAGATGTGAATTTTGGAGAATTAGGTGTGACTCTCTCATCTGTCTTCTGAGATTCCTCTTCACTTGTTTCAGGGTCATTGAATAATACATCAATGTTGTCAAACATTTCTTCAACAACTGTTTCTCTATTGGTAGGTCTAGGTTCTTCTTCAATCATAGGTGCATAATTATGATATCTCTCTTGAATCATAAAATTTTCATTAATCTTTACATGAGCACTTTCAATGATCTTCTTCAATATTAAGTTAAAACATCTATAAGATTTTCTTTTAGTAGAGTAACCAAGAAAAATACATTCATCACTTCTTACATCAAACTTGCCAATAGCTCCATCTATCTTGATGTAGCACTTTCTTCCAAAGATTCTAAAGTATTTTACTGTAGGTACATTCCCAAACCATAGCTCATAAGGTGTCTTGTCTGCGCCTGACCTTAATTGAATTCTATTGATAGTATAGATTGCAGTATTAACCTCATCTCTCCAATAGGTGTGTGCAACTTTTCCTTCAATCATGATAGTGTGTGCTTTGTCAAGTATGATCCTATTTCTTCCTTTTGCAATTCTATTCTACTAAGGGGTTCTAGGTGCACTTAACTGTCTCTTTATCCCATGTTCTTCACAATACTCATAAAATCTCTCAGAGGTGAATTCTCCTCCTTGATCTGATCTAAGACACTTTATCTTTAATCCAGACTCATTTTCAACCTTAGTTTTAAATATTTTGAACTTCTCAAATGCTTCTGATTTATCTTTCAAGAACGCAACTCACATCATTCTAGAATAGTCATCAACAAACAAAATAAAGTACCTTTCACCATAGTATGATCTTAATTGAGTTGGCCCACATAAGTCTGTATGCACTAGATCCAATTTGTTCTCTGTTGAATCATGCTTACTTCTGTATAAATTCCTCACATGTTTTCCCATCACACATTCCCTAGATATTGTATCAACTGGTTTTGCAATACTAGGGAGGTCTCTTACTGCCTTTACATTTCTTATCTTTACTATATTATCAAAATTGATGTGACATAGTCTTTTGTGCCATAACCGACTATCATCTACTTTAGCAACAAAATAAATTGGTTTTGAATTAAGCTGAAAAATATTACCTTTTGTCTTTGAACCTGATGCAATCATTGCTCCTTCTTTGTTATTAATGATGCACTTATTGTCTTTGAATTCCAACTGATATCCTTTGTCAAGCAACTGTCCAACACTTAGTAGGTTATGCTGCAAACCATCAACATATAGAACATCATCAGTGTTATTCTTTCCATCCAAGGTGATAGCTCCTCTACCAATGATAGGTTTAGGAGTGTTATCTCCGAATCTAACCATGCCACCTTTGTACTTATCTAGATGTAAAAATTTATCTTTGTCTCCTATCATGTGATGTGAACAACCGCTGTCAATGATCTAGTCTATCCTGATGTCTGTTTGTGAAATCAATGCTAGCTCTTGAGCTTTCCTTTCATCTTCAATATCCATCTATCAAACATTTTCTCCATAATAGAAATGAATCCAATTTCATCTTCTACTAAATCTTCATCTGATACTCCATCTTCAGCATAGTAACATTCTTTTGTATACTTAGGCTTGTAATTAGTTTTGAACTTCTTGACTCTTGTAGGACACTTAGATGCAAAATGACCAATCTTGTTACATGAGAAACATTTGAATGGTAACTGACCTTCATATTTTCCTTTTCCTTTCCTTTCTTTCTTAGCAATCATAGCAATGAAATCATCTAGTTCTTTATCCTCATCTTCATTATCAAAATTACCATAAGTGTTCAAGGATTTCTCACCATGGACTGAGGCTTTGAAGGTTGTTTCACTTTTGGGCTCTGTCTTCAAACTTGATATCTCAAATGCTGAAATCTTGCTGATTAAGGTGTCTTTTCTGAAGTCTTTTGAAAACTGCATAGTCTCATCTAGGAGGTTTATCTTGTTCTCATATTTTGTTATCAGATTAGTCATCAACTTGTCCATTATGTCTTCTTCCAAAATTACTCCACCATTGTTCTTGATTCCTGCAACTACTTCATTAATTCTTTGATTGTAGGCTCTAATGTTCTCTTCAAGTAGCATCTCCAATGTATTGTACTTTTTCTTCCATGTCTTTCTGTGTGCATTCTTGGCTTGGATGTCTTCTTCAAACATGTCTTCTAGATACTTCCATATCTTGTAGGCTTTATCTTCTTTCTTGATCTCTGAAAACTCACTTTCATACAAGGTGTTGATAAGGGCTTCTTTGGCAGTAGCATTTTGAGTAAACATCTCCTTCTATTTAAGAGTTGCATCTTCCTTTGCAAGATCTGCTAAAGAGGGAATCTGAACTTCTTTAGTAGCTACTTCAAAAATCTCAAGAGCAATGCACTGCAAAGGTGTCATCATCTTGCTCTTCCAGTCTAGATAATTCTTTCCATCAAAATTAGGACTTTATTTTCTAAAGAATGTCATCTTATCAACCTCAAGTTGTTAAAATTTCTCTCTGAGGCACTTGGCTCTGATTCCAATTGTTAGGAATAGTCCCAAGAGATAACTGAGGGGGGGGGGGGGGGGCGGGGGGGGGGTGGGGGGGTGAACCAGTTATCTAAAATTTTCAATTCTTTATCCAATTAAATATAGAATAACATTAAGCACATATGCAATATGATAACACAAAATATAACACCACAATTTTGGTTACGTGGAAACCCAAATAGGTAAAAACCCCGATGGAAATTAGCACCCACTATAAACTACACTAGAGTATAATGATCCTTGTTAGAAGATCTTACAACCCTATTAGGAGTTGATCTTTACAATGCATTAAGTACAGTGACCTGGTCAAAGGTCGGACCCTGTTAGGAGTCTTTTACAATTAACCCTGTTAGGGGTGAGGACACACTGTCCGAGAGCACACTGCTCAAATGGTGAAGGTTGCAACCTTCTACATAAAAAATACACACTATATCTGGATCTTTGGTGAACTACGAAGTAGACCCGTTGTCTTGACCAGTTCCAATGAATAGCATACACTCTCTTCTTCTTCACATAGACCTACAACTAATGATTCACTGCCTTACTATATTCACATCTTCTGCTCTGATCTTTCAACCACACTTTAGAAATCACAAATGGCTTCCTATAAATATTTTCCTCCAAATGATATAATCAAGTCGGCCTATTAGAAACTCCTTAAAATCATATTAGAGAAACAATATAACTCTCCAATAACATCTCCAATGGCTATACTAAGCACGCAACACAAAATGGGACCACCCAACTCAATATGAGTAGACATGTTACTTCACACAGTTGGCTCCACCAAATTAACTATAAATTTCTTCTCATGTTGAATTACGTTATGCGCTCTTGACCAAACATTTTTAACTCATAAAAAAACATGAAACCAAACACGCATACCATAATGATAGGCGCAAATACTAAACCAATATAAACAATGTCGGCTCCATCAGATGAAATTAGGAAACTGTATCTGACAAATAGAAACATTATAAATCAACTTGTACTGCACATATGACTCTGTGCTCATGAACATAGCATCATAAACATGCCTACAACATAAATATAAACGAGCAAGGCTCCATCATAACCATACTGAAAATCACATACAAAACTCTTTTTGGGACCTGTCAGGAACACTACTAATATAAACAACTGTATAACTTTCTTCACTCAGAATCAACCTCTGTGTCTATGATATCATGTTGATAACATATCCATACAACATATGCTCAAGGCTCACTATATAGATCTACAACGCATGTTTCTTACCATATGTTTTCATCAATGACAAACATACAGTCAACACTGGGTTGTTGGCAAATCTCCAACAACAACAACAATATATACAACTTCGATAGTAGATAGAGACACTAAATCCTATTTCTTACTTGACCAAACAACTAGCCTAGGTCCAAGAAAGAACACACCTCCACTTGTACTCTTTTTTTATCAACACATCCAACACAATCAACATCTTCATAAGTGATCAAAGTAAACTCTAATTTTTTAGTGTACCTGTTGGCAATTGGCATGTTGGATGTGTTGTCATTAATGTCAACATATTAGAGAACTAAGAGGGATGCCAACATGTTTTAAGGTTCATAAAAACTGACTAGAAGATATATTTGTTGGATGCTAATTGAATTATTCTAGAATAGCCATGAGGATAGGATGTTCATAGGTCCAGATATTGAAGATATGGAGTTGCGCATGTAGGAGATGGTTCATAAAGGTCAAATACTTTGTTCACTCCAAGTTTTAGAAGATTATATAAATTGGTGTCTGGCAGACAACGTGATAGACAATATTGATAGGAGGACAGAAAAGGGTTAGGTATGATGAGTCAAGATTGAATCTATTGGAGAACACTTAGGAGTGTGTTTAGGACATACTTAGGTGTCCTCCACTCAAAGGGTTAGCACTTTAGAGGTCTGCATGGTATAATTCTATTGTCTCAGAAGTTGGAGTGAGTGTTCATGAGGAGCAAGTGAAAAAGGGTTGTCAAATCCAATGGTTGTGGTGGATTTCATTTGATGAGTTTTTCTAACGATGCTACAGGATGATATTGAAGTATGTGATGTGGTGGATTTGATTTGATGAGTGTTTCTAACAACGCTAAAGGATGTTCTTGAAGTAAGTTCTTGATGAGTTGGTGATATTCATTAATTTGACGAACCAGATTGATGGAGTTTTTGGTCAATAATAATATTTTTATTATTATTCTTGTTTGTGGCTGACTAGGTTCATAAATTGTGTTTTGAAAGGGGTAACCATGAAATCTATGAGATTTATGATCTCTAGGTGATTGATAAGTGTTATTATCTATATTATATGGTCATAGATGAAGTTAAGCAAGAGAATTGGCACAATGATTTGAAAGGAAGTTGATTTAGGGTTTGTAGACTTAATTCTTGATATAAGGAGATGAATTAGGGAAAATATAGTTTGATGATGATGCTAGAGGGTGCTAGAAGAAGAAGATTCTATCTGAGAGATGAGGAGAAGAGGTTCAAAAGGAGGTTGAATAGTGATCTACATTATGCTACATTGGAGCTATATCATACATGAGGTAGATGTCATTTTCACAATTCACAAAAAGGTTGAGATCATTGTAGTGATTAGATTGTAAGATAGTGAGTCTTCCTCATGGTTATATCTTGAGGTTTATGTTTGAGCACTAAGCTCTAGGTAGTGATCCTGAATGCAGGTGCATTCCTAACTATTGTAATAAGTTTATACTTCTAACAAGGTATTTTATTATTCTGGGTAATAAACCCCATCATGGTTTTTTCCCCTAATAGGGTTTCCACAATAAAGATCTTGTGTCAAATTGTGTGGATGTATTTGTGATTTGTTTATGCATGCATGCTTTACATTCATTTTATTTAGATCTAATCTAAGGGTATATAAAGTTAAGGGTTTGAACTTGAAGGAATTGGTAACAACTAATTCACCCCCCTCTTAGTTATTTATACCATAATATCAACAAGTGCTATCTGATCATTGGTCCCTTTGTAGGAATCTTGACAACTTAAGGGAGGTTTGTTATAAAAGCTTACAAGAAGGACAATCCTAGATTTGAAGGCACAAACTATCACTACAATAGACTAAGCAATTAGGATAAAAAATGGCACCTATTTTTAGTATAATTTACGTGACGATTTGAGGTTATGCGACGATGTAAAATTTGGTGCCCAAATGCTTCCACTCTTTGGCACCATATTGAGAACTGTAGTTAACGCTAGAGGTGGAGCCATTTTCAATGTTGAATGTTGTGCCACAGATTTGTCTGGGCCAAGAATGGAGCTAGAAAAAGAAGCAGACAATAATGCCATATATGATGCCATAAATAGCGTCGTGTTTG
Organism: Chamaecyparis obtusa; assembly: GCA_027943335.1. NCBI lineage: Eukaryota > Viridiplantae > Streptophyta > Pinopsida > Cupressales > Cupressaceae > Chamaecyparis > Chamaecyparis obtusa. Next base: position 392,490 of record BSBK01000342.1, on the reverse strand, counting down.
GATTTTTCTTTCGCTCCTTTGTTGCTTTCAGATTTTCTTCTAATTGTGCTTCCAGTTTTTCTTCTTATTATGCTTCCAGTTTTACTTCTATTATAACGTCCTTCGTTGCTTCTATTTTAGCTTCCCATTTCGCTTCTAGTTTTGCTTCTTCTTTGGCTTCTCATTTTACTTCTATTTTTGGTTTTGCGTTGGCTTCTCATTTTGTTTCGACTTTGGCTTCCCATTTTGCTTCTAGTTTTTTTTCTACTTTGGCTTCCCAATTTGCTTCTAGTTTTTCTTTTGTTTTTCATTTCTTGTGTTGCTTCCATATTTTCTTCAATTATAACACTGCTTGTTTCTTCTAGTTTTACTTCAATTTTTTCTTCTAATTGTGCTTCCATTATAACACCTTTTATTGCTTTTGGTTTTGCTTCAAGGCTTGCTTCCAACTTTTCTTCTAGTTTTGCTTACATTATAACACCATTTGTTGCTTCCAGTTTTACTTCTTTTATTGTTTCCACTCTAACGCCTATTTTAACACCACTTATTACTTCATGTTTTTCTTCTTGTGTTACTTCTAGTTTTTCTTCTTTTATGGAATATTTTATTGCTTCTAAAATAGCTTCTATTATTGCATATTTTGTTGCTTCTAAAATTTCTTCCATTATTACTCTTTTGTTTTCTACCTGAATTACTTATATTTTTGCTTCCTAGATAACACTAGGTTTTGCTTCTGATTTGGTTTCCATTATTGCTTCCTTTTTTACTTCTAAAAATGTTCTTATTTTAATTCCATATCTTTTATTCCAATCATGAAACCCATGTCGACACCAAGAAGGTGCACATCAAAATTTCTATAATTGAATTGAATTTGACAACATCCATTCTGAGAAGCAAATCAAAATCATCATACATAATAAATAGTCATCCAATAATCATCAAACACTTTCAATACATATAAATTGAGAAGTCAATACTGATAAGATCATCATATATAATTAAAAAAATTGAAAGTCCAATATATCAGTAGATCAAAAACACGTCTAAATGATACATGTCCAATAGTCGACATAAGTCAAAATGATACATGGGAAAGAGAAGGGGTTTTAACAAATTGAGATCAAGGCCCACCCTCAACATGAGCAGTTCCAATTTCATATCCTTCAGGTGTAGGGGCAAAGAAAAAACTAGCAAGAGTCTTTCCACCATCAATAACACTTCCAGTTCTATACTATTAGGATCCAAGTGAAGATGAATATTTAGTTCTATTCATTAGGGTTCCAGTCCCACTGGAAGAAACACCACTTCCTACATCAGTCAATTCAATTCACCTTGATTATCCAAAACCACAAACATGAACCCCCTCACTAGAGGAAGATGCTTGTCCAAATCTGTTTACAAATAATTTAAGTAAAAATGATAAATATGTAACTAAAAATGATACAAGTCAAGATGATACACGTCCATCATCATCATCATCGTCATCATCATCATCATCATCATCATCATCATCATCATCATCATCATCATCAGACTTAGTATCTACAACATCATCTTCCTATGTCCTATGATCTAGATTAGGACAAATATATTATGGATCTATATCTTGAGGATCATCTTCATCTTTTGGAAGACCTGCATTCTACCCAAAATAAAAAAAAAGTTTTAATGTAAAGTTATTTGTTATTTAACATAATAAAATATTTTTGTGTTAACTATCTAATATTCCAACATATGAAACAAAACCATAATCATATTAGATGAATCAACAACTAAACTAGAATGAAATAGATAACAGAAGTTTAGTTCTTAGCAAATAAACATGAAGTTACTTGTTCTGTCTTGGTTATAGGAATAAAATAAAATCACTTTGTCCAATCCTTGTATAAGTCAAAACACTCAAAATAGATTCACATGGAAAAAAATCCATGCTATTTAAAACACCATAGGGAAAATAAAAGAAAAAAAATCTTTAAAATTTGCAAATGCTCAAAAATACTTTCATTGTTGAATTTGGTAGTTAATTTACATTGGCTTAATAGGGTTTTAGGATTTTGAGATTTGTTACAGTTGAAAAAAATGAAGAATGAATGTCATTGAATGGACTTGGTTGGGTTAAGCAAATGTCTATGGTGTCAGATCCAATTGTGTGGATTCTGTGGACAAAACCAGAGGATGGGTGGTGGAAAGTGAACTTCAATGGGGATTCAAAGGAAAATCTTGGTCCATTAGGTGTAAGATTTATTATTGGCGATTGGAAAAGTAACACTATAGCTTTAGGTGGTAAGACACTAGAAGATGGAACTAACAATGTGGCAGAAGCAGAGGCAACTCAAAGTGGAAAGAAGTTTAGGGGCATCAAAACTGCATCTTGAAGGGGATTCCCAAATTATTATCATGCAATTATCAAAGGTGCATTGGAAGCTTGGAATTTGCAAAATTATGTAGATCTTATTGGTGATGAATTAGCTTTTGGAAATTATTTCATAATTTCACATGTGAAATGAAGCATACACCCTATTGAATTGGCTCTATCCCTTGAAATTGAAGGGGAAATTTGAATTGAAGACTTTATAAATTTGAAACTAGAAAATAGTTAACCATTGAAAATTTAAAAAAGAAAGGAAACTTATAAAAGGTGTCAGGCTAGATGGTGGCACTATATGGGTGCAGTAAATTAATTTTGATGGGACGATCAAAATGATAGCAAGTTTAACGAGAGGACATGGCATTTATTGCAGGAGATGTCCCAATAATTTGATAAATATCCCCAAAATTGCTCATAATTATCAATGCATGTAAAGTCATTTGGTTCTATGGTTTTAAGATGGAACATTATTTACCTTTATTGTAGAAAAGAAAAAATATCTATTTTTATGACCAGTATCGAAGGGTAGATTAAAAGACATGTTTTTGTTTACTTATTCCAATCTGGACAATTCTATGTCACTGATTCTAGGATGCATGTTTAACCATATTAAAAATAGGCATAGGGTGAACATGGATGTGTACTCCATGATCACGGCATGGGGTCTACAATTGGGAGAGCCAGTGGAGAATGTTTCGATGATAATTTAGTCCAAAGTGCCTGCAGAATTCCTTGCAGGTTTGGATTCCATTCTTGATAGATTTTTTCTTGGACTGGGCAAGAATTTTAGTGACGCCTAGTGAATGTTGAGATGGTGGAAGACACCAAAATTCCCCCTTTTTTCTGGAGTTTTGATGAGAAGAAGCATAAAGACCTTTTTAAAGAAGACCGTAGGAGATGGACGACTCTTAAATTGGTGTTAGAAATAAGGCAATCAAATGAAGAGACTAAAGAAATGAAGTACAATGCTAGGATAGTAGAGATCTCCCTTAGGAGATGCTCGATGAGGTTGGAGGTGAGGTGATGCAAGGCAGTTGAGGTCTCCCTGAGGAGATGCTCGCCAAGGCTGGAGGTGAGGCAATGCAAGGTATTCCATGGAGCATGAGCTAACAAGCTAGAGCCTGGGTGCTCTTTAGCTAGTTTTTGCCATTTTTTGTTTAGTGTTTTTACTATAATTATGCTATTAAAACTATAATGATTGTAGTTTAAGAGGGTGATGGTTATAAACCCTACAATCTTGTTGGTAATATGTTGCAAAATCTGTAATTACCGAGGAAACGGTGGTGTAGATTTAGGGTTGTAGTCTCAAACTATAGTTTTGAAGTGTTTTTATTAGATAGGGGTGGTTCAGTGGTTGTAATTGGGATTTTTGTGGGATGTTAAAACATTTACTTTTATGTAAAGCTACTTTAATTTTATTTATAAAACTATCAATTTGTTACCAAGAAAATCTAGGCGATTGTATGTCACTGATACACTGATTAATTGAAACTATTAATCTAGAACTATTTATGACTTTATACTTTTTTAAGAGTTTTATATTGTTCATGGATGCCTACACAATGGGCTTTAAAGGACTTGCATTCTTTGTTCTTTCAATTTTTATGAAAAAAATTAATTTCGAAAGAGTCAATTTTTATGAATATTGTTGAATGCTACATGGGCAGATGGCTTTAGAAGAAAATTATTTTAGTTTTATTGATTACTGTGATGGTTTCTTGCATCTTAATGACAGTTGGTGGGGAAATTTTTTTCCATCCGCAATCCTGCAAGGAAGAATGAAATATTATGACGATGCATTGTTGTAGCCTCACAGTTTGTTTTGTGGGACCCTATTTTGGCATGTGGGGAAGTGAGGATGTTACGTGTGGCATGCATTTGATGAGTTAAGGCAATGTTATGGTTTCATGTTGTGGTTTTGTGTGTTTAAAATATAGTTAAGGTGGAGGGCTTGCGAGGATGTGACAAAGAAAAGGTAACTCATGATGAGTTAGTTGCAACCCCGCGACAATTTTTGAAGAGAATTCTTTAAGCTTGTAGTTGTGTGAGGTGGTGACATGTGTCGGGGGAAATGCTAAGGGAGAGTGTACAATTCAGACCATGTTGAGTGTTATGTGGTCAAATATAGGTCGATCCAATGATCGGTTTCTATGTGTGCTACCATGTGAGCCAGGATTGCCATGCTATACAATTCAAGACTTTTTTACTACATTTTGGGGCCCATTTTAGGGATTGCAGAGTGATGATAGATGGGTTTCATATCAGAAGTGACATTTGAGTGATGTTTCATTTTCTCCAAAAGTATGGTGTAGATTAGAGAATCATTACAAATTGCTATAATTACTTCAATGAGATGTTTTGATAACCAAGAATGTCATCTTGAAAAGATTTCACAGCTATGAACTTCAGTATGGAGATTGCTTGTATTAGCAAGTTGTGGTAGTCGATTTGAAACCTAGAGGAATGTTATTTATAGTTGATTGCAGATGAGATTGTGTGTATTCACTGTAGTTGTTCCCTTTTGGTTAGATGGCTTTCTGTGTGTTCATGATGGTGATAGTGAGAATTGTCATGATTGAAATTGTCTATCGCATGAGGTTGAGATTGGGGAAGGCCCTATTGTAAGAAGTATATAAGGATCAAGGGTTCATGTTGCACTTTGTGGCTGAAGGGATTTCTTAAATTCCAAGGGTGATTGTTGGGATTTCTTAACCTAATTGGCCCTTTTTTTGTGCTTATTTCCAAATTGTGAGAGATTGTTGGGGTCTATTAGGAGTTTAGTCCCTTAAGGCTACTGTTATGTTTCTCCCTCGATGTAGGGATATAATGTGGACTTTTATAAGCTCAGTTCTCCCTAAGATCCATTTTTCGTGGGTCTCTTCTAAGAGGGGAGATGGTGAGAATTCCACAAGTTCCCCTGCCCTCCATCCAAGTCTATGTCCTTCCCCCAACCCTGTATTCAAATTTAACACAATGTAGTAGGGGCATGGCCCATAGAACACAATGGATGAAGTGGGACATCAGGTACTCAAATTTTTCTTTTATGAGGGTATTTTTCAGTTGTAGGTGGGTGGAAAAAGGCATAACAGAGAAACAAATTCCAGATAGATGAAGGATGACTAAAAAACTAAAATCTTGAAGAAGGGACATGTGGTAGGAGTTGAGAAAGATGTGTATTTCTCTTCTTCTCTATTAATTCTTCTTTCTTCTATTTTCTTATGTTTTCCAAATCTTCTAAATTTTGTGGAAGTAGGAAGAATGTTGTAAAATTGTAAAGTGTCAAGAGTCAAGGTTCAAAATAAGTAGACAATAATTTTTGAAGTGTAATATCTCTTGTATCTTCAAATATAATTTCATGGTTGAGTTATGTCATACGGTTGTCTCCAATTTGAAGTGTAAAATTTAATTAAGTTAAAATAAACAAGGACTAATCATACTTTGCAGACAACTTTGTTGTTGTGTATTCCATTTATTGTTGTGTTTTGTTCTAGGAGCACTATAATTATTTGAATAAATGAAATCAAAAATTTAGGTCTTCAAATGAATTATTAAGAATGGTTATGCAATGTGCATATATTGGTGATCTTGTCTTCAGTTTGTGAAAACATTCTCTTAAGATCTTCAAGATATGTTTGAGATGTTATAGCGAGGAATTCTCTCTATTTGATTTTGTTTCCTTGCTTTTGGCACTGGTGAAGCTTACAAATGTTTTATTTTGGTCTTATAAATTCAAAAGAGAAATCCCTTTGATTTTGTGTTGAGTAATGGTAGGAGTAATATAGGAGATATAGGGCTTATTGCTAATATTTCATGGATTTACTATCAAGGACACCAAATGCTCTGTCTACCAATGAACACGAGTGGAAGGAAGAGTGTCATATGTGTAGGAATCCTAGGACTCCATCATGATGGGATCTATTTTATTACCTCTTCAATAATAAATGTCCTCCCATGTCAAACCCTTGGGATTTGAATTTGGCCAATTTGAAATTACTTGACTTTTTTTTTATAGAAATTTTAAGAGAATTAGCCTATAAATACTGCCCGTCAACTAAGATTATTAGAAGAGAAGACAAGAGAGCCCTTGTGATAATTGATAGTAGTTTGACTGAAGCCTTTGGTATCGCAGGTGCTACTTATATTGAGATTGACATTGACAAGGAAAATAGTAATTATGAGGCCCACAAATGGGTTCTGAGAAGAACAATTATAATAAGGTTTATGCCTAGGGGACTTGATAGAAAGTCAATACCTATAGTGCCCACCCATAGTTTTATTTTCAGTTTTATATTGCCAAACTCTTGTATACCACTTTCATGTGCATGTTGATTGTTTTAGCTTTATTTTTAGGTTAGGGATCCATGACATTACATGGATTTGATATTGGATAGTCGTGAGATATCACGTGTTTATAGTTAGATGATTATGATTATTTTGATGATGATTATTTATAAGATTATGATGTCATTTATATTCATGGTTTTAATTACCTCATACTTGCATGTGTATGGCTATCATGTATATTTTACTTTTCTATTTGATGTGTTTGATATGGTTGAGGGACGAAGTCATAGTTACCTTCTTGTGGGATCCACACGATGTACCGATCCCTGCCATTGTTTGTGTTATATATATATATATATATATATATATATATATATATATATATATATATATATATATATATATATATATATATATATATATATATATATATATATATATATATATATATATATAGGTATGTATGTATGTATATGTATGTGTGTGTGTGTGTGTGTACATGCTTGTCTTTTATGTAGGTTTGTAGGTACCGGGCATCGACTTCCCTGAATTGCCAGGATGAGCGTACCCTATCGCAATGTCTCAATGTTAAGAGATGGGAGATAACATTCAGGTTCAAATCCCAATCTAACCATTTATTGTCTAGAAATAGTGGACAAGTTTCTAAATTATTACCTCTCTGAATTCATCCAGGTGACATGAATTCATGAGCATTTTTATTTGAGTATGATTGTTGTATTATTAGGTTCAATTATTTTTTTATGTTCATTAGTTGGTCATGTGGTTGGTGTGATTATTGTGAAATGGTTAAGCAATTTAATAAGATTAATTATGTGGTTTAATAATTAAGTCTTATTAAATATAGAAAATTTAAATGTGAGGGTATTTAATTATCAATTGTATAATTAATATCATGTTAAAACAATATTACTTTTTAGTTATTATTGTTATGCAATTAGTTACACAATCAATTAAATTAAATTAAGGAATAAAAGTAAATTCAAAGTTGAGTGAAGTGAAAAAAATAAGAATTATTTATTAAATTAATTATTTTTACTCAATTTAAGGTTGAGTTCTTTTTTGGTTTTGCGTGAGTTTTGGAAAACCCTACGTTGAATAGGTTTCTTTTATTAAGAGTATTTTGGCCATTATTCTTTACACATAGGTTACAGGTTTTGGTCTGGTTTTTGTAGTTTAAAGAATTATTTGAAAGCTTGGAGTATTTTAGAATTTTGGTTGTTTGTTGCTCTAGATCAGCCACTGGAATTAACGTAGGGTTTGAAACCTATATATTGTTATTTTTTAAAGATTGGTTGCATTGTGTATGTCAGGTTTATGAGGGTTTTGTAATTGATTGTTTATATGGAATTATTGGTTGAGGGTTTTGGTTTGATGAATTTTCTGGGTGTTATTGTGGGAAAGAGAAATCTGGTATTTTATTATGAATATGGGCATAGGGGTTTAAATTTGCATATGAGAAGAATGGGATTTATAGTATTTAAAAATACTTATTTTTTGAAATTTATCGAATATTTCTCATTAGGGAAAAATTAGTCTCTCTCTCTCTCTCTCCTTTTTAAAAAAAATTCACCTGTTGGTTTAGAAAACCCTATCAAAATTGATCAGTAGAAATTCAAATATGTGTGTGTGTGTGTCGAAATTATTTTTATAAAATTTTTTTAAAATGGGGGTTGTTGTTTCTGCATTCGAGAAATCTCTTACATGAATTAATAAAAAATAAAATAAAATAAATAATAAATAAAAAAATGATTAAAATGGGGGTGGATGGGGTTTTCCTTACCCTCACCACACCCCGACAACATTAAGTCATTGTAGTAGCCAAAGCTCTCGATGGTATCAATCGCTGCCAGTGGCAGATCGAGGGATGGGACCTGTGTTTCCCCCCTAAAACATTTTTTTTTTTATAATATATATAGTTATATATATATAATATTTTAAATATGTTTTTAATTAAATAAAAAATTATTTTATTATTAAGTTATTCAATATCTGATTTTTTCAAATATGGGTTTTAATATTAATTAATATTCTCTACTATTAATTGATATTTAGGGATAAGGTTAATTATTAATTCATAGATTTATTAATTAATAGTTGAGAAAATTTGTATTTTTAAATTTGTATATTATGATAATTATAGCTTTCTCATTGTAAATATTTTACATGTATAGTATAGGCATCAAAATTGTGAGTATACAACTATAGTCAAATTAGACCTAGAAGTTGATTTGAATAATTTAGACATATGAGATGACTTGTTTGCAAGTGAATTTTCGTGTCTTTCTTATAGTGGTAATTGAGAAATCTACATTAGCTTTTAGGGAAATGGTACTAGAGGATTTGGGGTATTTTTCTATTGATACTTATTGTCTATTTTTGTTCTATGTGATGTATTGGTTCAAATTCCTTTACCTAACCTTATTGTCTTAAGCTCGTATTTTGAAGTCACCTTGAGAGCTCTTTTGTGATATCATGGTTTTGAGAACTAGATTACGTTCCTTATGTTTACATAGAACTGGAAATTTGTGATCACTATTTTTTTACTTGATTTTATAAGCTTAGGGTGGGTTATCTAGGTGTATATAAGGGGATGGTTTACAATAAGCATCGGGGCCCACAAGTGGCTACCAGGATCACTTATTGTAAGTAACTTAATAAAGTGATAATATGAAATATTAATTAGGGTTTAAAATGAATTAATAAGATAAGTGTACCTCACCCATACTTGAGTGCTAGTGTAGGATAAGATGGAGAATGAGATGATGCTTGCCACCAGATGAGGTGTGTGTCTGGAATAGTTAATAGGCTTGTCTGTACGTAATGTTATTGATATTGCATATGGACACTTGAGTGTCAAGATCCAGAGAGGCTTCCAGGATAAAATTCAGGGTTAGACGTATGTGATGACACTTCCCTATATGAATTTTAGATTTCTTACACACGTTGGTTACCTCTAGGTTAGTTTATTTCCTTTGTCGGTGATTTATACCTTTTTGAGATAGATATCTTTCATGATCCCTTGATTAGTTCTACCTTATGAGTGATTTTGGTATTGTTATCTGAGTGGGGTATGATCATGTTATATCCTTTTTGGGGAGAATGGAAAGATGTGTACTGAGAGGGGAGGGGTGAAACAGTACCCTTAAAATATTTTTCAAACTAAATGTTTGTAAACACTAATATCACTAATTGATTGTATTGATTGTATCAATTGTATGCGACATACATTCATAACATAACTGAAATGTAAATGTCTGTAACCTAAACAATAAACCATTCATGAAACTTCATACACATAACTCAAGTATTTTGGTATCGCAGAAACCCTTGTTAGAAGGTAAAAACTATGATGGGGATGACACCCACAAAGCTTCACTAATGCTGTAACAAAGTTTTCGGTTAAGGATACAAAGATTGTGATCACTTCTGGTGATCTTACCCTATTAGGAGTAACAATGAGATTAGTTATATCTACCTGGTTAGATGATTTTAGCAACACAATCAAGTATGCACTCGGTTAAGATATTTACAATAGAACTGTTAAGTTAACTCTGTTAAGAGATTTAGTCTTCTACAATGGTTAAAGAGTAAAAGTTGGATTGATTTGCAAATAGCAACTTAATCTTGCCTGATTCAGATCTGTAAAGTACTTATTTGTTATCACCTTAATGTGAATGATCTCCTCAATGAATACTGCTCGGAAGCCTTCTGTTCCTGATAAACTAAATGTTCCTTCAATTCTTGTCAACTAAAACCCTATCTGATCTTCAAATGTCTTCCACTATGGTGGCTACTACATGTGTGATGTTCATCAAAATGATATCCTTACAAATTTATATCAAACTGATCTTGACCTAATTAGGGTTTAACCTCTATCTTAGAAAACCTAAGATAAACGGAAGAAATGAATAACCCAGATCAACAATACATAGGAATCATCAATAATTTAATTATTACATCCATATTAAATTTTGTCTCTATCTTGGTAAACCATTTTCTTAATCATTGTAAACCATTTTCCTTGTAGTTTGTGCCATTCCAAACTGTTATGTCATTTCATGTTTCACTTGGTGTCACTTCATTCATCTCTAGATAATTAACTTGTGCTTGGTTCATATGAATGCTCGGTGACTACTGTGCTTGGTACTCGGTAATCATCTATCTTGGTAAGAATGCTCGGTCAAGGCTGTGTTTGATTAACTTAGTGATTTTCCTTGTGTTTTTCTTAGTGTATAGGCTCTGTGTATTGACCGACTATCCTATCTTGTCTCCTTTATCGACTATATGACTAAATGATGCTAATGACAACCATTAATGCTCTTTACGAGTAACATTCTCACCCTTTGGCATTAGTATAAAAAACCTTATGTATATGTACTGACTTTAAAATTTGAACTTTATAAAAAATATGAATCTATGTGAACTCCTTCTTTGTACATGCTCTCGGTGCGTGTGAAGTACATGCAAGAATATATATACATATATTTTCTCCCTTTTTTGAAAGTAAAGCCAAAAATGTACTCACAACTTGTCAAAAATATTTTGATGGGTTTTATTCAATGTAGCCAAGAGGTTTTCCCATTCCTCCTTAAGATTCTCAAGAGCAATGTGCTCTAATCCAACTTGTGCATGCATATAAAAAATGTTTTCTAATACTGATATCTTCAAAGTGGAAACTAATTCTTTTTCCTTATTCACATGTTGTTGTATCACCTTGAGGTGTGGAAGTAACTCTTCATGTAGCTCGGTTACTTGATCTCTAATTTTATCTTCTTCTTTTCTCAATTCTAATCTTAACTGCTGGATTTCTTGAACTTCTACATAATGATCATAAAATGCATTTGGCTCAGTTAATATTTGCACTAACCTTTATATATTCATCTAGCTTATTTATCTTTTCACTAAGCTCAGTAGTGAAGTGGGATATAGTGCATAACTTGTGCAAAATTGTAATAACTTGTTGAATAACAGTATCAAGCTCAGTTATTACCTCAGATAGATTTACTTTATTTACTATCACTTCTTGGATGATTCAATCTACTAATTTCATCTATATTTTGGCCTCTTCTCTCTCCTCTATTCTAGTCTCTACATCTATGTATGGATCATTGATGTAGTCGATTAGAGTAGCAAGTTGATCAATGATGGTAGTTGCCTCATCAACATTGATATTAGGGACTACTTGCATAAAAATCTCTCTAACATCTTCTAAGACCTTCTTATGTTTACTTTCTTGTCTTAGTTTTTCTTTTGCAACCTTCCTTGTGCACAATTATCCATACCTTCTTAATGCTTCAGGGCCTAAAGTCCTCAAGTCACATGTAGGGATTTCTATGATTTCATTTAATGTGAATGGACCCTTACCATTTTTTTTTTTCTTCTCTAGTGTGGGGGATTTCTCATATGGTACTAGATCTTTTGCCTTCGAATTTGACTTTTATTTCTCAGTAGACACACTCTCTTCCTTATCCTGCCCTTTGACTGGTGTCTTGGTGTCATGTCCTTGGGATTCTTTCTCGGTGTCTGTTGTAGATGTATCCACATTAGTTTTAGTTTCAGACTCTTTTCTTTATGCTTGTTTTTTTTAGGATCATTTGTATCTTTTTGTTCTTTTGCACCCTGTCCCTCAGTTGTGTCCTTCTGCTACTTGGGTGTTGAGCCCTCGGGTTTCCCTTGTGTAGCAATGTCAATTGCTTAAACTAGTATCAGCAAATTACCTGGTATATCTACTAATACTACCTCAATAGGTTGATCTTCTTTAGTGTTACTTGCAACTATGGTGATGACTTCATCTTCCTTTGCATCATCATCATCAGGATCTCCATGTGTAATGTCTTCTATCAATACTTCATCTGTTCCAGTTGTTACTAACTGCTTAGGAGCATCCTATGTATCCTCTTCAGTATATCCTACCGAATAGAAATCCTTGGTATATGTGTCATCTTGTGTTTCAGTGTCATATATATGAATTGGTTCCTTGGTGGCTATGTTAGCATCATCTGAGTGAACTTCTTTTCCTTTTCTTTTAACTTTCTTCTTGGGTATAATAGCCAGTGCAAGTTGATCATCTTCTGCCCTTGATTCCAAAAAAATTGCCCATAGAAGCTTGCTATTCTCATCAACTGCCTCAAGTTTCCTTGCCAAAATGTTGAGTTCTCTACCTTTCATCAAAAAATTGATTAGAATATTATTTCATCAACTCATCAATCTTGATTACAGTAAGAGTGGGCATTTCCAAAATTAGAGAAGTTTCCTCATTTTCTTTTCTATATGCAAGGCATATGTCCACCTTGCTAATAAATTTTCGTGTAGTTCCTTAGGGATATATTTCACAAACTCTATCGGTAATCTGTTAAACTTAATCATCATCTGGATGATATCTCTTCAATTATCTCCTAATCCTTGGTAGACATATATACATACCAACTCATCTTAGGGTGAGTTAGACTACCAGTCTCCTTTATGCTTTTGGCCAAGTCATCTACTGTCTGACTCTTATTTATAAAAACTTTAAACTTACTTTGATCATCTTCTTCTTCTGAGTCTACATCATCTTTTTATCTTATTAGCCTTCTCCTCTTCTTAGGTTTCTCGGTGGTGACTTGTGCACCTCTTTTCTTGTTTTGATAAGTCTTTGTGGGAGTAGGCCTTGTGATTTTTTCTATTCCTTTCTTCAGGGGTAGAGAAGTGGTTGTGGAGGATCTTGTCCTTTCTCATGCAGGTGTTTCTTCTTGTTTCCTCTTCCTTGTGGCCTTTACCAATGCAACTTGAATTTCTTTATCTGACTCAGTTTCCTCCTCTTTAGCAGTGTTCCTAATTAGAATTTTTTCCTCTGTTGGTTCATCAACCGACTTATCTGTTTCTTCTTCTTCTTCTTCTTCATCATCTTCTCTGAATTGTTTCACCAAAGTTTCCATCATCTTCTTAGATTTCCTACTCACCTTTACTTTGACTAGATCCATTTTTATCCTTAACTTTGCTTCTTCATAGGTTCCAAACCTAGTAGCTTTTGGATCTTTGGGCTCAACCAAAAGTGCCTTAATTCACCTAGAGACTCAGTAAATATCTAGTTCATAGCCCATTGGTGCTAGCCAAGAAGTTCTTGGCTCAATTGCCTTAATTAAGGTGGTGTCAGTATCCACCAGAAAATACATATCATCCTTGTGTTTCTCAACTAACTAACCTGGGCTCCTGCTTCTTTTGTGCATTATATCCTTGAATTTTCCAAAGTAATTATCCATGACAGTTACAAAATTTTGACCTAAATTTTGAATAAACTCACTTATTTGTATGATCATTGGTCGGTTGACATCCCAGTAAACATTATCGATAGATGGGAAGTAGTTTTGTAGGTAGAAAAATATACAGACCAGTACTTTACCAAACTTACATGTATTTTGTCTTTTCTACCTGAATGGTTCTCATGTTCTCTTCTAGTTGTTTCAATAGTAGCTCGGTGAGGTCTAACTGCAGACCTTTCTTGACAATCTTGTATGATATATCTACTACTCCACATGGTATGTTGTTGGGCCTTCTAGATTATAAACTCTTGTAGCTAATGACATAGGCTCCAAACCTTGTTTCTGGATCGAATATAGTGTTAACTCTCATTCTTCTTCCATCCCATTTGACTCCTATGAGTTTCTCAGTTTCTTCCCTCGGTCCATTCCTTGTTGCCTTAGCTTTGTCATTAGTGGGGTAACTGATGACCACATGAATAATATCCTTGGATAATTTTACCACTTCATCCAACCATATTTTACCTTCATGTATGCAGCTAAGAAAAACCCTAATCCATTCAAATTTAAACTCTCTCAAAAAATGTAGGGCATCAATCAATCCCTTAACTTCCAGATGATTGTGGTCATCCTTGAACTTTCCATTTTCACTCAGTTCCTAGTAAGTTGATTGAAGTTCAAAACCTTTTATTTCACTAATTTTACAATGGACATAAGCATGTATATCCTGAACTAGTAAAACCCTAGGTGGTATGCTAGAAAATGCGCCTACTTGATCAATTTGTGAAGAAATATCAAGATGCAACTTATATTTAGGTTTCCTCATAATTTTTAGACTTGATCAATGTCACCTTCTTGTCACTCTTAGACATGGATTTCATAGTCTTGAATGAAGATTCCATCATTCTTGCAAGTTAGGGCTTCACGAAATCTATAGAAAAATAACTCGTTGGCTTAGGAACTTACTTAAAGTAGAGACAAACTACTTAGGATCTTCTCAAATCTCTATTGCATGCTCAAGAAAATCTTGCTAAAATTTTCTCAAATCACTCCGGTTCTACTCGTGATCGTTGTGTGTTGAAATGACTTTCATCGCAGTGTATTTATACCAAAATTCTCTTTTCCACTCAAACTTCTGCATTAAATGCTTTACCTATCTCAACTTGGTTAACATAGTGATGATAGGTTATCATTCTTGAACCTTCTGCTCAGTTAACACTCAATATTGTTTGGTTGATACTTCAACTCAATTAACCTTTCCATTTTCACCGACTAACAATATTTTACTCGGTCATGCTTTTACCAACTATACATATGCTAAGCTCAAAACATACAATTCCCTAGTGCATCTTATTTAATATTGATTTTGTGTTCATTCAATAGATATAAGGAACTGTTGTAAGATATAACTAGTTCCATACATACCTAAATTTCTTAGGTGGAGGTTGTGATATCACCTAACCCAAAGGATGAGGTGTCACCAACTGTAGTGCTTGATTCAACATTGTCATTTATTGATTTTCTCTACATTTGATTTCTTGTCCTCATTATTTCTTCAATTGTGTTATCATTTGTGTTTGCATTTACCTCTGGTGCTTGGTCTCTACAATCTTTTCTCAAGTGAATGACCTTGTGATAGTGCAAACATGTTGTTCCATAATTCATTCAATTTTGAGATCATCCTCTCCATTTCTTCCTCATACAATTAGCTTCAATATGTCCATTCTACCACATGTTGTGCAATTAACCTAAGTGTTGTAATCCAAAGTATAAATATTATGTTTCCTTCTTGGTTGATATGTCTTGTTCTTTTCTTTTGGTGTCTATACTTGCTTCATCTTAGTCCTACATTCCTTTGATATGTATCCATGCATGTTTCAAATGTGACAGTGCTTTTCCTTTTTGTATTTCTTAGGTGTCCTATTCAACTTAGATCTGCACTTGTGTGCTCGATATCCATACTTGTTATAGTTATAGCAATAACCATTAAATCTAGGAGCAGATTTAGGAATATGTTTTTCTTTTCTTTTGCAAATGTTTGATGTGTGGCCTAATTTTCTATAACGATAACATGAGAGCTTCTTTGGACTTGGATTAGCATAGGTACTCTTTTGTTCAACTTGTCTTGATGACTCTCCCTGCTCGGTATAGCCTAAACCAGTAGTGTTGTCAAGTCTTTTCTAACTGATTAGGAATGCATCCATCCTTTTTGTGCTTTCTTTAGCTTTCTTAATCATATCATTATGTTGTTGTTGAATCTTTAATTCATTCTTCAATCTTTCATTTTCTTCTCTTAATTCACCAATGTCTTCCAATTTCCTAGTAAGCTCATTGTTTACTCGGTTGACTTCTTAACTCATGAAAACCATTTGATTGGAGATTTAAAAGTGATGTTAGGTGAGTCTCATTATCTCAAATTCCTTTTCTTCCATCTTTTCATTCATTTACCTCCTATCTTCAATAGTTAAATTTCTCTCTTATTCAGCCTGTCTTGCATTGTTTATCACATCAATCATTCTGATCATTTGTGACTCTTGATTGATCTGAAGTGCTTTCACTTGTTCAGTAAGATTTTGATTCTTTTCAAATAGATCTGATATGGTTCCTTCAGATGTATCAGATATTCTACTAGATCCAGATGCCTCAAATGGATCATCTATCTATTCTTCATGATAATAAATCTCATTATACCGAAATGCCATATCCTTCCTTTTGATCAGTAAATTTCTTAGTTCTTCTTTGGCTTCCTTGAATTGTTCAATGTAGATTGCATCTGCAATTTATGATTCTCAATTGTCTTATCAAGCTTATACCTTTCCATCCTTAAGATCTTTTCTCTTTAGTGGTAAAACCTCCTAAACAAGAGAACTATCTCTGATACCAATTGTTGGGATAATGGAAAGATGTGTACTGAGAGGGGAGGGGTGAATTAGTACCCTTAAAATCTTTTTCAAACTGAATCTTTGTAAACATGAATATCACTAATTGATTGTATCATTTGTATGCAACATACATTTATAACATAACTGAAATGTAAATGCATGTAACCTAAACAATAAACCATTCGTGAAACTTCATAAACATAACTAAAGTATTTTGGTATCATAGAAACCCTTGTTAGAAGGTAAAAAATATGGTGGGGATGACACCCACAAAGCTTCACTACAACAGTAACAAAGTTGTCGGTTAAGGCTACAAATATTGTGATCAATTATTTTGATCTTACCCTATTAGGAGTAACAATGAGATTGGCTAGATTTACCTAGTTAGAGGATTTTAGCAACACAATCAAGTGTGTACTCAGTTAAGAGATTTATAATAGAGCTATTAAGTTCACTCTGTTAAGAGATTTAAAGTTTGCTACAATGGTTAAAGAGTAACCATGGGATTGATCTATAAATAGTAACTTAATCTTGCCTGATTCATATCTATAAAGTACTTATCTGTTATCACCTTAATGTGATTTATCTCCTCAATGAATACTGCTCAGTAGCCTTTTGTTCCTGATAAAATCAATGTTCCTTCAAAGCTTTTCAACTAAAACCCTGTTTGATCTTCAGATGTCTTCCACTGCGGCTACTTCTACATGTGTGATGCTCATCAAAATGACATCCTTACAAATTTATATCAAATTGATCTTGACCTAATTAGGGTTTAACCACTATCTTAGAAAACCTAAGATCAACAATAGAAATGAATAACCTAGATCAACAATACATAGGAATCATAAAAAATTTAATGATTACATCAATATCAAATTTTATCTTGATCTTGGTAAATTGTTTTCTTAATCGGTGTAAACTGTTTGCCTTATAGATTGTGTCAGTCCAAACTTCTATGTTATTTCATGTTCACTCAATGTACACTTTATTTATCGCTCGGTAATTAGCTAGTGCTCGGTTCATATGAATGCTTGGTGACTATTGTTCTTGGTACTCAGTAATCATCTGGCTCGGTAAGAGTGATGGTTCAAAGCTATGTTCAATTAACTTAGTGATATGCCTTGTGTTTTTTTTGGTGTATAGACTCTGTGTATTGACCAATTGTCCTGTCTTTTCTCCTTTATCGACTATATGACTGAATGATGCTAATGACAACCATAATTATATTTAGGAGTAACATCCTTAACACGGTGGTAAAAAACCCATAGGTTTCCACGAGGTTAGGAGGTAGTGATTCTTTTATCATTTGAGACTCTCAATTTTTTGTACCAGTGTTGGATTATCCTTTTTGTGGTTTTTCCTTATTCTTTCATCCTTGGAGATTGGTTCATATTCTTCTTTTATTGTATTTTACTTTATACTTAGATTATATTTACATACCCTGCAACTTGTGCAATAGATGTGGGTTATCATGTATACCTTATGGTTTAGTTGTATTTGGGTATTCTTTTATGAGATGATGTACTTTAATTTCATTATGTGGAAGATTTGAATGGTTATTATACTCAATAGATTAATTTATATTTACGTAATTCTACATCAAGGAACCCTTGAGATTTATAATTTGTAAATGAGATTCTGTATATGATTATGTATTGACTTTATGTTCTTTCTTTTGATTTTTTATTCATTATGTTTGTAAACTCTTAAGAAAAAAATTATTCTATAAACTCAGTGACATATTTTAGGTTAATTTCTCTTGGGTTCCCTAGCGGGGCATTATAATACCAGTTCCTGATAATGTTGAAGAACTTTTTGATCTAAATGATTTCCAACAGTACTTTGCGTATACTAGTTTTATGATAAATTAGTTTGATTCTAAAGGAAAGTCACAAGCTATGGATGGAATTGTTCATTGAAATCATAAGATAAGGGTGTCCATTACCTAAGGTAATTTAATTATCTACTTTGTGTGTCTGCATGATGTTATGTATTGAGGGTTTATTTAGTATGAAAACTTATGTCATAGGAATACTCCCCAGAGCTCACCAAGCTCAAAGTAAAGAATTTTGTTCTTGCCTCCTCGAGTTGATTTCTCTTTTCCTACAAGGAAAATATATAACTATTCCAATGGTTGTAAGAATAGTCACATAATGAAGTTCCAATGGCTGTAGGAACAGTCACAAAATAGAGTTCCAATGGTTGTAGGAACAATCAGCTGCTAAAACTAAAACTAATTACTGAACATAAAAGTAACTAACAAAAATGAGTGAAATTATCACCAAGTAGACCCCCTTGAATGAGCCTTCCAAAATCTTAACTCAGATGCAAAAATATAAATTATCATTATATTTATAGAACATAATTCTAATGGTTGCAGGAAAAATCACATAACAAAGCTCCAATGGTTGTACGAATAGTCGCAGACCATAGTTTCAATGTATGCAGGAATAGTTAGTTGTTACAACTAAAACTAATTACCGAACATAAAAGTAATGAAAAATGAGTAGAATTCTAACCAAGTGGGCCCCCCTGGATGAGTCTTCCCAAATCTTCACTTAGATGCATAAAACTAAAGTATCATTCTATTCATCAAAGTTTTGTTACAAGATGACATGAATATAATTTCTTTAGCCTTGACAAGACAATTATATATCCATAACTACTTCAAAAAAACATCCATTTAATCACATGTAAGAGTAACATAGATAAATTACATATCAACAACAAAAAATATGGATAGGTTCATGCCCATAACTAAATAAGTTTAAGAAATCACCATGAAAAGTATCAGCAACTAGGCGCTAAACCCAGTAATAATGAGGATATATATATAAGAAATTAGACATTGTTTGGGCTCATCACTCACCCGAACATAATGGATTTACGGTCCTCTACCAGGTGGAATCTAATTCCTTTGTCTTGCAAGCATCTTGAAATCATTGACTGATGTTTGTACCTCACTTGTCACTCCTAGTTTCTAATAAAATCCATTTTTTAATCCAATCTCTCCCACCTAGATTTCTCTTCTTGTTCATTGTAGGAATGATATTCTTTGTAGGTTGGAATAGGACACAAAACAATTGGTGGCTGGAACATTAAAAAAGCCAATATTGTTCCTTTCTTCTCCCCAAACAAACATACTTTGGTGCCCTCCTCATAGTGGATGCATAAAAATGATACAAGGAATGGGGTTCGACTTGCTTCAGGTCATCAGGTAACCCATTTCATCTTTTTTCCACATATCCCAATGTTTCCCCTCCTATAGCTGCAACCAACTACTCAAATTTTTGAAATGCTTCTTCTCTCCAACCTAGGATCTAATGTTTGAATTCAACTTTGTACATAACATTGTGCCAAGTATAGAAAATTTTTTTAGGGTCACTCGATTCTTCCCTTAAAGGTAAAGGGGTATGGATATCCCTATCTATATGTACTATGATTTTTTTCCCCCAATAATTTTTATTTTGAATCCAATACATTAGTGCCCTTAAATGAATATCTCTGATATACATTAATGGATTCCACTCATGACCATTAGGAACAACATAGTTGTGCAAGTATAATTCATAGAGTAAGTTTTTAGTTTCTATTGGAGAAGAATGGTAAGATTGAAAGAAGTCTTTTAGAGTATCTATAGAAGGGTTGCAAAAATGAACATTTATAATCTTAAATTATCTTGTTCCAAGATTCCTACCATTGGCAACCCCTCTTTTCCTAAGGAAATTCCCTTTCTCAAGATATCTATTCATCTCCCTCCTTAGATTCTTATGTAGGCATCATTACCCTATCTTGTTGCTCAGATGAGGAGGTAAATTTGGGGCTTCCCCTGGGAGGTCTGTTATGGATTATTTATTCTTCTTCACTAGGAGTGGTATGAACAGAGTCCTAGGATTCAATTTAGATGTGGACCCTAGGTGAGGTAGATTTTTCTTGTTTACTAGGTTTAACCCTAAGCATATGACTCCTCTGAGATGTTCTCTCCATAGTTTTTGTTGTCTTAGACTTTTTAGCAGGTTCTTTCTATGCTTAGTGGCTATAGGAGGTTATTCATCCCTAGTTTTCCATTTTCTAGGGCTAGGGCTTTTCTTTACAAAAAATTTCATTTTACCCTTTCCCTTTTCATCCTTAGTCTTTTTAATTTTTAATTTTTCCCTTGCTACTACCACCCTAGTGTGAACTATTGATTTAGGGGAAACATCCTCATTAGGGTCTGAAGATGAACTATTTACATCTTTGTGAAAAGACTCTGGTGAACTCATTTTGGCTATAGGAGGGTTTGTGCTAGGAACCACCCTAGAAGTTGAAGCCCCAAAGGTGTATTTTGTAAGTTTTGTCTCCCCACTAACCCTACAGGTCAAGGTTTGAACTCTAAGATGAACATTCACCACTTTGAACTCTTTAATTTTCAAAACATCATCCTATGTCCTCTAAGACACATCTTGTAAATAATTTTCAACAAGAAAATAAATTAAACAATGATGGAAAACAATTTTTTTCCTTCCTTTATGTGTCTTAGCGGGTCCATGATTGCCAACATGTTATATAGCACATTAGGGACATTCATTCTCCTTCCATTTCACATGTGACTCAGAAGTTTGAAGTGTATAGAGTGTATACTTGACTGTCAAACCTCATAGGTAATGTATCTAATAATATACACCGCAACATGTGGCCATTTATTTGGTAAAGAAAGCCTCTTTGTTCCCATTTTATCTACTTCAAGTGAATGATCCATAGGTATGATCAAGTATTATCTATCTATTATGGCATCTTTTTTTTAGAATAGGGTTATCCTACAATAGACAGTCCTGTAACTTAACTAAAAAATTTATTGAGCACAGTGAGTCTAAACAACATTTGTTGATGCATTATTATAGATAGATTTAGTATTGAATTATATTGTATTCAGATTGTAAAATCCCACTATTGGGTAGGCCCTAATAGGTCTTATTTTGTAAATCCTTTAATAGTGTACATCTCTTAACTTAGAGGTTGTAAAATCCTTTAGGAAGGTAGACTGTATAAGTATTTTTGTACTCCTAATAGGGTAAGTTATAAGAACTAGCTAAACATTATAGCTCTAACCAAGTACCATTTTTACTGTAGTAGTGAAGGATTGTGGGTACCATCCCCTTCATAGTTTTTCTCTCTAGCTAAGGGTTTATGCAAGACAAAAAATCAGAGTTATGAGTTATGTTTTCATGTTTTGATTTCTATGTTTTATGGTGTTACATGAAAAGTTTACAATTTGGTAATTGATCAGAATATATGATAGCAATACAAATAAAGTTAAGAAGAGGTTGATAAAAGTTTTTGAGTATTGATTCAGCCCTCCCTTGTCAGTACTTAACTTTTCATTATTAATCCAATAATTGGCATTAGAGTTGGACTCTTAAGATAAGGGTTTGACCACCTAAGAGTAAAAAGATCATGGCAATGGAAAGTTACAAGAAAGCTAAGAAGATTGAGAATCTTAAGTTTGAATTGGAAAATGCACATGAAATGATTGATGATATGAAAAGGAAATTGGAAAAGTCATTGAGGGTGAGAAAGTGTTTATCTAATTAGTTGAAATCTACACGAGAACATGTTAAGATACTTGAGACATCATCTGAAGGGGGTTTGACTAATGAATCTAAAGCAACCATTACAGACTTGATGGAAAATAATAAAGCACTCAGCAAGCAATTGAACCTGATAAAGAAAAATCAAGAGCCACAAGGTATTAGAATGGGTGAAATACTTGAATCAAAGAGATCAGTTGAAGATGCAAAAATAATGGAAGAATACAAGAGGCAAGTTGAGGAAAGACTAATTGAAAAGGATGATGAGATCATGAGAATGACACAAACACATTATGCTATGACTAACCAATTGGTGAATTCAAATCATGAGATAGCCAGAAAGGAATCTGAGACTCAAGCATTAAGGTCTAAGGTTGAAATATTGACAAGGGAACTGAAATCAGAAAAGGAAGCAAATGAAGTACTGAAATAGAATGAAGAAACATTAAGGATGTTGGATGAAGAACTTAGAGGTTAGATAAAAATGAGAGATACAACTGGACTTTGGTTCACTAAAAACAAGACTACTAAGAAGGGAGACTCCTCAAACCAAGCAACCAATTGAGATACTGCTACCCCATGGAAGACAAATAATCCAAATTATTATTATTGTAGGAAAATTGATCATACAGCTAATGTTTGTAGAAGAAAAAGAGGTAAACTACTGAGCATTCCTAAATTTGATGGTTATTTTTATAGTTGCAGTAAGTATGGACATCAATAATTTTATTGTAGATCAAGGATTGCTAATAATACAAGGAAGCCAAAATTCAATGGTTATTGTAATACTTGCAATAGATATGGTCATAAGTCTAAAGATTGTAGGTCACAAATAAAGAATGTCAAATGGGTACCTAATCGATGAAATACAACAAACAACTAACAAGGTACAATAATACCATGGGACTACAACACAAGAATTTCATGTACAACATGTGGGAGATATGGACACATTATAGAAAATTGCATGTTGATGCATGGTAGAAATATTAGAAGATCATGGAGAACTCCTAGAATGACATGTTTCCACTATCATAAGGTAGGTCACCTAGCCAAAGATTTCAGGTACCGAGGTAAAGCTCCAACCAATGAAAAGAAAAATGACATGACACAAGTGAATGTTGAAGAAGTAAGAAACCAAATGAATAAAATATGGAGAAGGAAGCCTCTAGATGATGGAATATCATTTGGATCAGTTGATGACACCTCATCCTCTAGATCAGGTGCACCTATCTTCAACTAATTAGTTGAAGATATGAATAGGAACTATGAATAAAATTTAAATCATAAATTGGTTCCTAACAACTATGCAAAGATCCATAGAAGCATATTTAGATGCATTTGGACATATATTGTGAAGATAATATTTCATCTTTGATTGGTGAAAGACTATGTTATTTTGTTTCATTTGGTAAAAAAAAGTATAGTTTGATGATCGGCAAAAAAGGAGTCATTGAAAACATTAATTGCTACCATACTAGCTGTTGGTAACCCTAATTGATGAAAAAGTATAAATAGAACCCTTTTTAGTCATTTTCACCTAACATTTTCAAAGAGCATTTGAGTGTGTTGCAGATTCGAGTCATCTAAGATCATTTGAGTGATTGTTGAGGTAAGTCTAAGAAGATTTAAGCACATTTGAGCATATTTGAGTGATTTGTGGTGTGTGCCCTAGTTGTGTAAGTGAAACCAAGTTGTTTCACATGAAACCCTACTTCAATCAAGCCATGATACATTTGATTTAATGGAACCTAAAGTACATAGTCCTATTATTGTTAGGAAGGTTGATCCTGTCAACCCTAAATACAAGCTTCCTCCTATGAAAGTTTTTGAACCAGACAAAATGGGAGCACTTTTATCTATTCCAACAAGAGTTATTTTTATTGAAGACATCCGTGCTTTTATCCACCATAAAATTGGGGAGATTTGTCAAGCGAACATTGATACATCTTTCTAGAGTTTTTGTGAAAATGAGAAATTGAAGGATGAACACATCCACTTGGAGGCTAAGGGTTTAATGCATGCCCTGCATATTCCAAGTTTTTTCAAGACTGAGTGGATAAGAATCATGTTAAGCCAAGTCCATGATCATTTTATGTGGCTAGATCAACCAGTCAAGATCACTAAGGTTATTCTACACATCATGACTGGATACCCAATCAGTGATAGACCAAAGGAAAATAAGCAGACTGACAATAAAAAGCTATGTGAATTGACACGAGCCAAATGGGATGGAAGAGGTCTTAAGTTATCTATTGTGGAAGATCATGAACTCAAACTCACATGTAATGTCATATCATATTGAATCTTCCAATCTTCCCGAGTGGACAATGTACAATGCAGAGCAGTGGATATAACATACAAAATTGTCAAGGACATGAAGATTGATTTGTAAGAAATATTGTTGAAGAAATTTTATTATAACATGAACACAATTCGGAAAGACAAGACCAACACATTTAAGTTTGGTTCTTTGTTGGTATGTATATTCTTCTATTTCCAAAATTTCTTTCCATCTAGTGGCAATGTGATCTGGAATGTGAATAAACCACTTATCTATCATATTAATGAGTATATCAAGATTTTAGGAGATAATTTTGATATTGTCATCAATGATTATTTAACCAAATTGTTGCATAAGAAATTCAAGATTCCACCTCAATTAGTGGAAGAACACCAAGATACCATATGTTTTAAGGTTGATACCGACACTTGCATTGTTAAAGCTATTGAGCTCATGACTATTTGGTTACAACCGATGGGCTATGAAATTGACATTGATACAACATCACAAAAAATTGAATTCCTACTAGATAAACTTGTGAATAGGAGAGAAAAATGGTATGGAACATATGAGGAAGTCAAGGAGAAGATAAAACTAGGTATCTTGATACCTAAGGATCAACAGAAAATAAACAGAATGATTAATGATCTAAGTGAAAATCTTGGAGCTAGAATTGAAGAAGATGAAGTAGGACCATTTAAAGATAAGGGTAAGAAATAACAAGTGGAAAATAAATCATCGAGCCTCAAAGGAACAATACCATTGAAAAGGTCTACAACTAAACCAAGGGATACGAGGAAACCTAAGACTGAGCAACCAAAAACAAAATTTATGTAAGAGAAAAGAAAACATCTAACAGATTGAGAAGAAAACTAAGATTTAAAGATGATAGTGAAATTGAATCTGAAGATTTGAGTCAATTCAAAGTTGTGAAGAACCATCCCCCTAGACCAAAAAGTTTAGATGCATTTATTGAGAATCTTAAGAAGTATGGAGGATTTGGAGGAGTAAATTATGCTAAGTATGATCAATAGAGTGATGAAGATAAGGTAAAGATAAAGGATGCAATTTTTTTTACATTGCACAAATTCAGGACAATACCTATTGAAGTTTCCAACTGACTACCTGATAATCTCTAAAAGAAAAATGATACAAGATGGAAGTATGCATTAACATTCGAGAAACAGATGAGGAAAAGGTCTCTAGTACTAATTGTACTAGAGTTGACATTACCCAAGATTAAGTAAGAAATGTAAATGCACTCTAGACAATTTCTTATCAAAGGAAGATCTTTGAGGATCATGGTCAGAGAGATGGAAGAAGTATAGAAAGAAACTAATGAAAAATGGAGATAAATCTACTTTCTAGACCAATCAACTAAGACTGAAGAACAAAAAGGTATTTCTAATCATATTTGTTTAACAAAAGACAAATATGAGGTGATAATTGAAGACACCACAAATAAAGACCTAGCTGAATAAATAAGACAAGATGAAGATGTCATGGATACCAAGAATAAGGATACAAAATATATGGACATTAATAAAAATACTACAACAAAGTTGATGGATGAAAATCTAATTTTACAACAAGTAGATGATTATTCTTAGATTCATGAAGTTATCTCTAAATTTGTTAAAGAAATTCCTATAGATACAAAAGAAAAGACTACCGAACAATGGAAGGATACATAATAGAAAGTAACTAAGGAACCTAAAGAAACTGAGACAAAAACATAACAAAATATCAAGCAGGTTACCTCTACCGGGACTATAGCACAACAATAAGAAGAGAAAGAAAAGGAGAAATAAAAAGAGAAGAAAGAGGGAAAATAAGAAGAAAGAAAAGAGGAGAAACAAGAAGAAGAGAAGGAAGAGAAGAAATAGGAAAATAAGAAAGAAGAGAATAAAGAAGAGAAAAGAGAAGAAACAATAGAAGATAGTACAACTAAGACTACATCTAATGCAATGAAGGCATAATGTTCCCCAAAATTTTCTACTGGTGAAATAATCCTGGTTGAGAAGCAAAAGAAAAGAAAAATAAAATAAGTTGATTTGAGCCAACCGATAATAGTACCTAAGGTAGAAATATCTTTAGTTATCCCAAAGGAATTATCTGAATTTGGAGATCTACTGAAGATGAAAGCAGCCCAAGAAAAAATATTAGCAAATAAACAAAAGATAGATGTTCTAGAAAGTGTAAAGGATATACTCTGGGAAATTTTTCTTGATGCACATGTCAATGAGAAGGGTAGTTTACTTAGTCAACTAGAGGAGTTGGTCATGAAAGTAAAATAACCTGGTACAAAAACCACCAAGTACCTAGTGAAAGTACATGAGAAGAAAATGGAGAATAAAATAATTGAAGATATACTGAAGAATGTTGCATTAGACAAGGTATCACTTTCTGAGTTATAGATTTGGAAAATAAATTGCATAATATTCTTTCATTGTTTCATAGAAATTTCTTAATATCAAATTTCATTGAGGAGATTAGAAAGAAAGATGATTATGTGGAGAAAGAGTTGACCGAGAAGCTAATGAATGTTATAACTGAACCTGGATCACTTCACACTTACTACTTGAGGTTAAAACATTTGATGGGAATGAAAAATAAACTTAGAAGAGAAGAGAACAAGATAAGAATGGAACTTCTTGAGCTACAAGAACTTTTGATTCCCCAAGTAGAATCATCGCAAAAACATCTACACAAGGCCAATGACTTATTCAATACCCCCAATATCAGTGCAATGAATAGCATAATTGAATTGGTAGCAACTATTGATGAATGAATTGTTATACTTAAAACATTGAAGGAAACCTGGGAAATATCAGTGGATGGTGCAAAGAAGAGGTATCCACACATTTTTGATAAGATACATCCACCTGATCGAAGTAAGTAATTTTTTTTTGGTATATTTGTCAAAAAATGGGGATATATATGTATATGTATTATACAGTATAAGGAAAATATATACAGGAAGTATTATCACAAGGGGAGTTATAAGTCACAAGTTTATACTGAGTTTACAGTTTATACATGGTCATAATTTTGACCAAATTTTCAATAAGGACAAAATCTTGATGACTTTGAGTTTTTAACAAATATGCCAAACTAATGCCAAAGGGGGAGATTGATACTCCTAAAGAGTTATTTTATTTTCATTAGTTTTTTAAAAGTCATATTAGATAGTCAAAATCAGTCAGTAAAAGAGGAAGGATTCATAGGACTCAGTTGGTGAAGCAAAGAGAGAATTTTACACAAGGAGGACCAAATCAACTCCTACAACAAGGGTTAATACTTTTGTTACAAGTTTTGTTGTTACAAATACAAATACGTCATTTTCATAATTTTTGCTACTACATCTACTGCTACAACAAGTAAAAGTTTTTCTATTCCAACCTTTACGGTTTCAGTCTTTGTTGTTCCAGGAAGCTAGTTTTACAAGTTTCCATGGCATGTCCTTTTTCTTCTTTTAACCAAGGAAGCCCATTAAATTTAGCACAACATGAAAATATGCTAGTGGCTACTTTGAAAAGCTTTCCATATTTTCACTAGTAAATTTTAGCTTGAATTCGATGATGATTAGTCAATTTTTTGATGCAAATTGGTCGACCAAACAACCATTATTATTGTGAAACTTTATGCATCGATTATTTGACACATTATATGTTTGTCACATATTCAACCTTTATAGTTGTCAAACTTTTGACTGATCCGACGTCAAAATCACCAGTTCAATCTGGAAGAATGCCTGACATATCTTTCATCTTTTTTGACCAATGTTGGTCACATTTTTTACCACATATGGTCAGAAAATCGATTGATGAAACATGTCAACTGTATAGCATTCCAGTCAAACTTAAGGTAGTGCAGTCAAAATTATTGTCAAAATATCGATGACCGATGGTCAAAAAATTCATCGAGAGCATAGCATTCTCATCGAATGTACAGTCTTTGGTGGTCAAAAAATTGACAGCAAATTAAGTTTTTTTTTAAAAATAAAATCTATTATGAAATCTATTAATATATTATAGTGATTTATGGGTGCCATCTATACGTGATTTGGCTATTATGTGTGCCATCTAATGTTTTCTTCATGGGTTTCATCTAATGTTTTCTTCTTGGAATAAAATTATCTTAAGTCTATGAAAGATCTCTTAAAATAATATATGCAACCCTTGAACTAAAGATAGTGAAAACTACATCCTCAAGTCAAAAGGTTGAGGAAGTGAATGCATATGTATTAAGAAACTCTACTTATTATCATAGATTACAACTCAAAAATTTACTTTAGTTCATGATATATAGTTAAAATCATACTTATCTTCTCTTAATCACTTCCCCAAAACATATCTATCCTTATACCTTGCACATATTTGTTTACTCTTAACAATCACTGCTTTCTTTGCATTCACTATTTAGGTCTTCATTGTGAGTGATGAGTACATCACTTTCATATTGATATTTACCACTATTATATCACTATCAACTATCATGCCCTTGGTCCTTGTGTCCATAATATCTCTGTTTCCATACAATGTTGGTGGTCTTTTTTGTTTGTGGCAATGATCCCTATATCATCGAGCCACTATGTTTCCTTTAATCATCCATTATTTGAAGTATTTATATTTACTATAATAAAAAAATTCCCACGTATCACTATTTTCAAAAAATGATGTCACTACAGTGTCTTTCCTTTGTTCTCTTGACCTTGGGTCTCATTGTGCATTTTCACTTGGACTATCCAATTAATTGATGGTTGCAGTCTCTATATGCTTCTTTACTATTAATGGATACTTAGGACCATTTTTATCATGGTTGTCTTTAACTCTATCAACATAGTGCTTTGATGCCCTATCCTATTGGAAATTGGTGTTTTGGGCACTAGGGATCACTTGAGGGTTTTCATTTATGGCAATACTTATGATTGGAGTGATCGCATCTTGAGGAGATTGCCACTAGATTCACAGTCATGAAAATGACTAAGTCCAGAATCAGGATAACAGGGTACAGTGCTACAGTTTTGGTCAGAGATGAAGATATATAAGATTTTAGGGCTTGTAAAGTTAACTGAAGATATTTTGGGATGTATACATGCTTCAGTTAAGAGTGCATGAGTTTTGGTTATCAGATCTATGTGATACAGTGTTCAGAAGGTATGTGAAGACAGTAAAATAGTATAACAGGGTATATGAACAGTTGCAAAGATCATGGAGCGTATAGTGGATATGGTAATGTGCTAACACAGGTGAATAGAGTATATTTCCAACTCTTTGGTAATATAAGATCATCAACTTCATAATTATCATTTGCATAAGTTATTATTATGTTTTGTATGGCATTTGTGAAGCTGACTTGAAGGCTGATTTTGTATAAGTATAGAGTGATTTGGTAAAAGTGAAGGATGGATGTATTTGATGATGATGAAGTAAGATTGCAAATATAAGAGAAGATATCAGATGCGAGATTAGTAAGAGGTCGATCCATAATTGGAACTATCTAAGAAAGATAAGTGCTTGTATTGTTCACATTTTGGAGAATTCTTTTGAGATAGTTTTATTATAACAGCAGTGTGCTCACCACCTTTAACCAGGTGTTTTGTATACCCCTAACAGGGTTTTATATTCCTCTAATAAGGAAATGTACTATGTAACAAATAGCTCCTAATAGGGCTTGATCTCCTAACAGGGATATTATATTTTAGTGCATATTTGTGGGTACCATCCCCACCAGGGTTTTCCCCTGGCTAGGGTTTCCTCGAGAACAAATCATGGTGTCATGAGTAATGTGTTCTGCTTATATGTTCTTTTCATTTCTGCATCACTTTGGATTGTTTATAATTTTTTTAAGTTGAAATCAAAGTTTGGTAATACTGATTCACCCCCCCTCTCAGTCTTACCTAATCCTAACAATTGGTATTAGATCTATTGGCCCTTGGAGAGAAAGCCTAATAGCTTAAGGGAGATAAGAATGGATTCAAAAGATTTGCAAGAGAACTTTAAATCTACATTTGAAGATATGGATAAAGTGAAGGTTGAGAATGGTGAATTAAAATTCAAATTAAGAAGAGCAAAAGGTTTCATCAGGAAACTAAGAGAATAGATTGAGATTGAAAAAATTCATAGATAAGACCTTATGGAGAAGATCAAAGAAGATTCTGATAGTGATACATCAGATAAAGTAAAGAAGCTGGAACAAGAAAAAGAACAAATCAATTTTTTGATGATTAAAGAAATTCAGCATTAAAAGGATGAAAGAAACAAAGTTGAAGAGTCACTAAAAGAAGATAAGTCAAATGAAGACTGAACTTGACCAAAACAAAGATAAATATCAAGAATTGGAAAAATATAATCAGATCATTAAAGGTGAACTCACTCAAGCCAAATTACACATTGAGAAGTTGCACATAAGCAGCGACAAGATTGATGAACAAAGAGAAAGACAAAATCCTAAAGGAGATATGACTGGAGTTGGATTAAATGAAGCTAAATGTTTAAAAACCCAAGAATAATCAAATGAAGCAAAGACTGAAGAAGATCTACTCCTGAAGAGAGACCTACTCATGAAGAACCTAGAGAATAGTTCAGACCCTTCATAGGTAGATGTTTCAAATACATCAAAGTTGGACACATGAAAAGAGATTGCAGAAGTAAAGGTAACTCTAAGCCCTTTACCAATTACTATTTTAATTGCTATGAATATGGACACAAGAAAGCAGATTGTAGAAAACCTGAACAATCCAGGTATAAGCAAGACTATGCCAGAGAAGAATTAGCAGTCAAGATTACATGTCAAAAATGTAATAACTTTGGGCATACAGAAAGGTATTGTAAGTTGTAGACTAATCAAGATAGAAGGAGACCACCTACTTGTTATAAATGTAATAATCTAGGTCACATTGTAAAGTTTTACAGATATAATGGAGAGGACAATAGAAGAGGACCAAGGAGATCAAATGAACCAAAAGGACCACCTCATGTGGTTATAAGGAAGAATATTGGTGACAGTGGTAAAAGTCTAAATGACTACATGAATGAATTTGAGAGTCACTTCAAGAAATCAGAGGATTAGAAGGTATGGAAAGTAAAAGTTCTAAACAAAGGATTGGTTCAGGAAGAGACAATTGATGATGATGTGTCTTCACATGATGAGTTTTTTGAGGCATCGACCTAGAAGGTCGCATGGCCTTATGGGGAGAATTGAATGTAGTGAACAAAAAATATCCAGCCCATGTATATGTGGAGTAAGCTCATGCGAGTTTAGGTATGATATGTACAGACACTGAGGAGTCTATGGATGAGAGCATAGCACTTGAATATTCATCTTCTATATTTGCAAGTTTTGTATTGATTGGATGACATGCAAAGTTGAGCTACCCATGTTTAATACACATACTCAACTTGAGATGGATAAAAGGAATTAAAAGACCTCAAATCTACACCATTTTTTGATCAGTGCTTAAGGAGAACAGAGTTGAGAATATTATCAGTCATCTAGCAGAGTGATTACGTGATGATGTGAAGAAAAGCACTGAATTCAGGCGTGTCGAAGGTATTTAGACCTAATCTCTTAGAGAAGTCATGGATGCACCAGTAGTTTATGATGGTGTAGATAGACCTAGGTATAAGTTCAAGAGGCATCCATTCAAATCCTGTGAGGATGATCCAAAAGGAGCATTTTCACAAACCCTCCTAGGTGTGTTGCACTTTGAAGATATTAGGGCATACATACACTACAAGTATGAAATCATTAGTGAGGTTAACATCTACAATGAAGTGGATAGTATGATAGAAGCTAATGGAACCATGGTAGAAGAATTTAAGCACCTAAAAGATCAATCAATCCTCAAGTTAACCCTACTCACAGAATTCATGAAAGTTGAATGGTTTAAGATCATTCTTAGCAGAGTTCATGATCAGTTTTTGTGGATTGGTGAATAACCTGTGAAAATATATGCACAATTGATTCATGAGATCATAGGCCTTGACAATGAAGGATCCCTACTTGTATGACAAAATAACTTAAAAAAATTGGTAGAAAACCTAACCCATTCCAAGTGGGACAAGAGGGCGATGACAGTTAATGACATCTTTCTGCAAGATGTTAGGTTGATTTCAATGTTGTTGGGTTATAAGTTATTTCATAGTAGCAGACCTAATTTTGTATCTTTTTGGGTCATCATGATGGCATACAAGATGGTGAAAGAAAATAAGAAATATAATCTCTGTGAAATCCTAGCACAACAGTTCCTTGATAATTTAAGAGTGATAAAGAAAGATAGGAAAAGAGCATTTAGGTTTGGGTCCTTATTAGTCCACATGTATATTCATATCATTCACAAGTTTCCTAGCATGCATCCTAGAGCATGGAAAGATAATGAACCCACTGGACTTTAGATCTCAAAGTACTAAAGAAAATAGAATAAGGACTGGGTAGATGGAGAATTGTTTGGCATGATTAAGATACTACAGAGGTAGATGAAAGAAAGGTATAGGATATCGGTAAACATAGTTGAAAGATATGAAGACACCATTTGTTTTATGGTCTAAACTGGTTGTGTCTACTTTGAGGTGGTGGAACCAAGGAAGAAATGGTGTTACCCCATGGGATATGAAGTCAACTCTAAAGTTTTGATTATGAAAGTAGAGCACGTTCTGGCAGCTAAGATAGACCCCATAGAGGAAAGATGGGGAACATACAGAGAAAATTCATGGAAAATCAGAGAAGAGAAAGAAAAAGTTACAAGGAAGAGAAAGATAAATAAAATTGTTGAAGATATCACTGTGAAAGTGGGACTCACAAAAGGGAAGTTAATAGATATGAAAAATAAGATGGAGGCATCTTCTAGCATTGCCACTGATGCACCCATTCCTTTCAAGACAGAAAAGATAGTAGCGCCTACTATTAATATTATTGATTTATCAGCCACCCAAGAGGAAGAAATACAAGATGTTGTGCCTACGGTTATTCCCAGAAGATCTACAATGACAGGTAAGCAGGACAATCCTAAGGAAAAAGAGATAGAAGTGAAAAGGAAGAAGGAAGAAAATGTAGTTGAGAAAGGGGGAGAGAAAACAACTCAAAAGGATCCACAAACCTTGTGGAAACCAGACCTTAAATCACTGTAGAAGAGAGTAATTAAAGATGGAAATCTATTAACAGTGAATAGATACTATGAGAGATATGACTCTAAAGCCCAAGAAGTCATTGAAGATACTATCATTGAGTATCTTCTAGCTTTTAAGAAGAATTTGTTGGAGATTGAAGGAAGGAATCCTAAAGACCTATACAGTAAACCAGAAATCAGGAAATAATTAGCACATTCAGAGGATGAGAACATAAGTAACAAGATAATTAAAGATATGTTACTGGTTGTATCTCTACAAGAAAGAGAGAGAATCATAAATGCACTAAAACCCCTACTGAGGACAAAGGCCAGACTAGTCAAAATTATGGCTAGGAAATATGATGAGGTGATTGAAGACACCCAAAAGGCATTAGACCAAGTCCTAATGTATGATAAGCAAAAGAAGGCATCACCTGCCAAGGCTTCTAATCCTATATCTTTGGGTCTAGGAGAAAGTTCCAAGGTAGTGGATGAAAGTGTTCAAGATAGCATGCAACTAGATTTCTTTGTCACTGGTGTCTTGTGACCCTTGACACATCAC
Organism: Chamaecyparis obtusa; assembly: GCA_027943335.1. Classification (NCBI taxonomy): domain Eukaryota; kingdom Viridiplantae; phylum Streptophyta; class Pinopsida; order Cupressales; family Cupressaceae; genus Chamaecyparis; species Chamaecyparis obtusa. Next base: position 358,196 of record BSBK01000342.1, on the reverse strand, counting down.
AGGATATTAATGATACATTTTTGGTTAATGTGGATAGTGCGATAAATATTGATGATCAAGATAAGATTGAGGAAGAGAGATAAGAAGAGAAACACAAAGAAAAAGTACAAGAGAAAGAAATCTAGTTGAAAGAAAAGAAAGTAGAACAAACCAAATCAAAAAATGTTTCTGAGGTTAATTTGAACACCTCCTTATTATTGGCAAGTGTGGCCAAACCAGTAAGTCCTGATGTGGACAACATGGATGAGGACGAGCTGATGAGGCTATCATTTATGGCTTTTTCTAAAGCTAAGGAAATATTAGTTCAGAAAGGTGACAAAAGAGTCAAGGTAATGATCAGGGCTATAGAAATAGTGAACAAGCTAATCCCCTCATTGGTTATCTTTAAAGAAAAGGATAAAGCTAAGAACCTCGGTACAGTATTGAATAGCTTTGATAATCATTTCAATTCATTGCTAAAGACTGTAGAAGACAAGGATGAGAAGAAATTTTTGGAAAAGAGGTTGAAAGAAGTCTACAAGTCTATTTCATGGGACTTAAACATTCTCAAGGCTACTAGTCTTAAGGCCAAGATTTGTATAGCACAAGGCAGTAAAATATACAGCTATTGCATAAATCCTTATAGGCATATAAAGAACATTGAGGAGATCATAGCTGAGGATAGGGCTACCCTTGACAGTCTTATGGACAGTTGTGAATCATCTTCACAAACTATGGGAGATATGAATAATGAGACATTCAGGATATTGGATAAGATTGGGGTACTGGAAATGGAGAAAGGGAGAGTCATAGATAGATTTGGCTTATTGAGAAGCCTCCTGACCCCTAAGGTTACAATGCTTGCATCACATCTTATGGAGATGGAAAAGTTTGAAGGCTTAATGACTGTGTCTACACTTATAGAGCTTAAAGCAGTAGAGACACCATCATATGCATTGAATGTATTAATCCATGTCAGTGAGATTCTAATAAATACATGGGCTGAGGAAGTGAAGACCTTGGAAAAATCTTTCCAAGGTGTCTTAAATCTGGTGAGTAAGCACTAAATCTTTTGTGCTTAAGTTTTGCAATTTTGAATGTACCTTTTCCATTGATTTCAAAGGTAGAGGAAGAGAAAGAAAAATGAGGAAGAGAAATAAATATGAGAGAGTAATATGTAGAAGAATAAAAATAGAAAAGGAAAATAAAAGAAATGTAAAACCCAAAAAAAAAGTACAAAAAAAAAGAGAGAAAAGAAGAGAGTTGTATTGTGACAGTCATTTTTCTAAGTGTTGCCATCAATGCCAAAGGGAGAGATTATTGTAAAGTGATGTTTTGGGCACTAGGTATCACTTGAGGGTTTTTATTTATGGAAACACTTATGATTGGAGTGATCACATCTTGAGGAGATTGCCATTGGATTCACAGTCATGAAAATGACTAAGTCCATAATCAAGATAACAGGGTACAGTGCTATAGTTTTGGTCAGCAATGAATATATATAAGGTATTAGGGCTTGCAAAGTTAATTGAAGATATTTTGGGATGTATATATGCTTTAGTTAAGAGCGCATGATTTTTGGTTATCAAATATATGAGATATAGTGTTCAAAATGTATGCGAAGACAGTAAAACAATATAACAGGGTATATGAATAGTTGTGAAGATCATGGAGAGTATAGTGGATATGGTAACATGCTAAGAGAGGTGAATATAGTATATTTCCAATTCTTTGGTAATATAAGATTGTCTCAATCATAATTATCATTTGCATAAGTTATTATTATGTTTTGTATGGAATTTGTGAAGCCGACTTGAAGGTTGATTTTGTATAAGTATAGAGTGCTTTTGTAAAAGCGAAGGATGGATGTATTTGATGATGATGAAGTAAGATTGAAAATATAAGAGAAGAGATTAGATGCGAGATCAGTAAGAGGTCGAGCCATAACTAGAACTATCTAAGAAAGATAAGTTCTTGTATTGTTCACATTTTTGAGAATTCTTTTGAGATAGTTTTATTGTAAGAGCAGTATTCTCACCACCTTAAACCAGGTGTTTTGTATACCCCTAACAGGGTTTTGTATTCCTCTAATAAGGAAATGTACTATGTAACAAATAGCTCCTAACAAGGCTAGATCTCCTAATAGGGATATTATATTTTAGTGCATATTTGTGGGTACTATCCCCACCGGGGTTTTCCCTTGGCTAGGGTTTCCTCAAGAACAAATCATGGTGTCATGAGTAATGTGTTTTTGAATAAGGTAAAAATAGGTTTTGAATGGGCCTTGAAACCATATACATACAATTTTTGAAGGGAACTGTAACCCTAGGAAAGATAGGAAGAATTAGCTTAGATCTAAATGAAACAACTGGGGGAAAAGGAAAAAACCTTACAACGCCCCCCCAGCACATAATACTAGTGGTCCTATCAGCAGCACATATCTAGCAAAACAACAACAACCACTAAAGATAAACATAAATGCTCAAGCTGCTAAATCCAAACGTGTAAAGCCAACGCTTTACAACAACACCCAACCTAAGATTTTCCTTTGCCTCCCTTCTTCTAGGAACAAAGAGTCATATCAAAATTTAGAGGGGACTTTTAATTATGTTTACCTATTACAGCAGTCCATCCCTCCTCCACCAAAGATGCTTTTTCCTGCCAGTTAGAGGTAGGAGAAGACCCAACCACAATAGAACCAGTATGAGAAGTCTGGACAGAATGTACAGTGGCCTCACAACCATTACCAGACTTCCTAGCACCAACAGGTATTTCCAAAGTAGAACTGGCAAGAAAGAGGCCAACAACTGCAACAGACAATCCAACACTAGTACTACCAGTAGTAGGAACAGAACCAGGAGTAACAAGAGGGTCACCAGCAACAACAAAATAACTTCTAGCAAGAGCAGAAATGTTGGCTGACAAACCAACAGATCCAGCAAAAGTACTACCAGCAACCAAAGAAGAAGGAGATGAAACAGCCGTAGGACAAGAGTCAGGGCCAGAAACCTGCCCTACCACATTCACGAAGCTCTGAACCTTCTCCACAGTATAGTGTTGAGAAGAGGCCCCCTTCCACCATGAAGCAATCTTATTATGTCTCTGAAGATCACATTGGGAGGTAATATGACCAGTCTTAAAGCATCTTCTACATCTAAAGGGGATACCTTCATAGTCCAATTGTTGAATCCAACTTCTACCCGTAGAGGATTCAAGTTTAATCTCCAAAGGCATGCCTTTTGAGGTATCAATATCCACCAGGATACGAGCATAAGTAGAATGAAATAAATCAGAGGATTTCTCATCCACCATTAACATATCCCCTAAAGCTTCTCCCACAGTCTCCAGAACAGAGTCAATCCAAAGATGGAGGGGAAGATTAGGAAGCCTAACCCAAATAGGTTGCACATCAAATGATTCAGAAGATGGAGAAAAATTTGAATTCCATGGTTTCAACAATAGCATAAAATGATCCTCCTAGCTAAAGAAGTTTTCACACAACATAATATTTCTATCTTCAGCATCATCAAATTTTGCCACAAAAAATCCTTTAGCCATAGGGAAGATATGGACCATACCAGAGATTAGAGGTTCCCATTGACTAGAAATCCAAGAATGAAGATCAGGTAGAGAGGGCCAGAAACCTTTGAATCTGCAAATCAACCCATGCTCAGAAACCGCATCAATCTCAGAAAGAGTATCCTCATCCAACACTACTGAAATATGTTGGCTGACTGGAAAGGCCCTACGAGGAGTGCTTTTAACAGTAGTGCAAGCGGGATTCATAGCAGCCCTAGCCGGAATAGCCAGCGACCCCCCAGCAGCACCAGCTGATTATGAACCCCCAACAAAAAACAAACCCCCAGAGACCAGAGCCTCTAAGACCTGAAGCTTCCCAGGAACACCTCTAGAAACCCTAGCAGAGATTGCCAGCAGACCCCTCGAAACCTTCAAACCCCCAATAGAAGCACCAGTGACCAAAGAAAATCTAGCACCAGCAACCACTGAACCCCCATAAGAAGCACCAGAGGTTCTCGATCTCCCAGCATAAACAATTGGCAACACACTAGCAGCCAAAAAAACACCAGTGACTTGTGGATCCCCAGCATATGCACCAGCAGCTGGCAAACCCCGAGCGACCAGAGAAGCCCCAGCAGTAGGTGAACCCCTAGAACCCCCAACATCCTTTGAAGCCTTCCCCTTCCCAGGAACACCACTAGCAAGAGGCAAAACCCTAGAACTCCCATCTCCCTTCGATGCCTGCAACTTCCTAGGAATGCCTCTAGCAGGAGGTGAAACCCTAGCCGAATCTACCAGCATCGCTCCAACACCCTTCGATGCCTACAACTTCCCAGGAACACCTCCAGTGGGAGATGAAACCCTAGCCGAATCTACCAGCATCACCCCAGCAACTATTCCAGCTACTCGCTCAAATTTCATGAGTAATGTGTTATGCTTATATGTTATTTACATTTCTGCATCACTTTGGATTGTTTATAATTTTTTAAGGTTGAAATCAAAGTTTTGTAATACTGATTCACCCCCCTCTCAGTATTACCTAATCCTAACATGTCCATGTTTCAATACTCCTACCATAAAATATACGCGAGGATCATATCTTTGATATAAAAAATCATATTGCACTGTTCTTGACCTTGTACTAATGTAGCAATGTTACAATATTTTTTTGGAATGCTATCCTTCAATAACGATGGCTCTCATTTTCATGAGGCATTAGAAATCCATTTTTTGATCCATCCCACTGTACACAATTATTCTACATCAATTGATGACTGTCATTTAACATATGATTGATGCTCACTATTACACTTCATAGTTTATCACTGTCCTATCATCGTGTTTATATTGAAATCACCATTTCTTTCTCATAAATCATCCTTTAATTGTAATCATTGTCTTTGTCTTTGTTTAAAAATTTCATATCATTTTATTTAAGCTCTTATTGCTTATTGCATATGAATGTTCTAATTTTTCAAATAATTATGTAATTTTTATTCAATGATGAAATAACATGTGACATTCTTTATTCTATGTTCTTTTTATTGATGTCATTATTTTGCATGTTAGACTACATATAGGACATTTGGAAACTAAAAATTAATTGAAGAGGATTAAATACCTAAAGAGTGAATAGGAATCTCCAAGGACAAAAACTTGACATGTGTGACTCAACTATAGTTTCCTTAATCCTTGAATCTCTACCATTTGTATGAACCTCTACTATTCCTAACACTATCTTCTCTTGGTTCATATCTTTCTATTGGACTTCGGCGGCACATGTTGGTTACCATTGGTTATTTTCATTTCATTATAGCATGCCTATTGGTTGTTCACTTGTTCCTAGCCTTTAACTATGACTATCCTCATGAAAACATCTATAGATGCATCCACTTTATTCTTGTAAAAGTTCCCTTTCTCTTATTGGCATTTTTTACTCAAACATTATAACAGTCATGTTTAGTGCTATTGATCCATTACAGCATCTTATTACTATATTGTTGCTCTTTATTTGTGCATTGAAAATTCTTTTTGGAAACAATTGTCTTCACACAGTCATGCAAATGCCTTTGCATCCTTATCATGAATAATATTATTGTTTTTATCATTATACCTATCATATAATTATCATTTGATGTTTTCAAATCTTGCAAGAACTATCAATTTATGTAACTAGCAAATATTCTATGACTAAGATTTGGATTCTTTCTCTCTTGCAAGCATTTGTGGGTAGCAGAGTGGAAGGATTCGAAGACATGTAGTAGTCTGACCTTGGGATTTGTCATTCAGGAAATGACATATACCTTTTTCTTTTCATATGTAAATAATGCATATTGCAAATGTCAAAAAGTATTCAAGACAAAAAGGAACCAAAGACCATTGATATACTTGTTGCATTTTCTAAGAATATAGAATAATAGAATAAACTATAAAGTCACGATTCCTACAACATTGTTTTTGTTATAGCTCCCCAATTCACTTTACTACTCCACACTAACAGAAAGATCAAAATAGCACAAAAAAAGTAAAATTTATAGTTTTCCCAAGACTAACAATGCATTCATCCATAAAAGAAAAGGAACTGCTCTAACAATATGCAGATAAAGAATAATTTTAAAGCATAGTATTTATTCACTATTTGGAGACATGAAGAAGCAACATTAAAATGGAAATAGAGAGTAATTACTAAATAAGACCTCCTTGTAACCCATGCTACGTTGAAATTATTTCCCATACCTTTCGATGGTTTCTCAATCCAAGGTCCATTCATGATATTTAAGATATTGCAGGAATCTGTATAATCTAGATCCAAAAGCAATTTTGGGGTTAATAAGAAACACCTACAAAATGAAAGTTATTTGCATCATTCATTTGGAGTGTCAGATTCCATCTGTCCCAAAATTGACAAGGTAAAGAACTATCACACATAATTGAGATTGATTCTTACTGTGGTGTGTTTGGTTGACTTGCAACCCTAACTAGTTACTGAAACATGTTCCTTTCATTTATGGGATCCATTCCTAGTATACACAAGAACCAATATGCCAGAGCATGACCATGTAAGACACTTTAATTAATGAATTAAAGAAGCTCATAGTTTACTATTATGTATGTGGAGCCTAATAAGACTCAAGGCTCTTTTGGCACGGTTTCCCCCCAGACTTATCTATGGGGGATTGAGGGCAGCGCCCCCAAGCTTGGAGTCAAGGGATAGAGCCCCTTGCGGGGTCCTGGGGCAGTGCCCTAGGTGGAGTCAAGGGGTAGAGCCCCTGACGCAATGGGCAGCGCCCCTCGATGCCAACAATGACTTTATAATATTGTAAAGGGTCGGCCATCAATTTTCTATTAGTCGGAGTATTTTTTTCCCTAATTAGGTTGGGTCAAAAATACTTGTAAAAAGGGCTTAGGGTTGGAGATTCATGTAATGAGGGTTTTTTGTAGCTTCCTATGGCGGTATTGATTTGCAAGTTTTAGATTCTAATCACTGGATAATAATAAAGATATAGGACTCATTGTTGGTGGATGTAGCCCAGTGATTGGGTGAACCGCGTTAAATTTTGTGTTATTGTGTTCTCTTCTGTGTGTTAATATTTGTATTTTTCTGCTTATTATTCTAACAAGTGGTATCAGAGCGAGGTTATTTCATTCATTCTTTCATCTATTCTCTAAAGTAGGTCTCACAAGTTAGTGAGAGAGTCTCTCGGTTAAGTGGGAGAAATGGATGATGAGGGTAGACTGAAGGTTGATAAGTTTAATGGGTAGAACTTCTAGTTATGGAAGATGCAAATGGAGGACTATCTCTATCAGAAGGATCTATGGCGGCCATTAGAGGGAATAGCCAAGAAAGAGGCAACAATGTCTCAGGAATAATGGGATATTTTAGATAGGAAGGCACTGGGGACTATTCATTTATGCCTGGCACAATCGGTGGCATTCAATATTACTGGAGCAACGATAGCTAAAACTCTGATGCAAACCCTAGCAAAGTTGTATGAAAAGCCTTCAGCTTCAAACAAGGTATTTCTTATGAAGCATTTATTTAATATGAAAATGGTAGAAGGTGGATCAGTCACTGATGATTTGAATGAGTTTAATACAGTTATAAGTCAGTTAGCCTCAGTTAAAATTACTTTTGATGAAGAGGTTAGGGCTCTCTTGATTTTGTGTTCTTTGCTAGAAAGCTAGAATGGCTTAGTAATGGTTGTTATTAATTCTATTTCTGGTTCTAATACCCTAAAGTTTGATGATGTTATTGGTGTTATATTGAGTGAGAAAATTCATAGGAAAAGCTCAAGGGCATCCACATCGGGTAGTGTATTGAATGCAGAAAGGAGAGGTAGAACAAGAGATAGAGGAAACAACTTTGGAAATCATGGAAAATCATGAGGGAAGTCAAAGGGAAAGAGGTCTCAGTCAAGAGGACCTAGCAACTACTGGTACTATGGAAAACTAGGACATAAGAAGAAAGATTATTGGTCTCAGAAGAAAGATCAAGGAGACAAACATGATGGAAAAAAGGAGGCAAATGTGGTAAGTAAAAAATTCAAAGAGAATGCTTTGCTCTTGTCTTTAAAAAATGTTGATGATTCATGGGTGTTAGATTCGGGGGCTTCATTTCATGCTACACCCCATAGAGGTTATTTTGTTGATTATGTCCAAGGGGATTTTGGGCTAGTTTGTTTGGGAGATAATGAACCCTATCAAATTGTTGGAAAAGAGAGAATCAAGATTAAGTTGCACAATGGGAATCATTGGCTACTACAAGAGGTAAGACATGTTCCAAGGTTGAGTAGGAATCTAATTTTAGTAGGGAAACTCACTGATGAGGGTTGCACAGTTACTTTTAATGATAAAAATTGGAAGGTTTCAAAAGGTTCCTTAGTAGTAGCAAAAGGTGTGAAAGTAGGCACCTTATATCTTTGTACAGGTCATACTGTTCTCTCTATTTTAATTGTTTCAAAGAAAAATGAATGTTCAAGAACAGTTGTTATAGTTGAGAAGGTAGAACAAGAGACAATAGCTGGAGATTTTGAAATAGCGTTGTGGCACAATAAACTTGGGCACATGAGTGAAAAAGGTATGAAACTACTTCATTCAAAGAAAGTTCTACCAGGTCTGAAATGTGTTAATATGGATTTCTCTGAAAGTTGTGTGTATGGAAAGCAAAAGAGAGTTAGTTTTGTAAAGAGTGGGAAGGAAAAGAAAGATGAAAAATTAGATCTTGTGCATATAGATGTATGGGGTCCAGCTCAGGTATCTTCCCTTAGTGGCTCTTAGTATAATGTTACATTCATTGATAATGCAACTAGGAAAGTATAGATATATTTCATTAGATAGAAATCTGATGTATTTGAAACTTTTAAGAAATGAAAAAGCTTGGTTGAAAATGAGACTAAAAAAAGAATAAAATGTCTCAGATCTGATAATGGTGATGAGTATTGCAGCAAAGAATTTGAAGATTATTGTGCCTCTACTGGTATTTGTAGACAGAAAATAATTCCAAGGACTCCATAGGAAAATGGAGTGGTTGAACGCATGAACAAGACAATAATGGAGCGTGCTAGAAGCATGAGGTTGCATGCTGGGCTTCCCCTAAACATGTGGGTAGATGCTGTAAATACTGATGTATATTTGATAAATAAAGGTCCCTCTACTCCCTTAGGTTGTGGTATTCCAGAGGAAGCATGGGCAAATAAGAAGGTGAGTTATTCTTTTCTTAGAACCTCCGATTGTGAAGTGTTTGCACATATCGATTCTTAAAATAGAACCAAGATGGAAGATAAATCTAAGAAATGTATATTTTTTGGATATGGCATTGATGAATTTGGTTATAGGCTTTGGGATTTTGAAAATCAAATTGTAAGAAGCAGGGATTTCATATTCAATGAGAAAGTGTTGTACAAAGATCTGTTGCAGCAACATGAGAAGAAAGAAAATGATTATGTAGTGCTGGATGATATTCCAAATGATAATGTTCCATAAATTTTTTATGCTCCGCAACAACAACAACAACAAATACCACACACCCTAGTGAATTTTAGACAATCAACAAGACTATGTAGACCTCCAGATCGATTTTCACCTTCTTTGTATTCTATCTTATTAACTGATGCTAGTGAACCTGAATGTTATAATGAAGCTATGCAGGTGGATACAAAACTTTAGTGGGAGTCTGCAATGACAGATGAAATGGACTCCTTGCTGAAAAATCAGACCTGGGATTTATGTAAGTTACCTACAAGTAAACGGGCTTTGTAAAATAAATGGGTTTACAAGTTGAAAGAAGATGGGGGTAAGAAAAGATTTAAAGCCAGATTAGTTGTAAAAGGATTTGCACAAAAATATGTTATTGATTTTGATGAGATTTTTTCTCCAGTTGTTCAAATGACTTCTATTCATACTATTTTAAGTATTGTGGCTACTGAAGATTTTCATTTAGAGCAGCTTGATGTTAAAACAACCTTTCTTCATGGTGATTTGAATGAAGAAATATATATGGTTCAGCCACAAGGATTTGAGGTCAAGGGTAAGGAGAGTTTAGTGTGAAAATTACAAAAAAAATTATATGGCTTGAAGCATGTTAGGCCATTTTTCCAATCATTGCAAAATCTCAGGAAAATGGCCTTTTTCCTTCCAGTCTTTGTTTTGTGGTCTCTACCCGGCTTCCAGTCTAAGTTTTAACTTGCAAAGATGATCTGTGTGTGTTTCATGTTGTACACTCTTGGCCCCATGCTCTTTAGTGTGTCACCCTGCTCTAGCCCAGACTGCATCCTCTTAAATCACAAAACCCAGAAAAGTTTTTCAAGTCCTAAGGTCCACGGGAAGCATTGTTGAATTTCTGCCACAGTGTCAAAAACCCACAGTGTTTTCAAAAACCCATGATGTTTTCAGCTTCCCTGCTATATTTCAGTCTGTCGATATTCATGTGTGTTTTCAAACTGTGTGTTAACCCTGTGTGTTTTCATCCTTGCACTTTTGTCCTAATTGTGGTGTTTTCTCTAACTGCACAAGTCTGACGTGGACGGTGGGTCCGGGCTCTTCGTGATTAGCTATCGCATGGCTACATGTTAGAATTTTCTGACATGCGATCATGCGACTGCTTGCCACCTAGCCATGCGGGTCCCAGTTCTATTCAGTTGCCTGGCGGTCTACTCAGTCTTAAGTGCACAAGTGTGATCAAAGGTGAGACTTGGTTTTCGGATTGGGCAGAGGGTCCTGACATGTCAAAGCATCAATGGTTGTCATTAAAGCGTGAAGGATTTGTCAAGGCTATGCACTTTGGTGACAACCATCCGATCCTTCGAAGGGGTGAGGCTTCTTTGGTGTGGTCCCGAAGGTGGACATGTGGTAGCCTGTGATTGGCTGTCGCATGATCGCATAGCCCAATTTTTGGCTATGCAATCATGCGATCGCTTGCCACGTGTCCTTGTGGCCCATTGGTGGAAAGGGGTGTGGGTCTGGTGTGACACGTGTGCTTGCAGTCAGAGGTTTCTTATTGGTCGATGGTAGTGGTGGGGGTTTGCTGGTGGTTAGTTGCATGTTCACATAGCCTTTTGCAAGGCTATGCGATCATGCGACTAATGTTTTCTGTCAACTCCATGCGGTGGCGGTTGCACTGGCAGTTATGTTTGTGGGTTGTCGTATGTTTTCATAGCCCATTTTTGGGCTATGCAATCATGCAATAGGGTGCCTCGTGTGCTGGGGCCCGTTTGTGGATATTTGGTGGGCTCGGTGGCAGATGGTGTCATGGTGGTTTCTAGTTGGTCCGAGCTGGCGAGATGATAAAGTTTGAACATGGGCCATCGTTCTTTGCAGGGGCCAAGGATTTAGCTGTTGAGACTCAAATTTGAATTTCCTGAGGGCTTCCAGCGACCAGAAAGTACTAAGATTTATGAAATTCATTACAGATATGACCCTGTTTGGTGAGAAGTGACTGGTTTGCTGTTTGCAGTGTGGTCCAGGGTGTGGTTGGATCATTTGTAGAGCTTGTACCCTGGAGGTTGTGTGCTCAAGGCTTGTTGCAGGGTGTCCTTTCGAGCTCAGTTTGGTGATCCCCTGTACTTGCAGAGAAGAATTTCATGATTGTGGATCAGTTTAGGATTTCCTCTTTTCTGATTGACTATGTTTCCCACCCCTTTAATAAATTTTTAGACCATTTCCAGTAGGTTGGGTGGTTGAGACCCTGACCCTAGTTGTCTGAAGCTTGTTGCATCCAATCTTGAGGATCCCAAGGTAGCTAGTGGTATAAGTTGCAAAATCCTTGATTTTGCAAGGGTTCTAAAATCTTGTCGCTTTTGGTCCCTGGTTTTTTACTGTAATATACTGATAGAGGTCTGATTTGGTGCCTTTTTCTCATCTTGGTGTCATGCCAATTGTATGTTGATCCTAATTATGTTAAGGAAAACATTTTTGAATCCCAATCTTGTATCTGGTGTATGTCTTCTTGCTTGTCTCTGAGCTCATATATGTTAATGTCACAAAGTGTGTTAATGTATGGTAAACAAAGAGTATTTTGAATTCATCTTTGAGTTTCTAACAAAGTTAGGATTAAAGCCTTCTAGGTGAATTCAGTGAGTTTGCAACCAGGTATAGAATTTGATGTCCTTGTGCTTGAGGGAAAGGGGTAATAGGCAAAGCACTTACTCTAGTTTCCATTGTGTTTGACATAAGGTTGGGTGACTCTTAGCCCTGGAATAAGGCATCGGTCCTTTCTTTTGAAGTCATGGTTAACAACTACAAAAACATAAACATTCATTTGATAAACCTTTTATAGACTTGTGTTGAGCATTGTGTGCATCATTTTGAGACTCCTTTGAAGAAGCGAGTCAATGGTACACTCGCTTGAGCATTGAAGCTCAAAGTGTAGAAGGATCCTATGATCCTTGTCAGTTGGCCCTCTTCCTTGTGGACTTTGGAGTGGTGATAGAGTCAGGATTTTATTTACATTATCCACCAAAGTGTAAATTTGCAAGTTGAAGATCAAAGGGAATAATCCACAACCAACAAAATGGCGACTCTACTAGGGACAACTATGTAGATATGCATTTGTTAAGAGTAAGTGATTCTACTGAGAAGAATCTAAAGAGAAAGGTATAAGTGTGTTCTTGTTTTCCTGTTGTTTTGAAGTTTTCCCATCTAGGTGGGTGGTGACTCAAAGCTTTGAACTAGTGCAACATATTGAAGAAGCGTAGAAAAAAGCAGAAATACTAGGTCATATGTTAGAAAGAATCCAGAGGTCACTCTGGAGCAATCACCTAGACAAGGAAACAAGAGCTGGATTAGAAGGAATGGTGAGCCTACAAGTGCTCCCATGAGAGAACAGAGAAATGCCAGAGCCAGAAGACCACATGTATCCTCAAGTGAGGATGGTTCACAAAATAGAGTATCTAGATCAGAAGGTGGTCACTCTGAAGAGAGATTTTATGATACTCCTGAGGCTACATTTCATGACAAAGGTCCATTGCCTGCAGGTCAGAATGAACAAAATAGAGATATCAGTTTAGAGGTTGACCTGGATCTTGATGAAGATCAATTCAGAAGAGAACCCATGAGACATAGGCAGGTCTGTTTCCCATATCAAGATCTTCCTGATATGGATGTGTCATCTAGTTCTGATGACATTATGGTAGATCCTGATGATTTGAATGCACTGAGGTTGCAGTTGGCAGAGCAGGATGCCATACATAGAAGATTACAAGAGGAGAGAGAGGCTGAAAAGGTAAATGCTTTGATAGAGAGGTAGTCTCTTCTGAGAAAAATAAATGAAATGAAGGAGAGAAATAAGATTGTTTCTTTTTCTCCTAAAACATTGCAGCATGATGTTTTTGGTGATCTTGATGCCTTGAGGAGTGAGCAAGAATGCTTACTGCAGGATCATGAATTTGAAAATGAGGGCCCTGTGGTTAGACAAGTGCAAAGCTATGTCCCTTTGCCTAAAGATAAAGATGGGCATAGGATCACTAGACCTGTTGTTATCATTAATGAGAAAGGAAAGCAGAAGATGGTGGATGACCAAGCAAGCAAACTAGTGACAATACCAGGGATCCCACCACCTGATTCAAATAAGGACACTGAAATGGAGAGAAGGAGAAAAGAAGATGAGGACCTTGCAAGAGAACTAGAGAGAGCTGAGGTTGACGTTGCCATTGTAGAAAAGAAAAGGAAGATCCAATTTTTGCGAGCTTCTTCAGCTAATGCTCTTGGCCCATTTGCTATTAAACTAGGTTTTCCATCTATAACTACTGCTATTCCACTTAGTAATGCTACTAGTTCTTTTCCTTCTTCATCTGCTAGGATAGGTGCAGATCCTAGGCAGCAGTCAAATGCACAGATAAATGTAGATGCTAATGTTGATCCTAGGGTTAACATTAGTTCAAGATTTCAAAGAAGACCTATGCAATTAGAAGGCTATAGGCAAATAAGTTTTGATGGAATTCTTGGCTATCCAAATGCTTTTCCAAATGATATTAGAGATAGGGTACCTAAGTTTGCTGGTAATAATGCTATTAGTTGTGAAGAGCATCGTAGGTTATTTGTTGATATGCTTAATGATTATGAGGTAGAGCATGAGGATGTTTTCATGAAATTGTTTATTCAATCTCTAATGGAGGATGCTAGAGATTGGTTTAAGAGGCTTCCTGATAAGTGTATTGATACTTGGGACTCTTTTGAGAAGTGTTTCAAAGAGCAGTATGGTGATAGGCCTAATGCTAGCTTCATGTTGAATGAATTCAATACCATAAGGAAGAATCAAAATGAGTTTGCAGCTGAATTCAACATGAGATTTCAAAAAGGTATGCACAAGTTGTTCCAAGTCATGCGGTTGGATGACAATGTCTATCTGACTACATACTTCAATGCATTTGATGGGAAGATGAGATATTTATTGAGGGATAAAGAACCAAGAACTCTTAGGGATGCTTTTAAGATTGCTGTCAATATTGAGAACAACATGAAAATATCAGGAAAGTTGGGTGGAAAGAGAGATGACCCAAAGTTGTTTGGGGACAGGAAATACAAAAAATAAAATGATAAGAATGTTGGATCGAGGAGGCAGGAAGAAGATAAATTGGATAAGGTGCTTAATGCATTGAAGGATTTGAAGGCACCTGCAAATAAGTACATCAGTGCTCCTACCAATGAAAGGCCTTGGTTCAACAATAATTTTAGTAAGCAGAATAGACTGCAGAATTACCCCTACAACACCTAATGGAAGGATGGCAAGCCTATTATCCCTGCTGCAAGAGGAAATAATGACAAAGGCATCCCTGACCCTCTACATAAAGCTTCAATAAATGTCATGGAGAATGTACCTTGGTGTGTTGCATGCCAGTCCCCTCATCCTGTAGAGCATTGTGTGGTTGCACAATCTATGGCTGCAAATCAAGATTGTAGCACTGAGGAGATAGAACAAGAAGAAGAACAAGATGATGTTGGTTGCAACATGGCTTCTTCATGTCTAGGATATGAAGATGATTCTGATTTTGATGAAGAGATAGATGTGAATATGAAGAGACATAATCAGGCCCTTTTTCATCAAGAAGTTTTTTCTGATGGTGAGTGCATTGATCAGAAAACATGTAACATGAACTCTTCTCCCAAGCCAGTAAAGTTGAGAAGACCTTCTAGAGAAGAGATGGAGAGTATTACTACAGAAATGATTGCCCAAGTGCAAACTAGAGGCATAGTGGCAAGGAATACAAATGAGAAAGCTGCAGGAATGTTTATAAAGAGTACCAACTCCGGAGAACCTAATGAGAACAAATCACAGGTTGATCACATGGTGAAATTAAAGAATGTAAAAGGTAAGCATTGTGAACCTAAGGGAGTTGGAATTGAAATGGTCTCTAGTGAGATTGAGAAGCCAGTTAACACAATGGCTAAGGTTGAAAAAATGAAGGTGGTCAATACACCTAATATGTCAGATAAGCAAAAAGATGTTAAGGCAATGCAGATTGAGATTCCTGCTTCTGCCCTTGTTGACATGTTATTTGTGTTGTCACAAATTATAGTTAAGGTTCCATTGTCATAATTGTTGAGGATCCCTGAACATAAAGATAAAGCTATTGCATGGGTTGGTAATGTTCACAAAAATGATACTTCATGCAATGGATCTCAGGATAAATCTTTGAATGATGTTGCTGCTCACGGAATTGTGTCCCAAATTCCTCCAATATATTTGGACATTTCTGTCAATGCCAGCCTTGAAAATATTGACCCATTCTTCTTAATTGTTCTTGTGAATGGGATGAAGTTAAGAAATTGTATGATTGATAGTGGTGCCTCTAATACTATCATGCCTTTCAAGATCATGGAGAGATTGGGCCTTAAAGCTGATATAGTGTAGGGCAGATGTTGTGTAATGGATCAGAGGGAGGTACCCATCATTGGGACTATCAATGCAATGCCATATAGGTTGGTAGCATATCTAGAGAAAGAGATAATAATGAGTGTTTTGGTGGTGGATATCCCTCCTCATTACGGGATGTTGCTATCTAGAAGATGGAGTGCTGCCATGGGTGGAAGTTTATAGTGTGATTTATCCTATGCAACTTTCAAGATTGATGATCAGTTTGTCAAGATTGAACGAGAGCCAAGAGTATGCCACATGATTGAGAGAAACATAGATAATGAAACTACATGTTTTTTGGATACTGATGTAAATGCTTTTAGGCCAGAGATCCCTGTATTTGAAAATGAGCTTGTTTTGTCACCTATTTCTACTGAGGTAGGTGCTGACTCTGTGAAGGGTGATTTGTGGTTCATGTACTTTCATGGTGCAAATTGCAAAGATGGTGCACAAGTAGGTATTTTACTTATTTCTCCTGATGGAAACACCTACAAGTTCTCTTTCACATTGAATTTCTTTTGTACCAACAACATAACAGAATATGAGGCCTTGTTGTTAGGACTGAGGTTGGCACAAAAGCATGGTATAAAATGCATAAGTGTTATTGGTGATTCTGAGTTGGTGGTGTCCCAAGTCAGGTTAGTGTATGCTTCCAAGAATAGAAGGTTGAAACAATATAGGATTGTAGTGTGGGATTTGATTGAGTATTTTGATGCCTTTAATATTGAGTGGAGGGATAGGAGTAACAATAAGATAGCTGACTTGTTGGCCAATATTGCAATCAATCCTAATGATGTTACATTCTCTGGTATTTCTAAAGTTGAAATTCATGCTAGGCCTAGTATACCAGACAATATTGAGAATTGGCAAGTTTTTGATGATGATAATGATATTTTGAATTTTATGGATTGCAAGGATCAGTATCATGGTCAGGAACTTGATTGTTCAGCCTTGGTTGAGTCAATAGAAGGAAGGGAGGTTGTCTTAGGCAATGAGGTCATTTAGCTTAGAACTAACAAGGTGCCCAAGGGGCTTGTTATTTTGGAGACTGTCTTTGACAACCAAGATAGAGTTTAAAAGAATATCAAAGGAGAAGATCATGCTGATCTTGAGGAGATAAATCTTGGATCGCATGAGGCACCTAAGAAAGTATACATTGGTAGAGATATATCTCAAAAGGTGAGGAGACCTCTGGTTGAACTATTGAGAAAATGCAAGCATGTTTTTGCATGGTCGTATGATGACCTAAAGGTTTATAGAGAGGATTTATTTCAGCATGTTATTCCATTAAGAGAAGATGCTAAACCTTTCCGGCAAAAGCAAAGGCCTATTAATCCTACTTTGGCACCCAAGATGCAGGAAAAATTAATGAAGTTGAGAGATGCTGGCATTATCAAGCCTATAAGGCATTCTTCTTGGGTGTCAAATCTTGTTCCTGTAAGAAAAAAGAATGGTGACATCAGGCTTTGTGTGGACTTCAGAAATTTGAACATCAGCTCATTGAAAGATAATTATTTTTTTGCCCAATATGGAGGCTATGTTGCAAAGAGTAACTAGATTAGAATTGATGTCAATGATGGATGGTTTCTCTGGCTACAATCAGGTCATTGTTAAGGAATCAGAACAATTTAAGATAGCCTTTACAACACCTTGGGGAACATATGTTTATGTGAGAATGCCTTTTGGTCTCACAAATGCTGGTGCTACTTTTCAGAGGGCAATGGATGTTGCCTTTTTAGATTTCATTAATGATTTCCTTGTTGTATATCAAGATGATTTAACTACCTATTCCAAGAAGGAAGAGGACCATTGTGCTCATTTAGAGAAAATATTTATGAGGGCCTTGGAATTTGGCATTTCATTAAACCCAAGGAAATGTGCTTTTGGTGTCACAGAAGGTAAGTTGCTTGGCCACTTAGTTGGGAAGCAAGGAGTGAGAATTGACCCAGAGAGGGTAGTAGCAATTGATAAAATTTAGAGGCCAAAGAATGTTAAAGGGATTCAGTCCTTCTTTGGTCAGGTCAATTTTCTAAGAAGGTTTGTGACAAACTTTGTAGAGGTTACTAGACCTATTTCCAAGATGTTGAAGAAGGGATCTGTAATCAATTGGGAGGGTGAGCCTGATGAGGCTTTCAAGAATATCAAGCAGGCTATAAAAAATGCACCAGTGCTAAAGGCACCTAATTATAGTGTCCCAATGCATATCTTTTCTTTTGCATCTTTTCATACTATTGCTGTAGTTTTGTTACAAAAGAATAAGGATGGTTTTGAACAGCCTATTACATTTTTCAGTAAATCTTTGCAGGCTGTAGAATTAAAGTATGACATAAATGAGAAGCAAGCTTATGCACTTGTGAAGGCAATCAAGGCTTTTAGATGTTACTTGATGGGAGTAGTTGTGATTGCTTTTGTGCCAAGTGCAGCTGTGAAGGATATTTTCTCACAGTAGGAGGTGTCTGGAAGAAGATGCAGATGGATCAATAGGATCCAGGAATTCAATGTTGAGATCCAGATCACTAAATTGGTTAGAGGACAAGGATTGGCAAAGCTGATGGCTCAATCCAATCTAGATGCAAACCAGGTAAATCATTCTGAAATTGATTACACATGTGATATGGATGATTGTATTTGGTATTAGGATATTATTTACTATTTGAGAAACATGAGGTGTCCAGATAGTATGAATGATAATCAAAAGAGGACATTGAAGTTACAGGCCATCAAGTATGTAATTGTGAAATGTAAGCTGTATAGAAAAAATTTGGATTTCATACTATTGAAATGTGTAGATGAGAATCAGGCTAATCTATTGTTGAAGGAGATGCATGAGGGAGTTTTGGTGGACATTATATGGGTAAAACAACTGCTCATAAGATCTTGAGAGCATGATTTTGGTGGCCCACAATCTTCAGGAATGCAGAACGGTTGGTAAGGAGATGTGATGCTTGTCAAAGGTTCTCTGGTAGGCTTAAGTTTTTAGGTAATGTACCATTAAAACCAGTAGAAGTTCAAGCTCTTTTCTAGTAGTGGGGAATTGATTTCATAGGGGAGATACCAAACAAGTCAAGTGGAGGACATTCATGGATCTTAGTTGCCACTGATTACTTTACAAAGTGGGTAGAAGTTGTACCTACAAGGAATGCAACTAGCAGGGTGATAATTGACTTTCTGATGAATAATATTATTACAAGGTTTGGGTGCCCTGAGAGGATAGTGAGTGATAATGCTATGTGCTTCAGGTCTACCAAATATAAGGACTTTTGCAGAGGTTTGGGAATTCAGATTTCTAATTCCTCACCTTATCATCCGCAAGGAAATGGTCAGGCAGAATCTACTAATAAGAGTCTGATTAAAATCTTGAAGAGGATTCTGGAGAAGAATAAGAGGGCATGGAATTCAAAGCTTCCATTAGCTTTATGGGCTGATAGGGTAACTGTGAAGAGGGAAATTGGTTGTGCACCATTTGACCTGGTGTATGGAATTCATGCTAGAATGCCTCAGAATAATTTGTTGGAGATGTACAAGTTTGTGCAGTTGTATGATGATGACATTGATGATGAAATGCAGTTGAGAATGGAGGACCTTATTAGGTTGGATGAAACTAGAAGAGAATCAGTTGCAAGGAATGTCAAATTGCAATTGCAGGTTAAGAATCTATATGATAAAAAGACTGTTGACAGAAAGTTTGAACCTGGTGATTTGGTGTTAGTTTGGAATGCCAGATTGGAGGATAAGGGGAAGCATGGTAAATTTGATCCCATCTAGTTAGGGCCATATCTGATTCATGAGAAATGGGGCCAAGATTCTTACATCATCAAGGATTTTAATGGTGATATTCAAGAGTTGCCAGTTCATGGACAATTCTTGAAGTAGTACTTCATTTAAAATACTCTATTTTCCATGAACAGTAGCTAGGGTTGTACATCTTGTAAATCTCTATATATAAGTTTCTTTCCCCTGCCCTGCTTTCCCTCGGTCTGTCGATTTTTGGTCCTATTGCTTGGTCTTGCCCTACTTGCTCCTTGCTCTCTGCATTTTTGTCCTGTGGGATGGTTTTCTTTAACCAGTGATTCTAGGTCCTTGCTATGCCTGCAAGAGGCATACATCCCTAGACAGAGCCATTGTTAGGCTATTTTTCCAGTCATTGCAAAATCCTAGGAAAATGGCCTTTTTCCTTGCAGTCTTTATTTTGTGGTCTCTACCCGGCTTGCAGTCTCAGTTTTAACTTTCAAAGATGATCCGTGTGTGTTTCATGTTGAACGCTCTTGGCCCCGTGCTCTTTAGTGTCACCCTGCTCTAGCCCAGACTGCATCCTCTTAAATCGCAAAACCCAAAAAAGTTTTTCAAGTCCTAAGGTTCACGGGAAGCATTGTTGAATTTCTTCCATAGTGTTGAAAACCCACAGTGTTTTTGAAAACTCATGATATTTTCGACTTCCCTACTATATTTCAGTCTGTCGATATTCCTATGTGTTTTTGATCTGTGTGTTAACCCTGTGTGTTTTCATCCTCGCACTTCTGTCCTGATTGTGGTGTTTTCTCTAACTGCGCAAGTCTGACATGGATGGTGGGTCTGGGCTCTTCCTGATTGGTTGTCGCATGGCTGCATGTCAAACTTTTCTAACATGTGATCATGCGACTGCTTGCCACCTAGCTGTGCGGGTCCCAGTTCTGTTCAGCTGCCTAGCGGTCTACTCAGTCCTAAGTGCGCAAGTGTGATCAAAGGTGGGACCTGGTTTCTAGATTGGGTAGAGGGTCCTGACATGTCGAAGCATCAATGGTTGTCATTAAAGCATGAAGGATTTGTCAAGGATATGCACTTTTGCGACAATCATCTGATCCTCCGAAGGGGTGAGGCTTCTTTGGTGTGGTCCTGAAGGTAGACATGTGGCAGCCTGTGGTTAGCTATCGCATGATCACATAGCCTAGTTTTTGGCTATGCGATCATGCGACTACTTACCATGTGTCCTTGTGGCCTGTTGGTAGAAAGGGGTGTGGGTCCAGTGTGACACACGTGCTTGCAGTTGGAGGTTTCTTATTGGTCGATGGTAGCGGCAGTGGTTTGCTGGTGGTTAGTCACATGTTCACATAGCCTTTTACAAGGCTATGTGATCATGCGACTAACATTTTCTGTCAACTCCATGCGGTGGTGGTTGCGCTGGCAGTTATGTTTGTGGGTTGTCGTATGTTCGCATAGCCCATTTCTAGGCTATGTGATCATGCAATAGGGTGCCACGTGTGCTGGGGCCCGTTTGTGGTTATTTGGTGGGCTCGGTGGCAGATGGTGTCATGGCAGTTTTCAGATGGTCCGAGCTAGTAAGATGATAAAGTTTGAACATGGGCCGTCGTTCTCTGTAGGCGCCAAGGATTTAGCCATTGAGATTCAAATTTGAATTTCCTAAGGGCTTCCAGTGACTGAAAAGTACTAAGATTTATGGAATTCATTACAGATATGACCCTGTTCGGTGAGAAGTGACTGGTTTTCTATTTGCGGTGTGGTCCAGGGTGTGGTTGGATCATTTGTAGAGCTTGTACCATAGAGGTTGTGTGCTCAAGGCTTGTTGCAGGGTGTCCTTTCAAGCCCAATTTTGTGATCCCCTGTACTTGCAGAGAAGAATTTCATGATTGTGGATCAGTTCAGGATTTCCTCTTTCCTGATTGACTATGTTTCCCACCCCTGTAATAACTTTTTATACCGTTTCCAGCAGGTTGGGTGGTTGAGACCCTGACCCTAGCTGTTTGAAGCTTGTTGCATCTGATCTTGAGGATCCCAAGGCAGCTAGTGGTATAAGTTGTAGAATCCTTGATTTTGCAAGGGTTCTAAAATCTTGTCGCTTTTGGTCCCTAGTTTTTTACTGTAATATACTGATAGAGGTCTGATTTGGTGCCTTTTTCTCATCTTGGTGTCATGCCAATTGTATGCTGATCCTAATTGTGTTAAGGAAAACATTCTTGAATCCCAATCTTGTATCTGGTGTATGTCTTCTTGCTTGTCTCTGAGCTCATATATGTTAATGTCACAAAGTGTGTTAATGTATGGTAAAAAAAGAGTATTTTGAATTCATCTTTGAGTTTCTAACAAAGTTAGGATTAAAGCCTTCTAGGTGAATTCAGTGAGTTTGCAACCAGGTATAGAATTTGATATCCTTGTGCTTGAGGGAAAGGGGTAATAGGCAAAGCACTTACTCTGGTTTCCATTGTGTTTGACTTAAGGTATTTAGTTGAAGTATACGGTTGGGTGACTCTTAGCCCTGGGATAAGGCATTGGTCCTTTCTTTTGAAGTCATGGTTAACAACCACACAAACATAAACATTCATTTGATAAACCTTTTATAGACTTGTGTTGAGCATTGTGTGCATCATTTTGAGACTCCTTTGAAGAAGCGAGTCAAGGGTACACCTGCCTAAGCATTGAAGCTCAAAGTGTAGAAGGATCCTTTGATCCTTGTCAGTTGGCCCTCTTCCTTGTGGACTTTGGAGTGGTGATAGAGTCAGGATTTTATTTACATTATCCACCAAAGTGTAAATCTACATGTTGAAGATCAAAGGGAATAATCCACAACCAACAAAGCAAGCACCTCGGCAATGGTATATTAAATTTGATACTTTTATGAATGCGAATGGATACACTCGATGTAATTCTGACCATTGAGTTTATTTCAAGAGGTTAAATAATGAGAGCTACATTATTCTATGTTTATATGTTGATGATATGCTTGTAGCTAGATCTAACATAGATCATATTAAGGGGTTGAAACAACAGTTAGAAAAATCTTTTGCTATGAAGGATTTGGGGGCAACAAAACAAATCCTTGGCATGAAAATTTGCAGAGATAGGAAGAATAGAAAATTAACTCTATCTTAGGTTGATTATGTTGAAAAGGTGTTGCAGAGATTCTACATGAAGGATGCCAAAGTTGTCACTACACCTTTGCCTGGTCATTTTAAATTGACCAAAGAAATGTGTCCAAAGACACTAGAAGAAGAGGCAAAAATGTCCAAGATACCTTATGCTTCAGCTGGAGGGAGCTTAATGTATGCTATGGTATGTGTAATACCCCAAAAATGGGCTATAAGTTCATTAATCTCCTACATCTTCAGTTCGAACAAAATCAACATCAAAGTCCTAACCTAAGGCACATCTAAACATCATCGAATCATAATTGATTATCTTAAATTTTGCATCGGGGAATATTCCTAGCAATATTCCTAATTATCTTAATTATCTTTAATTTAATGATTATTTGGCGATAAATCACATTTATCCTAAGTTTGATTAATTGAATATTTTCATATTTAATTAATTAGATTTAATATTTGCCACTTAATTGTTTAATTAAATTTAATTCTATCTATTATTAATTGTATTATTTAATTTTGACAATAGATCAAAATTCCTATCTTTAATTGATTAAATTCTTATTTAATTAATTAAAGCATGTTGTCATTATTTAATAATATAATTTTTAATAAAGGATTGGTAAAATAGTTAATTAACCCATAAATTAATTATTTTATTTCAAAAATCAGTTGAGTTGAGGATAAATCACTTTATTTATTTATTTAATTCTTAATTATTATGCATATTCAAAAGAAACAGTTAAACTCCAAATCAGAAAATCAATGCAAGTTATTGACTTTTTGGAACTCAACATCCTTTTGGAGTTCAAAAAGCTGATCTAAACTCTAATTTGAGTTAAAAAGCTATTTTTGCATGATTTTGAGAATTAACTATCTTTCATGATCAGATAACTCAAAAATAAAGTTGAGTTTATTTGAGTGATTTATGGCTTTTCCCATGCACCTCCAAAGCCCTGGATTTCTATAAATTAAAGGCTTCAGCTCTTCATATCTCATCTCATATTTTGCACAATCACGCTGGAGAATTGGAATTGAAGAATCAAAGCTCTTGCGAATCGACATCTTTGTGAGATCAATCTTATTTTTTTGCATTCATATTTCATATCATTGTTAGATCATTTAGCATCCATAGCATATCAATTTATCATTCTTATTGCATAGAAAATACCAAAAAAATAGAATAATTGCATTCAATCTCATATCTAGATCAATTGCATTCAAATCCTTCATTTAGGTGTCATCTAGGTCACTAATCTCAATTACAATCTGAGAACATTAATCTCGCACCTACTAGAAGGCAGTAAATCGCTTGGTTAGTTTAACTTTCAATTTTGCACGATTTTGATTATCACTAACCTCTAATATTTTACTGAGTGTTGTGTCTACAGATCAGGTACAATTTACACACACACAGTATGTACTAGGCCAGATATTATACATGCAGTGGGAGTCGTTAGCCAGTATATGAGTCACCCTGGGATTGAGCATTGGAATGTAGTGAAGTGGATTCTCAGATATTTGAGAGGTACATCTAATAAGTGTTTACACTTTGGAGACTTTTCTACTACTATTCATGGCTATGTTGACTTAGATTTGGTAGGAGATATAGATACTAGATGGAGTACTATAGGTTATGTATTTACTATTGGTGGGACAGTAGTGAGTTGGATTTCTTGGTTACAAAAGGTGAATGCTTTATCCACTACAGAGGCAGAGTATGTTGCTGCTACAGATGTTAGAAATAGGGAATATTGAGAGCGGGGGGTGAATTAGTATTCTACAAACTTTAACTTTTGCTTAATTATGGATATAACAGATTATCTTAACACATGCATAACATAAGAAGCTAAACAACATGCATAGAAATAAAACTAAAGAACTCATAACACATTATTTGTTCTTGAGGAAACCCTGGACAAGGGAAAACCTTGGTGGGGATGGTAACCACAAAGATCCACTAATCAAAAGTATCTTGTTAAGGATGTTGACCTTGCTAGGAGTCTATTACATACATATAGTGTCTCAATCCTGATTAAGGGACTATAGGCCTTGTTAGAAGCCTCAACCCTGTTAGGAGTTGGCAGTACAAAATATGATTACCAGATGAGCCCACTGCCCAAACAAGTAATATATAATATTTACTGATTACAAAAGTAGGTCAAGGTACATAACCTTATATTGCTTGCATCAATATCTCTTTGTTGCTCTTCACTTTCACTATTACATTCACATATGCATTATATCGCATTATTGTGCTTTACAATTACAATCTTTACATATCTTTATCCAAGTTATTAAGAACAATAACTTTCTAGTTGGCTATCATATTACAAAATATCTTTATCCAAGGGTTAACATCTAGGATGTCATCCCTTTATATTGTTAAGTCATTATTTTGATAAACAAAATAATCCCTTAACTCTTTATCAATTCTGTCTTCATATTCTATCCTATCAGCTTAACACTGTCTTTAGTAAAACTATCATAACCTCTTCCATACATGGCATAATGACTTGCACTCTAAGGTGAGTCTTCAATAGTCACCATAGAGTCTATGTTCACGTGCGCAAGCACTGAACTTAATCCAATCAACATCACAAACCAAAACTGTCATCAAGTTCACTGGTAAAAACACATTGTCTCATACTTAGACAATTTCGCATTGCGCTCTGACATACTAGCTCTCTGACCTATGTGATCTTCATGTAGATCATATGTTTCCATAATGACAACATCTATGTAACCAACTTAGCCAAATTGCCAACAATCTCCCCCTTTGTCATTGGTGGTAACATATGAGAAAATTGGTTAAGTCTTATAACTTCAAAATCTCAAAATTGTGGCCATAATACAAAACATATATATACTATCCTTATGACTTTATTAATCCTCTCTATATATTGTACTCCACCTAAGAGTATGTATCCTTAACAATTTTTTGCTATATATCTCTCCCCCTTTGACAACAATGACAAAAAAAAAGGTAAGGAGGGTAACAAAACTGTGTTCACAAAAAGTTATACCTTAAATCAATATTGCAAAGCTGGCAAGCTTGTAACACAATCTGCAAAATTGATCTTCATAGCCTCTAACTCTTTCTCCCATGATTTCTTAATTGAATTTTCCACACTGAGTAGTGTGTATAATCCATAAGATGTTATCTCACATGCTCGGAGATTCTCAAAGCTAAACTTCTGAAAAGATGCCTTTGCTGAAAGACATTCTTCTAGTTGCCCTTCAATAGTGCTCAGTTTTATAGAAATGTGTTCTCTCAAAAGAGTGAATCTCTTTAGCTTCCTATCCTTGTCATCTTGCAAAATTCGCATTTCATCATAGATCTTTTGAATTTTCTACTCAACATCAAATATCTTCACATTGGGGCTTGAAAGAAGGTTCAATTCATTTTGAATTTCTGCTTCCTTCACCTTCATCTTCTGATCTTCCTCTACTGCCAAGTTCTCTAATTTTGTACACTGAATGTACAAGGATTTTCCTCTTTCCAAGTTCTTCCTCAAGTCCTTCATATAGATATCAAGGTTATTGATATTCCTGATGTCCAAAAGTGTCTTGGCCTCATAACCTACTTGAGCTTTCATCTTTGCTATATCAGATAGATTTGTAAACTCATTATCAAAAGTGTTCATTACTTCCTTTGCTCTTTCCAGAGGGTCATCTTTTGCAATCTATGTAGTAATAATACCTTGTAATTTCTCAGTAAGCTCCTTCAGGCATCCTTCAAGACTCTTTACTTTCTTATTCTTTCCAATGATCTTGTTCAAATATGTGATCAATTTCATCTGATCATCATTGTCTACTTCCTTTCCCAAATTCTCAATCATAGAGCCAATCTGAGTTTTCTTGCCAGTCTTAGGTGTAAGACTGATTTCTTCTTGAGTGGGAATAGGTACTTGTTTTTTTTTCACTTTAGGTTCTACAATTGTGGTCTTTATTTTCTCTTCTCCTTTGGTAGTCTCCTACTCTTCAAAATCTGAATTGTGAACAATGTTTTCAAGATTCTTGAATAAGTTATCATCACTATCCAAGGTGATCTTAGTTCCTTCTACATTCATGACTTTATCCTCAATATTTATGGCTGGTGGAGAGGGAATGTCCTCTTGTTTTGCTTCTTCTACTGCTTGATCTTTAGATTTTGCTGCAACTGATGATTCTCCAACATTCTCTGACATTACCTTAATGATTGCTTGCTCTGTTTCTGCATTGACTTCATATCTTCCTCCCATAATCTGAATAGTTCTCTTCTTGGTTCTCAAATGGGTGCTTAGAGCTTTCATAATCTGATTAAAGTGTACTTCATCTCTTACAACACAAAGTTTTCTTACAAGTTTGTATCTAATAGTTATGTCCTCTTCTGATGCTCTATTCTTCTTAGATGTGACATCGCATTTAATTCTTTTGCCACTTCTTTCCAAAAAGTTGATTATGTTAACCTGCAAAACTTAAAAATTCTTGCGATCTCACAAAACATAATATTTTTCTTTGCGCTCTTAACCATAGTATTAGAACATCATATAATACCTTGCATTAATTGCACAAGACTCAATTCATCATATATCAAATTCTACACTAATCTAAGTTCCTATTCTACTGTAATTTTTTTATGAATTAAGTACTTTGAGATGGGTCAGGTAAAGATTCATTCTTACCATTTAATACTTCACCTTTCTGACTACTTTCAGTGCTAAATATGTCTCCTTGATTTGTGCTTTTAACAAACTTCACTTCATCTAAATTACTACAGCATCATTTTTGATTGTTGCTTGCATCTTCATTTCTTCTTACATAACTTCTAGAGTTAGGATTGGTATGAAAAACTCTATTGTTCATTCTACAAAACCTTGTTGTATGTCCAATCTTGTTACATATCTGACAAACTATTCCATTGTTTCCATATCTTGGTCCAGGCTGATTGATCTGTGATCTGCAATTTCTAGCAATGTGTCCAACCTTGTTGCATCTATAACAGACTACTCCATTTCTTCTGTTCATATCTTCAGTAGGTTTCTTATTTGCATGGTTAGTATTTCTAAAAATTCTACTACTATTGTTATTCTCAACAAATTTAGGTTTTCTACATTCAATAGCTCTATATCCAAAACCATGACAATTATAACAATAACCATTAAGAGGTTTAAATTGGTTACTTGTGCAATCTCTCTTCATATGACCAATAGTATTACTAGAAAAACATCTACCTTTGAATTCTCTTTGCATACCTTTAGGTGATTCCTCTTGTTTAGGTGGTTCTTCTTCCTTAGGTGTATCTTCAGATTTGTTAATCTCATCAGACTTCTTCTCATCTATGCTTTTAGATGTTTTCAGATCTGGTTCCTTGCTTTCTTCATTTGCTTTAAAAGTGTTGAATCCAAGACCAGTCTTATCATAGAATGGTCTTTGCTAAGATATTTGTTCATCAATCTTCTCACTATTTGAATATAGTCTTTCAAGTTGCTGCTTAGATTGAGTCAGTTCTCCTTTCACAATTGTATTGTATTTCTCAATTTCAACATACTGCAAATTGACTTTCTCAAGTTCAGATGTTACATTACCAAATTTATATTTTAACCCTTCATTTTCATGCTTAATATTTTCATTCTTGCCATTTTCATCTTTCAAACTTAGCTTCAGATTAGCTATCTTTAGTTCATGTTTAAGGATCTCATTTTCTTTTTCTAAGTTGTCATCACAATCTTCAATGTGAATTTCGGATTCCTTTTCAGATTTCAGATCTTCCAATTTTTTTATTAGTTTCTCAATGAGGTTCTTTGCATCATTATATTTTCCTTTCAGAGTATCTCTTTCTTCAATAAGCATATCAATCTGTTCAAGAGCTTCTTCAAGATTCTTTTGTAGCTGATCCATATCCATATAGATCTTACTCAAGTTGTTAGGCTTTCCTTGAATGATTATTTTTTGAGCAACTAAGCTCTGATACCAATTGATAGAAATAGGGAAAATTGAGAGAGGGGGGTGAATCAGTATTCTACAAACTTTAACTTTTTCCCAATTATGGATATAACAGATTATCTTAACACATGCATAACATAAGAAGCTAAACAACATGCATAGCAATAAAACTAAAGAACTCATAACACATTATTTGTTCTCAAGGAAACCCTGGCCAAGGGAAAACCCCGGTGGGGATGGTACCCACAAAGATCCACTAATCAAAAGTATCATGTTAAGGATGTTGACCCTATTATAATTCTATTACATGCATATAGTGTCTCAGTCCCGATTAAGGGACTATAGGCCTTGTTAGAAGCCTCAACCCTGTTAGGAGTTGGCAATACAAAATGTGATTAACAGATGAGCCCACTGCCCAAACAAGTAATATACAATATTTATTGATTACAAAAGTAGGTCAAGGTACATAACCTTATACTACTTGCATCAATATCTCTTCGCTGCTCTTCACTTTTTCTATTACATTCACATATGCATTATACCGCATTACTCTGCTTTACAATTACAATCTTTACATATCTTTATACAAGTTATTAAGAATAATAACTTTCCAGTCAGCTATCATATTACAAAATATCTTTATCCAAGGGTTAACATCTAGGATGTCATCCCTTTATATTATTAAGTCATTATTTTGATAAACAAAATAATCCCTTAACTCTTTATCAATTCTATCTTCATATTCTGTCTTGTCGACTTAACACTATCTTTAGTAAAACTGTCATAACTTCTTCTGTACATGTCATACTGACTTGTGCTCCAAGGTGAGTCTTCAATAGTCACCATAGAGTCTATGTTCAAGTGCGCAAGCACTAAACTTACTCCAATCAACATCGCAAACCAAAACTATCATCAGGTTCACTGGTAAAAACACATTGTCTCATACTTAGACAATTTCACATTGCGCTCTGACATACTAGCTCTCTGACTTGTGTGATCTTCATGTAGATCATATGTTTCCATAATGATAATATCTATGTAACCAACTCAGCCAAATTTCCAACAACAGAGGTAGCCAAGGAGATGATATGGCTTCAATTCTTCATGGGAGAATTAGGACATCCACAGGCAGATAATTATTTGTATTCAGATAGTCAGAGTGTCATTCATCTTGCAAAGAATTCCACTTTGCACTAAAAAATAAAACACATACAATTGTGATATCATTTCATTCGGTCAATTTTAGATGATGGATAGTTAAAGTTGGAGAAGATATATACAGATGATAATCCAGTAGATATGTTTACAAAGGTAGTGACAAGGGAGAAGCTGAATTCCTCTTCAACTTTGGTTGGTCTTCTAGACTGAACAAAATAAAAGAACAACAGAGTCCAGGGTGGTTTCTTTATTCCAGTGGGAGCTACAGGTTTGGTCGATCAGTCTCCAAGTGGGAGATTGTTATGTATGTGGAGCCTAATCAGACTCAGGTTCTTTTGGCACAGTTTCCCCCCAAACTTATCTACGGGGCATTGGGGGCAACGCCCCCAAGCTTGGAGTCAAGGGGCAGATCCCCTTGCGGGGTCCTAGAGCAATGCCCTAGGTGGGGTCAAGGGGCATCGCCCCTCGATGCCAACAATGACTTTATAATATTGTAAAGGGTTGGCCATCAATTTTCTATTAGTCCGAGTATTTTTTTCCCTAATTAGGTTGGGTCAAAAATACTTGTAAAAAGGGCTTAGGGTTGGAGATTCATGTAATGAGGGTTTTTTGTAGCTTCCTATGGTGGTATTGAGTTGTAGGTTTTAGATTGTAATTACTGGATAATAATAAAGATACTAGACTCATTGTTGGTGGACGTAGCCCAGGGATTGGGTGAACCACGTTAAATTTTGTGTTATTATGTTCTCTTCTATGTGTTAATATTTGTATTTTTCTGCTTATTATTCTAACAAGTGGTATCAGAGCAAGGTTATTTCATTCATTCTTTCATCTATTCTCTGAAGCAGGTCTCACGAGTTAGTAGGAGAGTCTCTTGGTTAAGTGGGAGAAATGGCCGATGAGGGTAGGCTGAAGGTTGATAAGTTTAATGGGAAGAACTTCCAGTTATGGAAGATGCAAATGGAGGACTATCT
Organism: Chamaecyparis obtusa; assembly: GCA_027943335.1. Lineage (NCBI taxonomy): Eukaryota > Viridiplantae > Streptophyta > Pinopsida > Cupressales > Cupressaceae > Chamaecyparis > Chamaecyparis obtusa. The sequence goes on along the minus strand of BSBK01000342.1, from coordinate 327,432 downwards.
CTATTAGAAAGATCTATGGCGGCCATTAGAGGGAATAGCCAAGAAAGAGGCAATAATGTCTCAAGAAGAATGGGATATTTTGGATAGGAAGGCACTAGGGAGTATTCATTTATACCTGGCACAATCGGTGGCATTCAATATTACTGGAGAAATGATAGCTAAAAGTTTGATGGAAACCCTAGCGAAGTTGTATGAAAAGCCTTCAGCTTCAAACAAGGTATTTCTTTTGAAGCGTTTATTTAATATGAAAATGGTAGAAGGTGGATCAGTCATTGATCATTTAAATGAGTTTAATATAGTTACAAGTCAATTAGCCTCAATTAAAATTACTTTTGATGAAGAGGTTAGGGCTCTCTTGATTTTGTGTTCTTTGTCAGAAAGCTGGAATGGCTTGGTAATGGCTGTTAGTAATTCTATTTCTGGTTCTAATACCCTAAAGTTTGATGATGCTATTGGTGTTATATTAAGTGAGGAAATTCGTAGGAAAAGCTCAGGGGCATCCACATTGGGTAGTGTATTGAACACAGAAAGTAGAGGCAAAACAAGAGATAGAAGAAATAACTCTGGAAATCATAGAAAATCACAAGGGAAGTTAAAGGGAAAGAGGTCTCAGTTAAGAGGACCTAGCGACTACTAGTAGTGTGAAAAACTAGGACATAAGAAGAAAGATTGTTGGTCTTGGAAGAAAGATCAAGGAGACAAACATGATGGAAACAAGGAGACAAATGTGGTAAGTAACAAATCCAAAGAGGATGCTTTGCTCTTGTCTTTAGAAAATTTTGATGATTCATGGGTGTTAGATTCAGGGGATTCATTTCATGCTACACCCCATAGAGGTTATTTTGTTGATTATGTCTAAGGGGATTTTGGGCTAGTTTATTTGGGAGATAATGAACCCTATCAAATTGTTGGAAAAGGGAGAATCAAGATTAAGTTGCACAATGAGAATCATTGGGTACTACAAGAGGTAAGACATGTTCCAAGGTTGAGTAGGAATTTAATTTCAGCAGGGCAACTCACTGATGAGGGTTGCACAGTTACTTTTAATGATAAAAATTGGAAGGTTTCAAAAGGTTCCTTACTAGTAGAAAAAGGTGTGAAAGTAGGCACCTTATATCTTTGTATAGGTCATACTGTTCCCTCTACTTTAATTATTTCAGAGAAAAATGAATGTTCAAGAAAAGTTGCTACAATTGAGCAAGTAGAACAAGAGATAGTAGTTGGAGATTTTGAAACAGATTTTGAAACAACATTGTGGCACAATAGACTTGGGCACATGAGTGAAAAAGGTATGAAATTACTTCATTCAAAGAAAGTTCTACCAAGTCTGAAATGTGTTAATATGGATTTATGTGAAAGTTGTGTGTATGGAAAGCAAAAGAGAGTTAGTTTTGTAAAGAGTGGGAAGGAAAAGAAAGATGAAAAATTAGAGCTTGTTCATACATATGTATGGGTTCTAGCTCAAGTATCTTCCCTTGGTGGCTCTTAGTATTATGTTACATTCACTGATAATGCAACTAGGAAAGTATGGATATATTTCATTAGACAACAATTTGATGTATTTGAAACTTTTAAGAAATGGAAAAGCTTGGTTGAAAATGAGATTGGAAAAAGATTAAAATGTCTCAGATCTGGTAATGGCGGTGAGTATTGCAGCAAAGAATTTGAAGATTATTGTGCCTCTACTGGTATTTGTAGATAGAAAATAGTTCCAAGGACTCCACAGGAAAATCGAGTGGTTGAACGCATGAACAAGACAACAATGGAGCATGCTAGGAGCATGATGTTGCATGCTGGGCTTCCCCTAAACATGTGGGTAGAGGCTATAAATACTATTGTATATTTGATAAATAAAGGTCCCTCTACTCCCTTGGGTTGTGGTATTCTAGAGGAAGCATGGGTAGGTAAGAAGGTGAGTTATTCTTTTCTCATAACCTTCGGTTGTGAAGCGTTTGCACATATCGATTCTCAAAATAGAACCAAGCTGGAAGCTAAATCTAAGAAATGTATATTTGTTGGATATGGCATTGATGAATTTGATTATAGTATTTGGGATTTTAAAAATCATAAAATTGTAAGAAGCGGAGATGTCATATTCAATGAGAAAGTGTTGTACAAAGATATGTGGCAGTAGCATGAGAAGAAAGAAAATGATTATGTAGTGCTGGATGATATTCCAAATGATAATGTTCCATAAATTCCTTATACTTCATAACAATAGCAACAACAAATAACACACACCCCAGTGAATGTTAGATAGTCAAAAAGGCTAAGTAGACCTCCATATCAATTTTCACCTTCTTTGTATTCTATCTTATTAACTGATGCTAGTGAACCTGAATGTTATAATGAAACTATGCTAGTGGATACAAAATTTCAGTGGGAGTTTGCAATGACAGATGAAATGGACTCCTTGCTAAAAAATCAAAATTGAGATTTATGTAAGTTAGGTAAATGGGCTTTCCAGAATAAATGGGTTTACAGGTTGAAAGAAGAAGATGGAGGTAAGAAAATATTTAAAGCTAGATTAGTCGTAAAAGGATTTGCACAGAAACATGGTATTGATTTTGATGAGATTTTTTCTCTAGTTGTTAAAATTACTTCTATTTGTATTCTTTTAAGTATTATGGGTATTGAAGATTTGCATTTAGAGCAGCTTGATGTTAAAACAACATTTCTTCATGGTGATTTGAATGAAGAAATATATATGGTTTAGCCACAGGGATTTGAGGTCAAGGGTAAGGAGAGTTTAGTGTGCAAATTGCAGAAAAGATTATATGGCTTGAAGAAAGCACCTCGGCAATGGTATATTAAATTTGATACTTTTATGAATGAGAATGGATACACTCAATGTAATTCTAACCATTGTGTTTATTTCAAGAGGTTAAATTATGACAGCTACATTATTCTATGTTTATATGTTGATGATATGCTTGTAACTGGATCTAACATGGATCATATTAAGGGGTTGAAACAACAGTTAGCAAAATCTTTTGCTATGAAGGATTTGGGGGCAGAAAAATAAATCCTTGCAATGAAAATTTGCAGAGATAGGAAGAACAAAAAATTAACTCTATCTCAGGCTGATTATGTTGAAAAGGTGTTGTAGAGATTCTACATGAAGGATGCCAAAGCTATCACTACACCTTTGCCTGGTCATTTGAAATTGACCAAAAAAATGTGTCCAAAGACACTAAAAGAAGAGGCAAAAATGTCCAAGATACCTTATGCTTCAGCTGGAGGGAGCTTAATGTATGCTATGGTATGTACTAGGCTAGATATTGCACATGCAGTGGGATTCATTAGCCGGTATATGAGTCACCCTGGGATTGAGCATTGGAATGCAGTCAAGTGGATTCTCAAATATTTGAAAGGTACATCCAATAAGTGTTTACACTTTGGGGGCTTTTCTACTACTGTTCATGTCTATGTTGACTCAGATTTGGTAGGAGATATAGATACCAGATGGAGTACTATAGGTTATGTAATTACTGTTGGTGGGACAACAATGAGTTGGATTTCTTAGTTACAAAAGGTGAATGCTTTATCCACTACAGAGGCAGAGTATGTTGCTACTACAGAGGTAGCCAAGGAGATGATATGGCTTCAATTCTTCATGGGAGAATTGGGACATCCACAGGCAGATAATTATTTGTATTCAGATAGTCAGAGTGTCATTCATCTTGCAAAGAATTCCACTTTGCACTAAAAAATAAAGCACATACAATTGTGATATCATTTCATTCGGTCAGTTTTAGATGATGGATAGTTAAAGTTGGAGAAGATATATATAGATGATAATCCAGTAGATATGTTTACAAAGGTAGTGACAAGGGAGAAGCTGAATTCCTCTTCAGCTTCGGTTGGTCTTCTAGACTGAACAAAATAAAAGAACAATAGAGTCCAGGGTGGTTTCTGTATTCCAGTGGGAGCTACAGGTTTGGTCAATCAGTCTCCAAGTGGGAGGATATTTTTGTGGAGTCTGATCAATCTCCAAGTGGGAGATTGTTATGTATGTGGAGCCTAATCAGATTCAGGTTCTTTTGGTGCGGTTTCCCCCCAGACTTATCTATGGGGGATTGGGGGCAACACCCCCAAGCTTGGAGTCAAGGGGCAAAGCCCCTTGTGAGGTCCTAGGGTAGCACCCCAGGTGAGGTCAAGGGGCAGAGCCCCTGACGGGGTTGAGGGGTAGTGCCCCTGAACGCCAACAATGACTTTATAATATTGTAAAGGGTTGGCCATCAATTTTCTATTAGTTGGAGTATTTTTTGCCCTAATTAGGTTGGGTCAAAAATACTTGTAAAAAGGGCTTAGGGTTGGAGATTCATGTAATGAGGGTTTTTTGTAGCTTCCTATGGTGGTATTGAGTTGCAGGTTTCAGATTGTAATCACTGGATAATAATAAAGATATTGGACTCACTGTTGCTGGATGTAGCCTAGGGATTGGGTGAACTACGTTAAATTTTGTGTTATTATGTTCTCTTCTGTGTGTTAATATTTGCATTTTTTTGCTTATTATTCTGACATTTACTCTCCATATTTGTATGCTAGTATAACATTCTGGAAGTCTTTAACATACTGTGCCATTGCTAAAATAGAATATGTAAATTTTAATATCTAAAATTTATACTTAAAATAATAATATGAATGTTATAAATATCTACCATATAAAATTCTACTAACCTTGATTTATTTCATCTACCACATGAAATGGGCAGCATGTAAGGTCCTGTAGTGAAACAAGATATGATATTATTGATACTAGTCATTCTTGTTGAAAAGTCATCATTTTGTTAGCATTTCGTAAATGTACAAAATTATCATGGAAAATTATTGCATTCTATGTAAGTTTGAAAATGAACTTAACCCACACCCCTCTAGACTGGTGATGAGAACTAAGTACCTACAACTATCTAGTTTTCCTGAAAGGCATAAAGTTAAAGCTTAGCACAAAAGGAATGACTACATCAAGGTAAACTAAGGATTCTCCAAAGATCTACAAGTTCTTTCAGGGAAAGATGAAAACAAGAACAAAAAAAATATGGATAATAATTTTATGTGCTTGACCATAAACATTCAAGTACAACATGATGATCCATGTTGATCCATGGGTTTGGAGACATGATGTAGAGTTGATGATGTAAGGGGACATTTTTGTAATGTATCAAATCAATAAACACCAGTTAATCTTACAACTATGTCTATGCTCGTGGTTACAGTCCACCATAACAAGGTAATAGTGAATTCTCATGTTCATTTAAAATGTAATCTTGATGGGATGATAATGTAGAATCTTGGACTAGTGTTTTATTTACATGTTTAAGCAACTATATTGTGTTTGGGTTGTTCTTGATGTAGAGAGATTGATTGGTATTTGGGTCTGTGACTGATTTTTGGGTACAGTCAGCATTGCTAGGTTGAAATCCTTTAAGTTGATGTAACTCTTTGGTGCAGGGCACCCTGTCAAAGACATGAAAAGAGAGTCATTTAGACACATGAAGATTGAATGTGTTGAGATTTGCCAGCAAGCCAGATTGTTGACTGTATGTTTGTCATTGATGACAACATATGGTAAACAACATGCGTGGAAGCCTAGTGAAGAGATCCTTCTGCATATGTTTCATGTATATGTTATCAACATGATATCATAGATGCAAGGGTTGATTCTAAGTAAAGATAGTAATACGGTTGTGTATATTAGTGAGTGTTCCTGACAGGTCCCAAGAATAGTTATGTATGTGGTTGGTCGTACAGTTGTAGTAGAGCCTTGCACCTTTATACTTATTTTGTACACATAAGTATGATGTTATGTTCATGAACGTAGAGTTAAATATGTAGTGTTGTCTGAGTTATGAAGTCTCGAGTTGACAGTTATAGTTTCTTGAGTTTATCTGGGAGAGCTGACAGTGTTTATAAGATTGTGGTAGTTGCACCTATCATCATGGTATGCGCACTTGGATTTATGTTAAGAGGAGAGTTAACAATATTTGGTTAAGAGTGCATGATTTAATTAAGCATAAGAAGAAAGTTGTAAATAATTTAGTGAAGCTGACTGTGTGTAGTGTGGCATCTACTCACATAGAATTATGAAGTCCTAATTTATGTTGTGTGCTTAGTATAGCCGATTGAGGTGTTATTGGAGAGTTGTTTTGTTTCTCTAATATAATTTCAAGATGGTTCTAATAGGACAAATTGATTATATCATTTGGAGGAAAGATATTTATAGGAAGTCATTTGTGATTGCTAAAGTGTGGTTTAGAGTAGAAAGAAAAAGAGCTGAACAGAAAGTGCGAAGTGTTGACCCATCAGCAGAAGGTCTATGTGACCAAGTAAAGATTATATGATATTCATTGGAACTCATCCAGACAACAATTCTATGCATAATTCACCAAGATCCAAATACAGTGTGTATATGTTAAACAAAAGATTGCAGCCTTCACCCCTTTGAGCAGTGAGCTCTCGAACAGTGCATCCTCACCCCTAACAGGGTTAATTATAAAAGACTCCTAATAGGGTCTGACCCTTAACTAGGTCACTATACTTATTGCATTGTAAAGATCAACTCCTAACAGGGTTGTAAGATCTTCTAATAGGGATCATAATACTCTAGTGCAGTTCTTAGTGGGTATCAATTCCCACCGGGGTTTTTACCTATTTGGGTTTCCCCATAACCAAAATTATGGTGTTGTGTTAAGTGTACATTCATTGTGTTTATGCTTAATGTTCTTATATACTTAATTGGATAAAGAATTGAATCTTGTAGATAACTAATTCACCCCCCCCCCCCCCCTCTCAGTTATCTCTTGGGACTATTCCTAACAATTGGTATCAGAGCCAAGTGCCTCAGAGAGAAAGTTTAACAGCTTGAGATTGATTAGATGGCATTCTTTATAAAAGAAAGTCCTAAGTTTGATGGAGAGAACTATCTAGACTGGAAGAACAAAATGATGACACATTTGCAGTGCATTACCTTTGAGATTTTTCAAGTAGCTACCAAAGAAGTTGAGATTCCTTCACTAGCTGATCTTGCAAAAGAAGATGCAACCTTGAAGCAAAAGGATATGTTCACTTCAAATGCTATTGCCAAAGAATCCCTCATCAGTGCCCTATCTGACAATGAGTTTTCAGAGATCAAGAAAATGGAGAAAGCCTATAAGATATGGAAATACTTAGAAGACATGTTTGAAGGAGATATTCAAGCTAAGAATGCACGCAGAAAGACATGGAAAGAAAGATACAATACATTAGAGATGCTACCTAATGATAATGTCAGAGCCTACAATCAAAGGATTAATGAAGCAATTGTAGGAATCAGAAACAATGGCGGAGAAATCCTGGAAGAAGATATAATGGAAAAATTGATGACTACCCTGACTCCTGAATATGACAACAAGATATGCATCCTAGATGAAACTATGCAGTCCACAAAAGACTTTAAAAGAGAGACTCTAATTAGAAAACTTTCATCCTTTGAGATATCAAGATTGAAGACATAACCTAAAAGTGAAACAACATTCAAAGCTTCAGTACATAGTAAGAAATCCTTGAACACCACTAGTAATTTTGATGATGATAATGAAGAAAAAATAGTAGATGATTTCATTGCTATGATTGCTAAAAGAGAAAAGAAAGGAAAAGGAAAATATGAAGGTCAATTACCATTCAAATGCTTTTCATGTAATAAGATTGGTTATTTTACATCAAAGTGTCCTACAAGAGTAAAGAAGTTAAAAAATAACTACTAGCCTAAGTATACCAAGGAATGTTACTATGCTGAAGATGGAGTATCAGATGAAGAATTAGCTGAGGAGGAAATTGGATTCATTTCTCTTGAAGATGAAAAGAATGCACAAGAATTAGCACTGATTTCACAAGCAGACATTAGGATAGATTGGATCATTGACAGTTGTTGCTCACATCACATGACAGGAGATAAAGATAGATTTTTTCATCTGGATAGGTACAAAGGAGGCATGGTTAGATTTGGAGGTAACACTCATAAACCCATCATTGGTAGAGGATCCATTACCTTGGATGGAAAGAAAAACATTGATGGTGTTCTATATGTTGATGGTTTGCAGCATAACCTACTGAGTGTTGTATAGTTGCTTGACAAAGGTTACCGGTTGGATTTCAAAGAAAACAAGTGCATTATTAACAACAAGGAAGGAGAAATGATTACATTAGGATCAAAGACTAAAGGTAATGTTTTTTAGCTTAATCCAGAAGAAAGTTGTTTTGTTTCTAAAGTAGATGATAGTTGGTTATGGCACAAGAGACTATGTCATATCAAATTTGATAACATAGTAAAGATAAGTAATGTTAAGGTAGTTAGAGATCTTCCTAGCATTGCAAAACCAATTGATGCAATATGTAGGGAATGTGTGATTGGAAAGCATGTAAGAAACTCATTCAGAAGAAAACACAACTCGGAAGAAAATAAGTTGGATCTAATACATACAGACCTATGTGGACCAACTCAAACAAGATCATACTATGGTGAAAGGTATTTCATTTATTTGTTGATGATTATTCTATAATGATGTGGGTTGTGTTCATAAAGGATAAATCAGAAGCCTTTGAAAAGTTCAAAATATTCAAAGCTAAGATTGAAAATGAGTTTGGATTGAAGATCAAATGTCTAAGATCAGATAGAGGAGGAGAATTCACCTCTAAGATATTTTATGAGTACTACGAAGAACATGGGATAAAGAGACAACTAAGTGCCCCTAGAACCCCTCAGTAGAATGGAATTGTAGAAAGAAGGAATAGGATCATTCTTGATATAGCATGCACCATCATGATTGAAGGAAAGGTCACACATACCTATTGGAGAGATGTGATCAATACATTAGTCTACACTATCAATAGAATTCAATTGAGGCCAAGCACAGACAAGACACCTTATGAGCTATGGTTTGGTAATATACCTACAAATAAATACTTTAGAATCTTTGGAAGCAAGTGCTACATCAAGAGAGATAAAGCCATTGGCAAATTTGAAGCAAGAAGTGATGAAGGTATTTTTCTTGGTTACTCTACTAAAATCAAAACTTATAGATGTTTTAATCTAATATTGAAGAATATCATTGAAAGTTCTCATGTTAAGATTGATGAGAAGTTTATGATTCAAGAGAGATACCATGACTATGCACCTATGATTGAAGAAAAACCTAAACCTACCAGTAGTGAAGGAATTGTTGAAGAAATGTTTGACAACATTGATGTGTTATTCAATGACCTTGAAACAAGTGAAGAAGAATCTCATAAATCTGATGAGAAAGTCACTCCTAATGTTCCTAAATTCACATCCAGATATCATTCAAAGAAAGACATCATTGGAGATCATAGAAGTAAATTCATGACAAGATCAAAAGAAAAAATTTCCATAGCAAATGAAGAGGTATGTTTACTATCACATATTAAACCCTTAAGTGTTGAAGATGCATGTAATGATTCAGATTCGCATGAAGAAATGAAAGAAGAGCTAGATCAGATAATTAAGAATGATACATGGGAATTGATCCCTATGCCTAGTGATAAGAATGTGATTGGAACCAAGTGGATATTCAGAAATAAGATGAATGAAGATGTAACAGTAGTAAGAAACAAAGATAGATTAGTATGTAAAGGGATGCACAAAGAGAAGGAATTGATTATTCAGATACATTTTCACCTGTAAGAATATTGGAAGCCATAAAATTATTTCTATCTTATGCTAAATACCAAAAGTTTAAGGTATATCAAATGGATGTTAAGTCAACATTCCTGAATGGGGAGTTGAAGGAAGAAGTTTACATAGAGCATCCTGAAGGATTCACCTTATCAGACAGACCTGATATGGTATGCAGATTGAAGAAAGCCCTTTATGGACTTAAGCAAGCCCCTAGAGAATGGTATGAAAGACTTGATGGTTACTTGACTAAGATTGGATTCAAGAAAGGAGTAGTAGATTGTAACTTATTCATAAGAGAGACATCTGATGGACTATTGCTAGTTGCCATATTTGTTGATGACATTATATTTGTGGTAATGATAAGCTTAGTGCAGAATTTTCTAAAGAGATGCAGAGCGAATTTGAAATGAGCATGATTGGTCCTATTAAATACTTTTTGGGATTGAATGTGCATCAGACAGAAAAATGTATATTCATAAATCAGACTACATATGTGAAAGAGATCTTGAAAACATTCAAGATGGATGATTGCAAGCTAGTAAGTACCCCTATGATAATAGGATGTAAGCTTTCAAAAGAAGATGATTCACCAGCGGTAGACATAACCTTGTATAAGTGTATGATTGGAAAACTTATATATCTTACTCAAACCAAACCAGACATTTCCAATGCAATTGGTATTGTTGGAAGATTTGTAGCAGAACCTAAGAAAAATCATCTCATGGTAGTAAAAAGAATATTCAGATACTTGAATGGAACCTTAGACTATGGTTTATGGTATCCTAATTTAGAGAATGTAAAGCTTCATGTATATACAGATGCAGATTGGGCAAGATGCGTGGATGATAGAAAGAGTACCTCTAGAGGAGTTGTATTCCTTGGAGATAGACTTGTTACTTGGACAAGTAAAAAGAAGAATTTTATCTCTCAGTCAATAGTAGAAGTAGATATGTTGTCGCAACATTGAATTGTTCCACAATTGTTTGGATCAAGCAAATGATAAAATATTTTGGTATTCAGATTGACTACCCTATTGTTATTCATTATGATAAAACTAGCACTATCTGTTGGCATGTGATGTTTTAGAGTACTAGGAATCATTTAAGGGTTTTCATTTATGGCAACACTTATGTTATAATGATTGCATGTTAAGAAGATTGCCACCAAAGTCTTAGTCATAAAAATGACTAAGTAAAGAATCAGGTTGACAGGGTATAGCGACATAGTTTTGGTCAGTGATGAAGATATATGAGGTATTATGGTTTGCAAAGTTAACTATAGTTATTTTGGGATGTGTGCATGCTTCAGTTAAGAGTGCATAATTTTTGGTTACCAAATTTGTAAAATACGGTGATTGGAAGGTATGCAAAGATAGTAAAATAGTGTAATAGGGTATATGAACAATTGCAAAGATTAAGGAAAGTATAATGGATATGGTAACGTGCTAAGTCAAGTAAATAAAGTATATTGTTGACTCTTTGGTAATATAAGAGCGATGACTCCATGTATATCATTTATATAAGTTTCTATTATGTTTTGTATGGCAATTATGAGGCCGACTAGAAGGCTAATTTTGTATAAGTATAGATTGGTTTTGTGAAAGTGAAGCACAAAATAGTTTATGATGATGGAGTAAGTTTGCAAATATAAGAGTAGAGATCATATGTGAGATCAGTAAGAGGCTGAGCTATAATTGGAACTATCTAAGAAAGATATGTGCTTGTATTGTTCCCCTTTTGAGAACTATTTTTTGAAGACAACTGTTGATTGTAAGAGCAGTTTGCTCACCACCTTTAACTAGGTGTTTTGTATACCCCTAACAGGGTTTTTGTAATCCTCCAACAAGGAAATGTACTTATATGTAACAATCAACTCCTAACAGGGCTAGATCTTCTAATAGGGATACTATATTTTAGTACATATTTGTGGGTACCATCCCCACCGAGGTTTTCCCTTTGACCAGGGTTTCCTCGAGAATAAATCATGATGTCATGAGTAATGTGTTGTACTTATATGTTCTTTTATTTTCTGTATTACTTTGGATTGTTTATAATTGTTTAAAGTTAAAATCAAAGTTTTGTAATACTGATTCACCCCCCCTCTCAGTATTACCTAATCCTAACAATTGGTATCAAAGTTTTTGGCCCTTTGAGAGAAATCTTAACAGCTTAAGGGAGATCATAATCGATTTAGAAGATTTACAAGTGAACTTTGAAGCTGCACTTGAAGATCTAGATAAGATGAAAGCTGAGAATGGCGAACTAAAATTCAAATTAAGAAGAGCAGAAGGTTTCATGAGAAAACTTAAAGAACAGCTTGAGATTGTAAAAAATCAAAGACAATACCTTATGGAGAACATCAAAGAAGGTTCAGACAATGATACATTAGACAAAGTAAAGAAGTTGGAGCAAGAAAAAGAACAAATCAATCTCTTGATGATCAAGGAAATTTAGCATGAAAAGGATGAAAGAAACAAAGTTGAAGAGTCGCTAAAAGAAGCTAACTTGCAGATAGGACAAGTAAAGACTAAACTTAACCATTACAAGGATAAATATCAAGAATTGGATAAATACAATAAGATCATTAAAGGTGAACTCACTCAAGCCAAACTACACATTGAGAAATTACACATGAGCAGAGACATGAATGATGAACAAAGAGTAGGACAAAAATTTAAAGAAGACACGAGTGGATCAAATAAAGCTGAAAGTTCAAAAACTCAAGAAGAACCAAAAGAAGCCAAGAATGAGGAAAGACATATTCCTGAAGAAAGACCTACAAATGAAGAACTTAGAGAATAGTTCAGACCTTTCAAAGGTAGATGCTTCAGATGCAACAAAATTGGACACATGAAAAGAGATTGCAAAAATAAAGGTAATTCTAAGCCGTTTACCAGCTAGGGTTTTAATTTCTATGAGTATGGACACAAGAAGGAAGATTGTAAAAAACCTGATCAGTCCAAGTATAAGTAAGACTATATCAGAGAAGAATCTGTAGCCAAGATTGCATGTCAGAAATGCAATAACTTTGGGCACACAGCAAGGTAATGTAAGCTACAAACTAATCAAGAAAGAAGACCACCTATTTGTTACAGATGCAACAATCCAGGTCAAATTGTGAAGTTTTGTTGATACAATGGAGATTACAATAGAAGAGAACCAAGAAGATCTAGTGAACCAAAAGACCATCACCTGTGGTCATAAGGAAGTGATGAAGGGTGCTCCCCTTAATACCACAAAGACATAAAAAAAATAGAGAAACAACAACAATATGCAAGAATAGAAAATGGGCTTTTTATTATCTCCACAAATGTAGAATTACAAACTTTCAGAATTACAATATGCAAAGCCACATGGGCATTCCCTTACAATATTTTTTAGGACAAAGCCTCGAATTATTACCCAGATCTACTACCCAGAACCATCCCCGAACCACCTAAGACAACACTATGGGCTTTCTTTATATAAGTAATTTCCACCGCCCGAGAAGGTTCCAGAAATTTAGCCTTTTAGGCCGACTAAACATGGAATTATTTTATTTTTACAATTATTACAATAGGGTCGGCTCAAAGAAAATACAAAATATGCTTTTAGGTATTCCAACTTTCGGAGGCCATAACTTTTTAACCGAAACTCCATTTTTCTATTGTAATCACTTTTCGGAAATGCCATGATGAGATCTACAGTGCCTGACATGCGCTAGTGCTAGTCAGCTGGGGGTCGATCATGATCCGGAGCCTCTAAGGCCTTCAAAATTGACCTGAAAGATTTCATACCCAAAAACCTCAATAACTTCACCAATATTGATGATGTGGCAATGAAACTCAACTGGTAGGCTGAAATGACTTAGATGAATCTCCAACTGTGAAATCAAAACATTTTGAGATCATATGACCAACTTACTAAAAATAGTAAGTTTCCATAAATAGCATCTCTGCACAAGATAGCCCTTATTGAAAACAAAACTAGAAATATTTTTGGGTGATGCAAGATTCCTCCTACACCCAGGATGCTCCTGCATCAGGAAGGATATTAGTGACAGTGGTAAAAGCCTAAATGATTACATGAATGAACACAAGAAATCAGAGGATGAAAAGATATGGCAAGTAAAAGTTCTAAATAAGGTTGTAGTTCAAGGAGAGACAGCTGATGATGTTGTGTCTTCGCATGATGAGTTCTTTGAAGTGTCAAACTAGAAGGCCTCATGGCCTCATGGGGATCATTGGATACAGAAAATAGAAATTATCCAACCCCTGTATAAGTGGAGTAAGCTCATGCAAGCTTAGGGATGATGTGTACAAATGTTTTGGAATTTGTGGATAAGATCGCAGCACCTGAAGATTCATCTTCTGTTTTCATGAGTTTTGCATTGACTAGATGACATGCGAAGTTGAGCTACCTGTGTTAAATGCACACACTCAACTTGCGATGAATAAAAGACTTGAAAGATTTCATTTCTACACAATGTGTTGATCAGCAACTAAGGAGAGTAGAAGTTTGAAGGAAGAGCAGTAATCCAGCATGAAAATTTTGTGTTTGCATGAAGCCAAGCATCAGATTTGTGCGAGTTTAAAGTATTTAGACTTAATCTCTTTGGAAAGTCATGGATGCACCAGTAATTTATGATGTCGTAGACAGACCTAGGTATAAGTGTAATACCTAAAAATATAGTGTTAAGGAATGGAAAGAAAGTTAAACATTCAAAAAAACAATCTATATAACACTTAATATTAGACCAAAGAAAGCTTAAACTAAAACACTGAAGAAATGCAAACCTTCCTTGTTGAAGAGATATTGTCCAAATGATGGAGATATGTGTGCTCAAATACTAATGCTCAAGCTTCAATGGAGATTTTGGCATTATAATGGTAGCTTGGTAGTTTTTAGGCTCTCAAACTAGCATGATAACTTTGCATAAAAGATGGATGAAAATGAAGGAGAAAGAGGCTCAATATAAAGGCAAATGGGAGGTGAATGGATGGTCAAGATGCAAACTTGAGGAGGGGTTGAGATGCATCCAAGAGAGAGCACATGGATTGTGCTTTCTCAAATGCATAGCATTGTGACAAGTGTCACAATGGGGGAGGATGAGAGGAGAGGCCAAATCTTTGAGGAATGTGACCACTTTGGAAGGTGTGAAGGGGGACAAGTGTGTAAGAGAAGTGTAAGAGACTTTATGATTTGGCATTGGAGGATGTGGTGATGTTGACATGAGGGTTGACTTGAGATGGTTTAGCATTTCTTAATCTTGGATTATGATTGTGCAAATATTTAAGGGGTGATTAGGCTAGGATTAGAGGGTAAGTGGAGGATTAGGGAGATGTGATGGGAGGAGAGAGAATGAGTGGAGGGTTAGATTAGCTAAGCATGGATTATTAGCTAATGGAGGAGAATTAGGATTTTTAGAATTAAATATTTTATTTAATTTTAAGTGGGAGGAAAAAGGGGTTTATGAATTAATTTATTTAGATAAGTGTATCCATTTAAATTAATAGAAGAATAGGGATTTAATTAATTATCAAACTATAGGTTTGTCATTTAGATAATTAATTGGACTATAGTTAATTAATTATATTAATTATTTAGGAGATGACATAAATTAATTAAATAATAATATTTAATTAATAAAATATCTAGGAGAAGACTAAATAAAATTACTAAATGATGTAATCAAATTTAGGTGTCTACATTTTGCCCCTCTTCGACGTAGTATTAAGATAACACTATTTCGAAGATTCTTTTAGCAATAAATAGATGACACAACAAATGGACTTCATAGTAGAATTGCCCCAATTGTGGGTCAGGATGCTAGACTGGGTGATGCCCCCTTGAGAGGATGGCGGGGAAAGAAAAAGGAGCCCAAGCGGCGGCTTGAAAGGAAAAAGGATGTAAAAGAAAAGAAAAAAAAGGTGTGTTGTAGGCTAGGAAGGGGGATGAATGAGAAAAAGAGAGGTGAAAAAGGCAATGAGGGGTGAGAGTGGGCGTGAGGGGAAGAAACAGGTGGTGAAAAGGCATCTGGAGGGGGAAAAAGAGGGCTCAAGAGGGCCTTAATAAGGGCCAAAGGGGTCAAAATGAAGTCATTTACACACTGAGAGCCTAGAAATTGTGATTTTGGAGCTCTGATAAGTGAGGATGAGATGGCACAAAGAGGGCGATTGACTCACTAATTGGACATTGTGAGACGTGTATGGCAAGGCAGAGGGCCTGATCAACATGTAGGATCAAAAAACCTAGCTTTTCATCAAGTTTTTCATGCATTTATTGCTCATTTAGAGTTAGAAGACAATGGATGAAAAATAGCATCCAAGGGTTCTCCAAGGGGTGTGAATGTGTGC
Organism: Chamaecyparis obtusa; assembly: GCA_027943335.1. Classification (NCBI taxonomy): domain Eukaryota; kingdom Viridiplantae; phylum Streptophyta; class Pinopsida; order Cupressales; family Cupressaceae; genus Chamaecyparis; species Chamaecyparis obtusa. Next base: position 311,422 of record BSBK01000342.1, on the reverse strand, counting down.
TTCGAAATATTTTGGGCATGAGGCTTGTTCTATCCTTGGGTGACGGATATGGCGTTGGTTTGATTAACAAGTGGCTGATAAGGTGGTTGATGACAGGTGGGTGCTTGTTGCTGATAGACAGGTGGTTTTTGTTGGTAGATAGGTGGTTGTTGTTGGTAGATGGGTACTTTTTGGTATGCTTGGGGAGGGGGTTTGGGACTAGCTACAACAACTTGGACGTTCCTGGTGTCTATGGCTCCATCAATGACCACATTCTTGTTCTTGTTCCAGTATCGGGAACGGTCATTGTTAGGTCTATCTTAGGAGCTCTCCTTGTAATGTTTGATGGTACCATCATCCAAAAGACCTCATTCAATGTCCATTCCTTTCCCCTTGATATCTTGGTAGGTCTGCACACAATTCATCTTCATAAAATGGGATAGTTTCGAATGCAGATTGTCGATAAATATCCTGGTAAGGTGTTTCTTTGGTAGTTGGTATGCCAATCTCATGATGAGATTTTTCCATCGTTGTAGGTAGTCGACCAAATTTTCACCTCCCTTTTTCTTAGTATTGCACAGGTCTAGCAAGGAGAGCTCATTCTCAATGTATTGGGCGTACTAGGCCACAAATTTTTCTGAGAGCTTTGAGAATGTGGAGATAGACCCATATGGTATCTTGTAGAACCACTTGAGGGCGGTTCCTCCAAAACTTTTGGGGAAAAGGTGCAATAGGTATATGTTGTTGTACACTAGTTCTTGGCATGCCGTGTAGAATTCCTTGACATGGCTGACCGAGTCTCCTTTCCCTCGATACTTGTCAAACTTGGGTGTCTAAAAATTCTTAGGGAAGGGTAGTGTTGTGATCGATCTATCAAATGGATATGGACAGACTTCCTCAAACTTGAAAGTTTTACCTTCGGTACCATCCTTGAGTTCTTTAATGGCATTGCTCATCTCTTCCCATTTTGATTTAGCCGGTATTGGGGGGGGGGGGGGTACTCCCATTGAGAATGGATCAGATGGTGTGGGTGAATATGGAGAGATATGCAAAGGATATGGTGAGATTGGGTAAGGAGATTGCCCAGCTAAAAAGGCCATCTAAAATAGATTTTGGTTGGCTTGTTGGGCGATGTATTGCTGATGTAAGGTTCAGGCCTACTATTGGGCAGGATATGGTGTGGCTTGCTGATGTGGGATGAGAGGATTGACTTGCAATGCTGAAAAGTATGGTTATTATGGGGGAAGTTGGTAGAATGGTTGTTGATGGGGTTGTTGATGCACTTGGCCAGCATAGGAGGGGTGCATACGTACATTGCTGAGAGGGGGGATGGTGGCTTGGGTGTGCACTATGGGTGAATATATAAAAGGGTAGTGGGATGGTTAGAGCCGAGTTGTTGTGATTGTGGAGGAGCAGTTTGTTGGGTGATTGATGGCATGGACAGATAGTTGGTGAATGCGAGTGGAGGTGCAGCAAATGGTGATGGGGTTGGTTGTTGTACTTCTTGTGAAATGGTTTGTTGCTGATGGGCCTTTTGGTATAGTTGGTCATGTGTGGGTATACCCATGGCATTCATTTGTGCTTGGTCGAGGCTCTAGGTGGTGCCAACCCCTAATGTGGGCTGTAATGTGGAAGTTGCTACAAATGTGGGTGGGACACTAGGATTATGTGATGTATGTAGGGGAGCTTGGGATGTTATGGGCAGTATTTCTATCATGAAGGTGACTTGTTGGCTCTGCGTGGCGGAAGCAAATGTGAAAGGAACTTGCATGGATTGAGATTGTGTGATGGACTAAAAAGATGTAGGTGGTGTGGTTTGGGCTAATCCTTGTGAAAGAGGTGTAGATGCAGTGGGAGGTGGTGTTTCTTGAGTAGATGCTTGGATGGATGCTTGTGACTGAGTGGCTACTTGTGAGGAGGCAGGCGGGGGTGGCGAACCCGTAATGGAAAGAGGTGTTTTTACGGGGATTGTTGCACTAGGTTGCAAGAGATGTGGGATGGATGATGCTGTGTGGGATATTTGCATGGTCAGATCAAAAATTTTCTAGATGACAAAGGGATCGGCATTGGTGGAGATGTGGAAGGGGTTTGTAGGATCGAAAGAGTGTAACTATGGTGGGATGGGAGTACCCTCCTGCACATAGTTTTCCAAAATAGAAAGATGATTTTGTGCAATGATTGCGCTTACCATTTGCGCTGTCCTGGAAGACACATGAAAGCTTCTATGGAGTTGGTGGTAGGTGTATCATTGGGATCTTCCCACACATTCTGAACCATTGGTGGTTTGGGATCATACATTACCATCGTACCTATGGTGTCATTTAGGTTTGCTGAACTAGTGGCTTGGTTGGGATCCATTCCTTTCCTTTTCTTTGATCGTGTCTCAATAGGCATGAAAATGCAAGGTCCTAAGATGGGGAGGATGCAGATGTATCAAAAGGGGATGCTTGGACGAGGATTTTGGATGTAGATGAAGCTAATGATATGTAGGTTTAAGGATGATGAAGGATTTGGATGATAGGTTTCTTAAGGATTCATGATGAGATACCTTTCCTGATGTGGGATCAAAATGCTATGGGATTGTCATCCTCGGATAGACTTGTGATCTTCAGATGATGGGATCCTTACTAGTGTGAACCAATCTCTAGATCAAGATGATAAGGTTCACAAGAGCAAGTACTAGATACCCTAGACAAGGTTTAGTCGAATGGGTGTGGCTAAGATTTTGATTCTAAGGATGAGTTTTGGGAGACTCAAGATGGGTCCCTGGATGATGAGCATTAAGGATGATGATTCCAAGATTTGGATAGGGGGTGATGCTATATGATGCTATCTAACGGATAATGCAAATGTTCCTATGGGACTATCTAAGGATGTTTAGACAACTTCACAGTTTTGGAGAAGGGTGGAGATTATGCCTACTAGTCTTCACTCTCTAGTCTGAAAAATTGATAGTTGACTCATATTCGAAAGGGAAACTATTTGATCTGTGCATGTTATCCAATCTAGCTTGATACTTCTCTTCTTCTCAGGCTGCCGTGACAATGGGTTGGTAATCTTTGAGTTTCCTTTCAGCCACTTTCTTCTCTTGATATGCACGGGGTGTTGGTAACTTTGCTTTCTTGTGCTTCACAGGTGTGGTCATAGATCAAAAGGAATATCTCTGATTTCTTAACACTGGGATATATCAAGCTAGGAAGTGACTACGATAAGTATACCTTGGTTTGGTTTGGACAAAACTTGACTTTACTTCTAGGACATTGTTGACAAACAGTCCTCACAAGAGACAAAGAAATCTTGTGAGGAAAATAGGCAGATGATCTCTTTGGCAAAAGAACTTTAATAACTCCTATTTTGTGTATGTTCAACAAATGTTTTCACTGGGTCTGATCACTTTCGAGAACACATACAAGAAATTTCTACCTACAAGACAGGCGAGTATCACAACCTTTGCCCATAACTTGATATCCCAAAAGAGGAATACATATGGTGAGTAATCTTCAGGCGACCCAGGAAACCACTTGGATCGGTCCTTACACAAAGATTATGATACTTTCAGGAATAGATCGGGTAGTCTTCTGATTAATGGCTTATAGTAAGATTTGTGGCATCCCCCTAATCAGTTTATACGTGCATGACTCACTTAAGAGTCTAGTTGACCATGCCAAAATCATAGGGATATTCACCTACCTCAGGCTACCATCAACACGCCTCGCCTGACCTTGCTGGGATAAGGCAAGAGTTTGCTCAGCACCTTATTTATATACCGGTTAAGGAATTACCGGTTTGAGGTCATTCTCTAAAGAGGAAGTGATTTTCTCTAGATAGGTCTCGCTAGAAGTGTTGTCAATTGGACTTGATCTTTCTCTTCACCCAAGATACGTGAAGGCAAGGGGAGAGGATATAGATACAAGTGGATTGTTTCCATGTCACTTACTTTAACAAGGTTTTGCAAAGAATTAAAAATCTCTAAGTGTTGAAAAACACTCCTTCAAGCACGCCAAGAAGTGTTCATTCCAAATTGAACCAAGTTAAGACTAACTGTTTTCTATTCTATAACATCAAACACTCATGTTTAGCATGCAAGGTTCTTTTTTGAAAATTAAATTGCAATTCTTGGAAAATAGAAATTACTTTGAAAAAACAAGAAAAGTGTTACTCCTCTTAACATTCAAGAATTTGTCTAATCAATTTTAAGCACCAAATGAAGTGTTCATTGGATTGATTATTTGTCCCTTATGCATTCAAGATTGAGTTTTGTTGATTTTAAACACCAAATGAAGTGTGACGTTTTCCTTGTTCAATTTTAACCCTTGTTCATTTTAAGCCCAAATCGAAAAGTGAAGTGTTGTGTGAGCATACACTATTTTGTTTTAATGCACCAAAACAAAATGAGTTAATTTTTTTTTAAAAAAATTTAACCAGCATTCCCACAAAGACCAGCAAACCTGGAACAGAGAAAATGTGTTCTCACAAAATTCATACCGGTGTTCCCACGGACTGTCAAAGAAAAAGCAAAATGATAGAATAATAAATGCAGTCAGAGTTGGATACTTGCAGATGCATTCCTGCAATCAAACAACATTCCCCCACGTCAACTATCAATCCTGCATTGCGGGAATGAAGGTAGAAACCTCAAAAAAATGACAGGGTCGTACGGCTTACAAAGGGTTAATAGTCAATCCCACTAGGTCAAACAGCATTCCCGCAATAGTCAAACATCAATCTCGCATTGCGAGAATGAAGGCAAAAAAATAAAACCAATACTAAATGTTGTACAACTTACAAAAAGTACATAGGCAATCCCACCTAGTCAACGCGCATTCCTGCATTGCGGGAATGTGATCCCACAAAAAAGGTACAGTCAATCACTGGTAAAGTTAGGACAGAGAGTAAAAAAAGATAGGAAAAATAGAAGTTTCATTGTGGGAATGCATTCCTGCAATCTGTACAAGTGTTCCCGCGGTGAAATCATTGTTCTCGCGTCTGTACAAGCGTTCCCACAAAACTGTGAATTTTTCAGATGTTGATGCTGTGTAAAATCCGAAGGTGGGGACGTCTACACAAATGTGTCTTCTTCAGCCTTGAACCTGCAAAATACCAAAAAAACCCTTGCAACACACTCAAACAACAAAAAACCTTAGTATTTGGGTTAGTTTTGCAAATACAAATAATAAAGATGAAGAGAAATGACCCTTGAAGTGGGTCCCACCAGGCGTGCCAAAATGTAATAACTAAAAATGTAGTGTTAAGAAATGGAAATCAAGCTAAACATTCAATAAAACAAGCTAGATAACACTTAAGATTAGACCAAAGAAAGCTTAAACTAAAACACCAAAGCAATCCAAACCTTCCTTGTTGAAGAGATATTGTCCAAATAATGGAGATATGTGTGCTCAAATGCTAATGCTCAAGCTTCAATGGAGATTTTGGCATTATAATGGTAGCTTGGTAGTTTTTAGGCTCTCAAACTAGCATGATAAATTTGCATAAAAGATGGATGAAAATGAAAGAGAAAGAGGCTCAATATAAAGGCAAATGGGAGGTGAATGGATGGTCAAGACGAAAACTTGAGGAAGGGTTGAGATGCATCCAAGAGAGAACACATGGATTGTGCTTTCTCAAATGCATAGCATTGTGACAAGTGTCACAATGGGGGAGGATGAGAGAAGAGGCCAAATCCTTGAGGAATGTGACCACTTTGGAAGGTGTGAAGGGGGACAAGTGTGTAAGAGATGTGTAAGAGACTTTATGATTTGGCATTGGAGGATGTGGTGATGTTGACATGAGGGTTGACTTGATATGGTTTAGCATTTCTTAATCTTGGATTATGATTGTGCAAATATTTAAGGGGTGATTAGGCTAGGATTAGAGGGTAAGTGGAGGATTAGGGAGATGTGATGGGAGGAGAGAGAATGAGTGGAGGGTTAGATTAGCTAAGCATGGATTATTGGCTAATGGAGGAGAATTAGGATTTTTAGAATTATATATTTTATTTAATTCCAAGTGGGAGGAAAAAGGGGTTTATGAATTAATTTATTTAGATAAGTGTATCCATTTAAATTAATAGAAGAATAGGGGTTTAATTAATTATCAGACTATATGTTTGTCATTTAGATAATTTAATTGGACTATAGTTAATTAATTAAATTAATTAGCTAGGGGATGACATAAATTAATTAAATAATAATATTTAATATTTAAAATACCGAAGAGAGGACTAAATAAAATTACTAAATGATGTAATCAAATTTAGGTGTCTACAATAAGTTCAAAAGGCATCCATTCAAATCCTATGAGGATGATCTGGAAGGAGCATTTTTGCAAACCCCTGTAGGCGTATTACATGTAGAAGATATTAGGGCATACATTCATTGCAAGTATGAAATGGTTGGGGAAGCCAACATCTATAGTGAATTGGATAGTATGGTAGAAGCTAACAGATCCATGATAGAATAATTCAAACACCTGAAAGATCAATCAATCCTTAAGTTAACCCTACTCACAAAATTCATAGAAGTTGAATGGTTTAAGATCATTCTTAGCAGAATTCATGACCAGTTTTTGTGGATTGGTGAGCAACCAAAAAAGATTTGTGTGCAGATGATTCATGAGATCATAGGCCTTGATAATGAGGGAGCTTTACCTGTGGCTGAGAAAAACCTAAGGAAACAAGAAGAAACCCTAACTCATTATAAATGGGATAAGAGAGGGATGATAGTTAATGATATATATTTACAGGATGTCAGATTGATAACAATGTTGCTAGGTTACAAATTGTTTCACATCAGCAGATCAAACTTTGTTTTTGTTGGAGTTATCATGATGGCTTATAGAATGGTTAAGAAAACAAATGATATAACCTTTGCAAAGTTTTGGCACAACAGTTTCTAGAAAATGTTAAGGTTATTAAGAAAGACAAATCCAAAGCATTTAGGTTTGGATCATTACTAGTGCATATGTACATTCATGTCATTCATAACTTTCCTGGCATGCATCCCAGAGCATGGAAAATGATGTACCCATTGGACTCCAAATCTCAGACAGTTATAGAAGATGGAAAAAGGATTGGATTGATGGAGAATTGTTTGGCATGATTAAGATGATGTAGAGGTAGATGAAGGAAAGATATAGAATTCTAGAAAGCTTAGTAGAAAAGTATGAGGACACCATTTGTTTCATGGTTGAAACTGATTGTGTTTGCTTTGAGGCAGTTGAGCCTAGAACCAAGTGTTTCTATCCCATGGGTTATGAGGTAAGTGATGAAGTACTAATCATGCAAGTAGAGCATGTACTAGTAGTAGAAAAGGACCCTACCCAAGAAAGATGGGGTACCTACAAAGAGAAGTATGAGAAAGTAAGAGAAGAGCAGGAAAAGGTAATATCGAAAAGAAAGGTCAGCAAGATTGTTGAGCAAATTATTATGAAGGTAGGAATCACAAAGAAGCAGTATTTAGACCTAAAAAACCAAATGGAGGCATCTTCCAACATTTCCACAGATGCACCCATTCCATTGAAATTAGAAAAGGCAACAGTTCTTACTGTTACTACTATTGATGCACAAGAAGAATAAATTCAAGAAATTGTGCCTACAATCATTCCTAGAAGATCTACAAGGACAATCAAGAAAGATAGTCCCAAAGAAATAGAGACAGAGGTAAAAAGGAAGAAGGAAGAGAAAATAGTTGAAGAGAAAATAGTTCAAAAGGATCTACAAACTTTGTGGAAACCAGACCTTAAATCACTACAGAAAAGAGCATTGAAAGATGGAAATATAAAGACTATAGATAAATACTATGAAACATATGAACCTAAGGAACAAGAGATCATAGAAGATATTGTCATTGAGTATCTATTATCTTTTAAAAGGAATCTATTGGAAATTGAAGGGAGTGTTCCTAAGGAACTATATAGTAAACTGGAAATCAAAAAATAGCTAGCACATTCAGAGGATGAGAATACAAGAAACAAGGCAATTGAAGATATGTTGTTGGTTGTATCTATACAGGAAAGAGAAAGAATCATAAAAGCACTAAAACCCTTATTGAGGACAAAGGCCAGACTAATCAAGATTATGGCTAGGAAGTATGATGAGGTGATTGAGGACACCCAAAAGGCATTGGACCAAATTCTAATGTTTGACATGCCCAAGAAAGGTTCACCTTCCAAATTCTCTAAATCAATATCCTTGGATTTAGGAGAAAGCTCCAAGGTAGTAGATAAAAGTGCTCAAGTTAGCATGCAACCAAATTTCTTTGTCACTAGTGTGCCTGTTAGCCTTGACACTTCACAGGATATAAATGATCCATTTATGGACAATGTGGACAATGCGATGGAGGTTGAGGACCAAGAACAAATAGAGGAAGGAAAATCAGAAGAGAAACAAGAAGAAAAATCACAAGAGAAGGAACTACAGCAAGAAGAAAAGAAAGAAAGACAAGCAAAATTAAAAAAAGTTGATGAAGTCAGATTGGACACACCCCTATTGTTGACAAGTATAGACAAACTGGTTAGTTCTGATTTAGATAGCATGGATGAAGATGAACTGATGATACTTTCATTCATGGATTTTTCTAAAGCCAAGGAGAGATCAGCTCATAAAGGAGAAAAGAGGGCTAATATAATGGTTAGGGCTGTAGAAATAGTAAACATGCTACTCCCCTCACCTGTTATACTAAAAGAGAAGGATGAGGTTGAGAACCTCAGTATAGTATTGGATAGCTTTGATATTCATTTTGACTCATTGCTAAAAATAGCAAAGGAGAAGGCTGAAAAGAACTTCTTAGAAAAGAAGTTGAGTGAAGTTCACAAGTCCATTTCATGGGACTTAGGCATTCTAAAGGCTACCACTTTTAAAGCTAAGAGTTGTGTAGAACAAGGCAGGAAACTATATAGCTATTGCATAAATCCCTGCAGACATTTGAAGAATGTTGAGGAGGCCATAGCCAAAGACAGAGCCAGTCTTGATAGTATAATGGATAGTTATGAATCATCTTCATAGACTGTGGGAGAGGTAGATAAGGAGACATCCAAGCTACTGGAGAAAATAGGAGTACTAGAAATGGAGAAAGGGAGAGTTGTAGATAGATTTGGCTCATTGAGAAACCTATTAACTCCCAAGCTCTCAATATTGGAGACTCATCTCTCTGAGGTGATAAAGGTTGAAAGATCAATGTCAGTACCCACTCTCATTGAGCTTAAGGTAGTAGAGACAGTGTCATATGCGCTGAATGGATTAATCCATGTCAATGAACTATTGATAAGTTCATGGAATGAAGAAGTTAAGACCTTGGAAATCTCCTTCCAAGATGTCTTAAATCTAGTGAGTAAGCACTAAACCATTTGTGCTTAAGTTTTACAATTTTGGGTATACCTTTTTCATTGATGACAAAGGGAGAGGAAGAAAAAAGAAAAATGAATGAGGAAGAGAAAGAGATATGTAGAGTTGTATGGAGAAAAGAAAAAGTTGTAACACTTAGTCATTTTTCTAAGTGTTTCCATCAATGCCAAAGGGAGAGATTGTTGGCATGTGATGTTTTGGAGTACTAGAAATCATTTAAGGTTTTCCATTTATGGAAACACTTATGTTAGAATGATCACATGTTAAGAAGATTTCCACCAAAGTCTCAGTCATAAAAATGACTAAGTACATAATCAGGTTGACAGGGTACAGCGCCACAGTTTTGGTCAAAGATGAAGTTATATGAGGTATTATGGCTTGCGAAGTTAACTAAAGTTATTTTGGGATGTGTTCATGCTTCAGTTAAGAGTGCATCAATTTTGGTTACTAGATTTGTAAAATACAGTGATCGAAAGGTATGCGAAGACAATAAAATAGTGTAATAGGGTATATGAACAATTGCAAAGATTAAGGAAAGTATAATGGATATGGTAATGTGCTAAGTCAAGTAAATAAAGTATATTTCTGACTCTTTGGTAATATAAGAGCATCAACTCCATGTATATCATTTACATAAGTTTCTATTATGTTTTGTATGGCAATTATGAGGCTGACTAGAAGGCTAATTTTGTATAAGTATAGATTGGTTTTATGAAAGCGAAGCACGAAATAGTTTATGATGATGGAGTAAGTTTGTGAATATAAGATCAGAGATCAGATGTGAGATCAGTAAGAGGCCAAGCTATAATTGGAACTATCTAAGCAAGATATGTGCTTGTATTGTTCCCCTTTTGAGAACTATTTTTTGAAGACAAGTGTTGATTATAAGAGCAGTTTGCTCACCACCTTTAACCAGGTGTTTTGTATACCTCTAACAAGGTTTTTGTAATCCTCTAACAAAGAAATGTACTACATAACAATCATCTCCTAAAAAAGTTAGATCTCCTAACATGGATACTATATTTTAGTACATATTTGTGGGTACCATCCCCACCAGGGTTTTCCCTTTGGCTAGGGTTTCCTTGAGAACAAATCATGGTGTCATGAGTAATGTGGTGTGCTTATATGTTCTTTTCTTTTCTGCATTACTTTGGATTTTTTATAATTATTTAAAGTTAAAATCAAAGTTATGTAATATTTATTCACCCCCCCTCTCAGTATTACCTAATCCTAACACTATCAATATGTCAAAGAACCATGTGATGCATGCAAAGATAAAACATATTGAGATAAAGTATCACTTCCTAAGAGAGAAAGTAGCAGAGAAATAAGTAATGGTGGATTATTTGAGTACAAAATATTAGCTAGAAGACATATTCACAAAGCCTTTACCTAAGGATACTTTTGAGTATCTCAAGGAGAAGCTAGGAGTAATTCCCATCCTTGAATCTGATTAAAGATAGCAAGAGTGCATCAGTCCTCAGTGGCTGATGAAAGGTTGACTACTCTACCTTAGGAGTAGTACTGATGCTTAATATTTTTGGTGCCCTTTTCCATTGATGTCAAAGGGGGAGTAATATATGGTCATGAAAAACATAAAAAGAAGGAATATACAGTAATAAAAAATAAGTAGAAAGGGGGAGTAAAAAAAATAGTCATAGGAAGTAGTACAGTTGAGTAAATGGAGAATATTGAAGAATGTTGCAGCAGTTGGAGGATACTTCCTTGGGGGAGTTTTTGTTGAGGAAATGGAGAATGTTATAAAATAATTGATCATTTGGATTGGTGGTGTTTTTCATTCCATATGTTGCCATCAATGCCAAAGGGGAAGATTGTTGGAGATTTTCCAGCAAGCCAGATTGCTAATTGTATGTTTGTCATTGATGACAACATATGGTAAACAACATGTGTGGAAGCCTGATGAAGAGAGCCTTATGCATATTTTTCATGGATATGTTATCAACATGATATCATAGATGCAAAGGTTGATTCTGAGTAAAGACAATAATACAATTTTGTATATCAATGAGTGTTCCTGACAGGTCCCAGGAATAGTTTTGTATGTGGTTGGTCGTACAGTTGTAGTAGAGCCTTGCACCTTTATACTTATGTTGTAGACATAAGTATGATGTTATGTTCATGAACGTAGAGTTAGATATGTAGTATTGGCTAAGTTATGAAGTCTCCAGTTGACAGTTACAATTTCTTGAGTTTATGTGTGAGAGCCGACAGTGTTTATAACATTGCGGTAGTTTTGCCTATCATTACGGTATGCACGCTTAGATTTATGTTAAGAGGAGAGTTAACAATGTTTGGTTAAGAGCGCATGATTTAATTAAGCATAAGAAGAAAGTTGGAAACAATTTAGTGAAGATGACTATGTGTAGCATGGCGTCTACTCACATAGAATTATGAAGTCCTAATTTATGTTGCGTGCTTAGTAGAGCCGACTGAGGTGTTATTAGAGAGTTGTTTTGTTTCTCTAATATAATTTCAAGATGGTTATAATAGGATAACTTGATTATATCATTTGGAGGAAAGATATTTATAGGCAGTCAGTTGTGATTGCTAAAGTGTGGTTCAGATTAGAAAGAAAAAGAGCTGAGTAAAAAGTGCAAAGTGTTGAGCCATCACCAGAAGGTCTATGTGACCAAGTAAATATTATATGCTATTCATTGGAATTGATCCAGACATCAGGTCTATGCGCAGTTCACCAAGATCCAAATATAGTGTGTATATGTTAAACAGAAGGTTGCAGCCTTCACCCCTTTGAGCAGTGAGCTCTCGGATAGTGCATCCTCACCCCTAATAGGGTTAATTGTAAAAGACTCCTAACAGGGTCTGACCCTTGACCAGGTCACTATACTTATTACATTGTAAAGATCAACTCCTAACAAGGTAGTAAGATCTTCTAACAGGGATCATAATACTCTAGTGTAGTTCTTAGTGGGTGTCAATTCCCACCGAGGTTTTTACCTATTTGGGTTTCCTCATAACCAAAATTGTGGTGTTGTGTTAAGTGTAAATTCATTATATTTATTCTTAATGTTCTTATATACTTAATTGGATAAAGAATTCAATCTTGTAGATAACTAATTCACCCCTGTCCCCCCTCTCTCAGTTATCTCTTGGGACTATTCCTAATAGAAAGATCTATAAGGATCAAAATATGGATGTAATTGGACTTGTGGTCCATTTTGTATTTGATGCATTTGAATGTAATAAGCCTAAACATATAAAGGCATGTAATAGGAGGTGAAAGGAATTATAAGGTCAAAATGCACCTAGGGGTGTCATTAAGGGTCATTATGTTGATCCTGTCCTAGTAGAGGGATCTAAAGACCTATAAGGTCTATAATAAATGTAATGTGGCCACTAGGGCCAATAAAATGTTGTAAAAGCACTAAAAGTGCCAAAGTGTGTAATCTACCTATAATGGAAAAATAGGCCTAAACAAAGGCTTAGTTGGGATTAGCAAGGGTTTAGGAGGGCAATGGAAGTAGGATAGCCTTTCTAAAAGGTTGATATGAATGAAAAGGGGTGGAAGTTGTCGAGGTTGATAACTTGTTGTCGACTAGATAACCAACATAAACAAAAAACTAATTATAACAATCATAATAACTAGTTGTGTGTGGTTGATAGGGAAGTTAACCATCAACCTATCTTTGGTGTTTCTATTTGATGGTGTAGTCATGAGTTAGGAGAGGAGAGAGGAGTAAGCAGATATTTTTAAGAGTTTTGTGTCAGTAACATATGCCTTGATACAATAAAATGTAAATACATTTCAAAAGACCCTATCACTGCCCGTGAGGGTACAGTTGGTGTATTTGATGCTCAAAACTGCTCTTTCAGGGAGAATATGAATAGAAATAGATAGTTTAATATTATATTACATTCCTTAATACATTCAAAGGGTTTTGGAGAAGTTTTAGTGTGTTTTAAAACCACATAGAGGTGACTGTTCCTGTACAGTCAGAGTATACATTGTGTATTATTTGGGTGACATGATAGGTTATGAACGAATCCTCTCAACCAAGGGTGATATGTGATATGAAGAAGGATACATTGGTGTTATCAATATGTTTCCTTATGTGTTTATTTTCTATCGAGCTTTACTTTGCAGTTTTCACTCTCTTATCTATAAGTCTAATTTGATGAGCATGGTGATGCAGATTGGTTGATGAACATATTTAAGAAGTAAAATATTTCTTAAAGTGAATGATAAATAATATGGAATAAGAAGTAGGTGTTTTTGACCATTGAATCTACGTCATTTGTTTAGTTTGAGCTTCACTTAGTTTCGAGAATAGTTAAATATTCTCTACTTAACAAGTCCAACCACATGAAGGTGGAAGCTCATTTGGCCCCTTCCCCCCCTCCTAACATCACTCTAAATTCCCCATTAACATCTAATAACATTCATTCATTCATCCATCCATTTTTGAAATATAACATTCAATCATTATAATCACATAACATTCATTAACACATTAAATTCATTAACACACAACATTCATGAATAATTGATTAACACATCATTCATCAACATTTACTAGTACAAAATTACATCCATTAAGACAACATTCTTTCATTAGCAAAAATATTAATTACAATCATTTCTTTTTGGGTTTCTTGCTCATTTTTCTAAGGTAACGGCTAAGCAGAGCATCAATATCCTTGTCATTCCCCTCCTCTACTAGTTCTAATCTCAACACATGTCTCCTCCTCATATGTTCAGGAACGGGAGGCTGTTGCCCCAAAGGGGGGTCCACTACAATAACAACTACGTCATGAGTTAAATTCACACCATTTTATATTAGTGTTATGAGTATTTCATTAATTAAAAGAACTATAAATCAAAAAAATACTTTAAAAGAAAAAAACATAGATTTTCTTTACCTGAATGTGCCACATCATCTACATGGTGATCACTCTGAACATCCTCCACTCGTTCAGCATGACATTTTGTATGCTCTAAAATATACACAAAAAAGGTTACACAAATTTCAATTTAAGATGTTAAATTATATTAATAATTACATAATTAATTTTCAATAGCAAATGAACACCTCCATTGACACTATGATGCACATCAGGGCCTTCCTCATGCGGCGTAGGTTCTGTGTTAGGATTATGAGGCTGCATTGCAATGTTATGTGCATTATTATCATTGTTTTCTTTTTAAAAACAAAAATAGTCAATTTATGTTTGAAATTAACATCAAATAGATTGTTGCTCAAGTATTCAATTTCAAATATATTTTTTTGGCATATTTACCTATTCAACCAATGGAGGAGACTTTTGGGTTGGGCCAGTGGAAGCTTGGTGTAGGCGTTCAGCCACTGCTTGATAGCCTTCCTTGAAGGCAATTTTTTTGTGTTTTGTCATGGCCTCTAAATTAAAATCTAAGCCCTACATTTTTTGATTAAATAAAATTATTTATATTTTATAAATAATTTTTATCTGGAATTCATTTACTTCTACTTACAATTCATGCTTTAATTTTTGAATATCCACGAGAGCCAAGTTTGTGCTACCCAATCTTTTGTAGTCTGGCCATTGTTGCCTTTGATGTGTCCTACAACCTATGAAAAGTTTGAAATATGTTAGATGATATAGATATAAAGATCACTAATTAGTGCATTATTACATTCTACTAGTAGTTAATACTATCACATACCTTCTTCTCTCATTTTCTGGTGTAATTCTTCTTTGAGCATCCCCTTTTTCCTTTGCATCCAAAATGAACTCATTCCAATCCCTCACTAAAATAAAGGGAGGATGCTCATACTTTGGGTTCTGGACGAGACTCCTTCTTTATGAGTCCCTCATAGTCTTAAGATGTTTGGAGACTTTTTTTAAAAAATTCTCCTCATAAATGTTACTGCCAAGCTCATGCTCTAAATCTTTTATGAGCTGATCTTTTATTTATTTTTCTTGCAAATTCCACCTTTTAAGATAAAACACAAAATTGTTAGATAGAAAAATTAACTAAAGTTGTGTACCTTGAATATAGTAAAAGAAAAGGCCCGAATGAAAGAAAAAATATTGTACCAATTAATGATATGAAATTAAAATAGTGGGATAGGGTTAGTTCACTTATGATGTTCCACCTTGTACATATGGTGGGCCCAAATATCTTCAATGTGAAGTCATAAAGCATCTTATAAAAAGAATCATTTCTTGAAAAAATATATGGGATCATCAATCCAAAACTTGTTATGAAGAGGTAAATGCATAGTACAATATAAATAATAATAATTTTAAAGTACCTGGAAACTTAAGACATTTTAAAGGCATCAATTCTTTATCGTCAATCAACAATGATGTCTGCATAACTCCCGTGCTAGAAACACGGTTAGATCTAGGAAACGATGGTGAATTATCACCAATATAGGTACTTTGATCTGTATCTGGCATAGCAGATGACATCGGTGTATCTCCTTCACAAAATTAATCCACTATGAGATGCACCCAAGATTAAAGTACAAATTATCAAATCATAATTAACACAAAACCAAATATAGCAAAACAAAGATTTACCAGGCATAGATAATGAAGGTGTCGATGTGTGCATGCCCCTTGTTGTCAACATTGCACTCAACAATCTCGGATGGACGTCGGACGACGTCCTAGGAGGAGTTACCTGCACTTGATCACCTGAACAATACATTGTTAGCAAAGACATTCTAAAATAATAAAAGTAAGAGTGGCTTTCAATAAAGTTTGAGTGAAATTTTTTTTAGAAAGTTTAAATTTTCTATAACTGTACCTTTTCCTATAGATGTATCTACGGTATCAGTAAGTCCAATGAAAAATGTACACTTCTAATAAGTAAGTCCAATGAAGTTTTTGAATGTTCCAAAAAAAAAATTCCTTGTAACTTGTTAACTTAATGATTATTTTACCTGAGGTGGTCAAAAATCTGCTAGTATCGGCCTCACTGCGATGTCCATGACCAATTACTTGAGCAAACAAAAAATCCTGTAACAAGAACACATACATATTTTAGTTCATGATACACAAAGAGTATAAAAAATAAACCTTTACTGAAATTTTGTTATAACTAAAGATTCATTGCTGCTTATTTCATAATATCGTGCTTGCGCCATCAATTCATATGTCCTCTTCAGCATCTCCTCAGTTGGATTTGCATCTTCCAAAATGCTAATAATTTCTGCATTGAATTTTTTTAGTTTTTTCTTCACTATATTTATTATATTAGGGATTTATGGGATATCCTCATCTGTATCTATAGCTATTGCCTCTGTTGTTTCAGGTGCTTTTCCCCTATCCTGAACATCAATTTGTGACATGAATATCATTAAAACTATAAGAATAACTCCAAAGCCATAAATAAAATAACATAATAATATAATATTTTTCAACTATCTAATTTGTACAATTACAATAAGGTTTACCGTTGTTGAAGAATGGGTGGGAGGATCATCCCTGTGACCTCCATCATGTGGGGGATCCATGTCGTCTTGTGACAAAGATTAAATATTAAAACTTCAATGAACTGAAAGTAATTGACTTAGAAAAAAAACTTATTAATAAAATGGTATATTGGAGTCATAAACTTGAGGTTAGTTTAAATGGTATATAGTACTTACTACCCTCATGATAGTAACTTTGTTTGTATCTATGCAATTTACATGGTAATCTATTAGCAATTCTTCCCCTACACTTATTGATTTTATCACACATACAAAAACATGATTCCCCTCACGTGCCTCAAATATGCAATTGGGTTGCTTATTAGTTGAGAAAGGTCGCGTAGTATTTATAAAACCCACAATATTCCCTGTTTCTTTTGGTATCCCATCGATGTATATAGAAAATCTTTTACTTTGATCATTTTATTTCCATTGTATATAATTTGATGATAGTGCATACCTACACATACTTTTTTTATATTGAACAATCCGCATCAAATCACTGTAATTGTAAAAAGGTCTGACATACTCCATCAATTCAATAACTTTGTTGTAACATACCTTTAGCTCATCCATGGAAAATAGGCCTAAACCATGTAATGAGGATGGAGCTATGCGATATATCCTCTCATTAACACAAAAATCAATGTTAATTAGAGGTAGCTCATTGGGTACCTATTCTTTCTCAAGATGTGTGTACCGAAAGGACATATTGATATCGCCTTTGGTCTCATCATCATAAGAACATGACCCCCCTTTAGCAAGGAAAAATTGCATGCGTTTATTAAATTTTTTTCTAATCTTTTGACCTCTAGTTGATCTCCCTATTTTAGTTGTACTACATGTCACATTTTCATCTACCATTCCTACATTTCCCTCATTCAAAGAAGATACATCTGACAAGTACCTATTTGGTGGGTCCTACAATCCATCAAATGAGATATTGTCATGTCCCCGCTTCAAATAGAATTTTGATAATAATTAAATAATATATATAGAATAATCAAGTCTTGAATAGAGTCATGACCCATATGGTTCTTCTTTGTCTATACGTGGGAGATATAAAATGTAAGTTAAAAATGAAGGAAAGGCACAAAAAAATAAGAATCATATAAAAGGATAAACAAGAAGAATACATGTCAAACTTTTTGCGTTGATTATTTGACACATTATATGATTATATAATATGTCTATTTATAACATATGTGCTCAGTGATAAACAAGAAGAATATAAGAAAATTGTGTCTATTTATTGACTTATACCTGTTGATCCATGTCACTATGCAGATCCTCGTCAAAGGGGTTAAATTTCTTGCATATGTTAATCATTTATCTTAAGTTAGCTAAAAATTACATGATACGTATGCTAAAAATTAAATAGAAGACAACATGAACAATATTCAAGATCGTAAACATGAACAAATTACCTTTACCTTATATATGGAATGCAAGATCATCAACAGAAGGGGTGACGATGTGTGTAGTCAATTGTCTGTTTCTAGAAAGGGTGACAATCAAACAAAATATATACATGTATCAACAACAATTAATTAAACATCATAAGAAATACATTGGTAATTGTAAATCACATATGTTGTAAATAAACTAAGGGAAAATCACTAATTCATATGTGAATCATTTATCTTAAGTTAGCTAAAAATTATATGATACGTATGCTACAAATTATGTAGAAGACAACATGAACAATATGCAAAATCGTAAACATGAACAAATTACCTTTACCTTATATATGGAATGCAAGATCATCAACATAAGGGGTGACAGTGTGTGTAATCAATTGTCTATTTTCAGAAAGGGTGACAATCAAACAAAATATATACATATATCAGCAGCAATTAATTGAGCATCATAAGCAATACATTGGTAATTATAAATCACATATATTGTAATCATTAGAATTCAACATAATAAACATGTAATCATTAGAATTGAAATCAATAAATCAATATTAAATATATATACTAATCAATATAAATATATATAAATAATTAAATCACATACCTTGTACATTTCAATCATGTCATTGATCATCTTCTTCATCCATCATCATCATCATCATCACCACCACCACCATCTTCTTCTTCTTCTTCTTCTTCATCAATATCTTCTTCTTCCATCGCATTATACTTTATTGACCTTCCTCTTGGATCATGTCTAACAACAAATGACCAACTCGGTTTATGTGAAACCTCTAAGTAAAGAACTTGCTCACATTGTCTTAAAAAACATAGGGCTCATCTCCAACTGACTCAAGCGACCTTGTATTAATCATTGTAAATCTATTATCATGTTGAATAACAGTTCTATCAAGATCATTTTGATTCGGTCGTAGCCTGTACCATTTGATGACGAATAGAACTAATTTGAAAGAGTTAAAGTCACACTCAAGTATATCATCCAAGATTTCATAGTATCAATTTTGAGATTGTTGAGGATGTATATCATTTCTAGATGATATATTAGTGACCTTGAAGACAACAGTTATCCCAAAATCACAAGTTTTCTTTGTGTCATCCAATTTTTTTATGCAAAATTTGTGGCCATGATAGTACATAGCTTTGTGGTGCTTGACCTACAATTTTTCAAGCATGTAAAAATTATTTGTATCGTGAGTTGATATGAAACATATTGGTCATGATCATTAATAAATTTTTACATACCTCTTAAACAATATGCTAGATCAATTACCATTGGCATAACATTGGAATCTCCATTCCAATGAGCTTCTCTAACCAATGAAGCAACACCTTCCCATGTTAATGAGAAACCATTTTGTTGACATTGTTCAATCCATACCATCATCCAATCAAGATTGTTCACAATATACAAATATATTGCATTCCACTCTCAACCAACTGTATTAAAAAAAAATAGACCAATTACAAATAACTTATATTGAATATTTATAAGAATTAATTAACTCCAATAACATCTTACAATTACCTTTCACTTTCATGAATCTACCTTTCCCCATCAAGTACTCCCATTTGAATTTGTTAATAGAATTAGGATCCCAAATATGATCTACATGGATCTTTGCTGCAAACTTAGGAAGATATTCACTAATATACACCATGGTCTAGTATACCATATATCCCTCCACCATAGAACCCTTAGGATGTACTCTCTATCAAACCAAGTCTTTCAAAAATTTTAAGTGTCTCTCAACCATCCACATTGACCTATTTTGTACAGGTCCACACAATTTAATCTCCTCAACTTGATGTATGAGGTAGTATTCTTGTGCATTGAAAAAAGTTGAAGGTAGACACTTTTGTATTTCACACATAAGATGAGAAATTTTTCTCTTCCAATATTTTATATCTTCTTTATTGATTTCTTTTGATGACAACCACCTCATGTATTTTTCAAGATCATATATAACTTGTTTGACACTATTGTCAAAGTGGGGTGGGAGAGATAGAGGTAGAATGTACTGTAATATTTGTAAATTGATCTTATCAATATTTAATAAAATAATGCAATGAAAACTACATGCAATAAACAAATATATAGTGCGTAAAAAATAACATGAGTTACTTTAATAAATTTATGCCAATCGTGTGTTTTCATCCCTAGCCCAAATTTACTTTTATTTGATATGATATTATTTATGTTCGCAGCAAATCTTGTGGAAAATCATATTTTTTTTATGACTTCTTTTATAGTATTACTTTGTTGCTTTAACAATAACCAAATAAGGGCACGTGTATCAATTTGGTCTCCATTTTTATTTGATCGAATGAAATTTTTCATTGAATGGTTGGATTCTTCAATGTCACTACAAATTTTGACAATTTTATTTTTGTCACATCTTCCATCCAATATTTTTCATAGTGTCTTTGTTACATTCTTTCCAATATGCATAGCATCAAAAAAACACACAATTGGAAGTTTCTCATAGTACGAAAATCTGCTAAATTATGTAGGATAACTTTTTAGTCCTTTTGGAAGTTGGTCATTAATGCCTTGATGACCTTCATGAGCATCAATTACATCATCAGTAAACAAAACACAATATCAAAATATTAATTTCAAACAAAAACCATCAGATGGAATGACATTACCTCGATGATTTATTTTATTGTATTCCAACTTCCATAGGCGAGGTGTCATTCTATGTGGCTTTGATGTAGTCTCTTCTTTCCCATTGAAAATATGTTTTTCGGTAATTCGGTACTTATGATTTATGTGGAGAAAGTGTCTATGCTCATCGAAAACTTGCTTTCCTAACCTTTTTGAATGACAAGATTTCATCTTTGGACCACAAACTGGACATGCAAATTTTTCCTTTGTCTGAAGACCTACAAGATCATGTATAATTGGATTAAATATGTTAATTTTGTGTTAGCACTATAAAATACCAAAAAAGAGGTGTTAAAAAAAGAACATACCATAAAAATGTGTTAGCCTAGGGGCATCATGTATTGTCCATACAAGCATTGCATGGAATTAAAATTGTCTTTGTCCTATTGGTCTAGATATGGCATACATAGTGACCCCATTCGATAACACCATCAACTCGTCGATAAGGGGCTCAATATATACATTCATATCTTTAACTTGGTGCTTACCTAGTTGAATGAAAAAAAATATTACATAATTATTATGACCATTTTGACAGATTATTTATAATAAATTAATTTCGATGACTATTAAATGAAAAAATACCTGGAACAATCATTACCAACATTATGTGCTCCCTCTTTATGGACATCCAAGGAGGAATGTTACTATTGATAACAAAAATAGGTCACACCGAGTAAACAGATTTCATCTCTCCAAATGGATTGACATCATATGCTGCCAATGAAAGCTTGAGATTACAAAGTTCTTCTTTAAAGTGTGGCCAAGTTTCCTCTATTTCCTTAAAGGTCGAACCATCCGCAGGCATTCACCTAATGTCATCTTGACTTCTATTGCATGCATGGTAATCCATAAATTGTGCCAAGCTATTGCACCTGAATAATCATTGCAGATGTGGAATAATTGGAATATATCGAAGAACCTTGTGAGGCATCTTTTTTGTTATTCGATCTGATCGATATCTACTAATATGACAATCAGGGCATTCTGTTGAAAGTTCATGTTATTTATGATATATAATATGATCATTCAGACATGCATGTATTGTTTGATACTCCATTCCAATATCTTTCATAATGGCAGATAATTCTCGATACAAGTGAGGTAGAATTTTTGATGGTGGTAACAAACACTCACCTATCAACCTATGACCAAAAATATAAAAAATTTAATATAAAGAATATTAATTGCTACATGATTCACCCTTTGTTAACTGTAAGAAAATTATGACTAAAAAATGAAAAAAGATGACATACCTTAACATACATGTCATTGCTACATTGGATAAACCATTCATAACCTTCAAGTTCACCAACAACAATACAACAACAAGAAGAGTTGTTTGGGAGCCTTCACATAGGGTCTCGTATGCCTTCTCAAGTATAGGTACATCAAGGTCATCTACATCATCATCATCATCATCATCATCATCACCATGATCATCTTCATCATCATGATCTTCTTGATCAATGTGATCTTCTTCCATGGGATCATTACCTTCTACTTCTATATTCACACCTCCATGTTCCCTCATTTGGAAATCCACATTCTTCAGATTGTCATGGTCCATAACATGAAACCCAAGGTGGTTGACCTATATCAAATCAAATCAAATCATCAAATCATGTCTTATGTATTTTATAAATTATTAAAATATGTACCAATGGAAAAAATTCATTTCCCCCTTCAATGTGACCATGTTGCTTATAATGTTCCTTGACTTTTTTTATTAGATACCTTCGAGTCTTTAAGCCCTTACAAATTTTGCAAGGACAATAACATTTTCCATCACCTTTTCTTTTAAATTTAGATCACAATCTAGCAATTATCTCCCTATTTTGTTGTGGGTTGATATTGTCAAACATGATCTTTCTTGAATGAAATGACTCGATGGTGGAAGAAGGATGATTTGTTTGCAACCTGCAGATACAAATTGTCACTAAACAACCATTTTCTCAGCTGTAATTTTCTCAACACAAAGGGACATTTATCATAGCCATAGAAACCTAATTATTTTTATATGGAATACACCAAGGAATGCCATCAAAAATATTAACCATTTACAAACATGAAAAGTAAACCTAAATCAAATAACTCATTTTTTATCAGCATGTGTAGTCTCTGTGTATATGAAAAATGAATGAAATATCAAGCTGAAATAAAATATTGAACAAAATAGTATTCCACATAGAGTGAATGAATTATACCATCAAAAGAAGGTGACAAAATCCTGTCACCAAGCACAGACATAGAAAATAAAAAATGGATAAAAGAAAAGAAATAAGAAAAATCATTATGACTATAGAAAAATCATTAAGACTATAATCACAAAAAGAAACACTCTTTGTCAACAATATTCAAAATCATTAGGACTATAGAAAAATCATTAAGACTATAGAAAATCAAATTCTAGAAATGGACGCTCTGATGTTTTTCCATTACAACAATTGAGCATTCATCATTTGATATTGTGTTTTCCATTTAAGTATGTCAGGCACAAAGTTTTCCATTTAGATTTGACAAACATGTAGATTTGACCAAGTAATATTGGGAACTTGATCCAGCACCAAATGGACTTGTGATATGATTTTCACAATAGTACATGTGTTGTTGGATAAGCTCCCAGTAGTGCTTAAGAAAATTTGCATGTTCACAATAGTACATGTGCATATAAGAGTCGATTAGAGAAGGTATATGCACAGGTGACAAACATGCAGATTTATTGACCAAGCATTACTAGGAGCTAGACCCTGCAACAAATGGACTTGTGATGATTTTTCACAATAGTACATGTGTTGCAGGGTAAGCTCCTAGTAGTGTTTACGCAAATCTGCATGTTCATCACCTGTACATATGAAATGGCTCTAATGGCAGATACAGTCGCTGAACAACCATTTTGTCAACTCTAATTTTCTCAACAAAGAGGAACATTTATCATAGCCATAGAAACATGATTATTTTTAAATGGAATACACCAAGGAGTACCATCGTAAATATTGACCATTTACAATCATGAACAGTAAACCTAAATCAAATAGCTCATCTTTTTATCAGCATGTGTAGTCTCTATGTATATGAAAAATGAATGAAATATCAAGCTGAAATAAAATAGTGAACAAAAATTCAAATTCAAGGCCTAATTTATCAAGAGCAACAAACAATGTGGAACCCCATGACAATCAAAAAAAGAAACATGCTTTGTCAACAATGTTCAAAATCATGTCACCAAGCACAGACATAAGAAATAAAAAAGGGACAAAAGACAAAAAAATAAGAAAAATCATTAGGTCTATAGAAAAATCATTAATACTATAGAAAATCAAGTTCTAGAAATGGACGATTCTGATATTTTGACATTACAACAATTGAGCATTCATCATTTGGTACTTCTTGATGTATTCCATTTAAGTATGACAAGCACAAAGTATTCCATTTACATTTGACAAACATGCAGATTTGACCAAGCATTACTAGGAACTAGACCCGGAAACAAATGGACTTGTGATGATTTTCGCAATAGTACATGTGTTGCTAGGTCAGCTCCTAGTAGTGCTTAGGAAAATCTGCATGTTCATCCCCTGTTTCTTTAAAAAGTTTCCAAATTCTGAGAAGAGGTATGAGTGGAGGCCAAAGAAGGGATATTTGTGAAGGTTTCATAGAGCTATGTTACAGGCTTGTTGAACATTCTCATGTTGCAATTCCTCTCATATCTTCTTCTCCGCTATGATTTTTTTTATTTTTTGAATTATTTTAATATTTTTAATATAATAGTTTATTTTTATTAATTTATTTAATTTTATATTGAAATTGATAAAAAAAATTAAAATGTTATAATTTTTCAATTTTTTTTAATAAGGTTAATTTTTAATTTTGTTTAATTTTATATTGAAAATCATAACAAAGCCATAAACAACAAAAAAGTTTGAGTTTATCAAAATATCTCCAACGTATCTACTTGAAATTCTAAAAAACTTTTAGTATCTACAATAGCCCTCTGTTAACCACATTTATGCATATGGTCCCAACAAAGTAGTGCACAAACTACACAAAGAAGGCATTGCAGAAACATGATTTCTACTTTTGCCATTGAAGAAATCTTGGCGGCACTAGCTGCCTCTCGAGCCTTGCACAAGTTGCACTCATTTCCTACATCATGTATAGATGTAGATAGGGTAGATGTAAATTTGGTTTCATCAACCCACCAAAATTATTGACATTCACTATTTCCCTACAATACCAAATGTACATCAGTTCTTCCTAAAATGATTAGTTATCACATTATTTTTAAACATAAAATATGATTACATATCCATACCTTTTTCCTATTTGGACAACCCCAAAATTAACGCCCAAGATTACTTCTTGTGTGTGATGTCTTCAACATACATGGGTCAACACCACATTGACACATATGCACATTGACCGAAGTCATTGATGCTATATCAATAAATATTGTATTATCACAAATATTGCATTGTCATTATTTTATTCATTCATACTAATTATAATTGCAATAAAAAGAAACATACTAATGTAGACTTGCACATTTTTGTTGGAAAAATGGCTAGCACTCCCCTTGGGATTCACAACATGGCTTAACCACCTCTTGTGTCTTTTATAAGTCTAGTGGTTGTATCGGCCATTAACATGTCAATCTTTTGGTGCAACGACAACTACTACTTGTAACAAGTGGTATCAGAGCTTGGTCACAGGTTCGAATCCCCTTGGGTAACGCTGAGGGGGAGATTGTTGAAAAAATGGTCAGAACTCCCCTCAGGATTTTTGACATGGCTTAACCACCTCCTATGTCTTCTATAAGTCTAGTGGTTGTATCGGGTATTAACAGGTCGATCTTTTGGTGCAACGACAACTACTACTTGTAACAATTTCTTGGCTAAGTCGAAGTCTTTGGTTTAAATCACTAGACACTCAAAACAAAATGACAAACCAAAGACAATAATATAATAAAAATTAATTACTAAGGAACCAAGGAACTAATTATAATTGCAATAAAAAGTAACATACTAATGTAGACAAAATCTCAAATCAGATTGCAACATGAGAATGTTCAACAAGCCTGCTACTTTTATTTTCATTTTTACAATTCCTCTCATAACATCTTCTCCGCTTCATAGCTTTCATAACTATTTGCCAAGGTTTCAACTTGACAACAATCTTTGGTTTATATTGTTGACAATCAGTTTAGACTATTTAGGAACAGTTAAAAAACTAGTTAGTTGGTGTCTCAGATTTCATTTGTACGGACTGTGTCTATTTGGAAGTAATAAAAAACTACTTTATGGCAATTTTTTAATGTTTTCTTGATTTTATATCAACCATAATCTTGGTTATGGTTGCATGATAGGTTTTAAGCCATATTAGATCAAGTTTGGACCTCTGTAGCTTTATTTTTTTGATTTAGAGTTGACTGTCCTGTAGAAGTTCACAAATTTGCTTTGGTTTCCACCATGGATTTGTAAGATCCATCCCATTTTTGTACATACTATAACTTGGGGATGGATCCACATTTGTAACATATATTTCTAACATGAATAATGCAAAAACAGGAGGAAGTTTGCAGTGATTAATGTTGGAGAGTCGAATGGACAGTATTTGAGGGTTACATGCATGGTGCATGGTTAATGCAGTAGGAGTTTCAGCCATTGGAGGTGGTCTTTTTGTGGTTGAATCCACTTATTTATTTCCTAAGGATGGTGAATCATCCCTTTATTTGAAAGTATAGCATTGGGAGGTCATACATTGACCAAGCCCTAGATTATAGGGGTTTTAGAGGAGAAAATTAGGGATTTTTCATATGGAGAGGTATGAGGACCAAATTGGTTATATTATTCATGGTTTGGGAGAATTTTATAACTCTTTTGAAATTCTCAAGGATTGGGATGAAGAACTATTAGGGGTTATTTTGTAAAATGAGTCAAATTAGCCCTCCTAGTTCAAGGACAGTGTCAAATTTGAGAGGATTGGTCCAAAGCACCTATGGTTGATTTTTGGGTATGTGGTCAAGCTTAAAAAAGGGTATTGGAATATTTGATTGGTTTTCATATTTTTTTGGGAAAGGTTTGAGAAAATATTTGAAAACCCTCGCTGTTGTACTGGTAGGACTATGCCAGACTGGCCAATTTGGAGAAGAGGGGCAGATTGCTTGCAAGAAGGAGTTTATATGTTTGTGTGAAGATGAATGAATCATTTTTGGATCCTTAGGAAGTTAGTATCACCTTTTAAATAAGGTCCATGTGTTTGGTTCATGAACCCTATTGGTTGAGGGGTGCACTTGTATGGAGCATGAAGTAGGATTGACTAGTTTGGGTTTGAGATCCAAGGTGTTGAGTCTAGTGGAGTTAGGGTGATTTAATATTGACCTCTAATAGGTCTATGGAGTGGGATGGATCTTAGAGTAACCTTAGAATGAAGTTAAAGAATTTTCTTTCATGGGAAGAAGGAAAGAAGTTATGAAAACTACAAAGAAAAGATTACTTACCACTAGCCTATCTATTCTACTAGTGGATATCTATTATGTCAAAGTGACCTATAGCACAATCTTTGTCACATCCCTAATATTGGAGTATAAATATTTACTGATATCTTTCTGACTAGGAGTCAAAGATTGAAGGATGTCTATTTTGCCACTAGATATCCATTCAGCCAAAATGGCCTAAAATAGAATCTTGACACCATACCTTAAATTATACCTCCAAAGATGGTCCAAAGATGTTCATGATGAGGCACCTTCTCTTTGTATTTTGATAAACTAAATGCATTCCCAAAGACCCATTTAGACGACTTGTTTGATAACAATTGTACTACTAAATAGTTGGTGGTCCAATTGTCTATCAACAATTATACTATGACAAAAAATGAAAGTAGAGGCTATGTTTCATATTATTATGTCTCCTCAAACCACTCATGGAACAAGATTCTCAATTTATGTTGATGATTTAGAGGAGGAGAGGTAATGATGATGAAAAATATGAGTAATTTTAAAAACCAAAAATTGAGAAATAAAATCCCCTTGAGGATACATATGCAATTGAATTTGAGCCATTAGATTGATAATTTGATGATGTGAGACATCTTTCTATACAAAAAATTATTTTTGATGATACTTTTGTTAATTCTTCTAAATTCAAAGCATGTAGTTTAGAATACAAGGGCAAACAAATAATAGAAAGAGTGAAGGATATCAGACCTAAGATGCATCCATATATTTTCTAGGAGATTTGGAACAAGGTAAATTAATGATTGAATAACATGACCCGTAAAAAGTAGAAGAGACTACTACAAGAAGTAGGGGTTATGATTTTACCTAGATGGAGTCTTAGTTCTAATGTTGCCTTTGAAAAATTAAGATAAAATCATAATATACCAGTGAATCTATCAGACAAGATATACACAAGGTCATGATTTATACTTGATGATGTTAATTTGTCTATTTGGTCCATTTACCCTCTAGATAAAAGCACTTTGACTATTGAAGACCTGAGCAAGATCTATGGATAAATTTTTGTTCATATACTTGAAGATTCTGATCCAATTGACATGAAAAAGTTGACTATTCATGTTACCAAGATTACTAAGGCACATATGTATAAGGTAACAATTTTACATTAGTGGAAATGAGAAATTGAGACAAGAAAATGTTCAATTGAGAGATAATCTGTGGCCTACTATAGGTTCTTTCTAACGGGCATTGGATTATGTGATTCTGAAAAAAAAACTTATTGAATCTTCTACTAAAATTACTTAGTAATCAAGGGGAAACAATGGTATATCAGTAAAAATGAGAAATTGAGACAATAAAATATTCAATTGAGGGATAAGTTGGGGCCTACTTTAGGTTCTTTCCAACATGCATTGGAGTATAGTGAGTTAGATAAAAAAAATTATTGGTTCATCTATTGAAAGAAATTATTAGACGAGGGTGGTAGACAAGTCTCAAAAGAAAGAGAAACAACTGATTGCAGGATTGAAGACTACCAAATATAATATTTCTTCTAGGTTGGTGAATAATTTTTTTGAAAAAATGATTGTACATGCTA
>BSBK01000342.1:0-277500 GCA_027943335.1 Chamaecyparis obtusa | reverse complement strand
GCTTGTTGCTTTGCCTCTGTCCACTGAAATTTTTCTTGTGCTCCACCCTTAGTGATTGATTAAGAGGCCATGATAGTATGAGAAACCAAACACAAATCTGCGATAGAAGTTGGCTAAGCCAAGAAGCTGCGAAGCTCTATGAAATTTTTAGGGGATGGCCAATCTTGGATTATTTGAATCTTTTTTGAATCAACATGAACACCCTCAGTGTCCAATGATATACCCTAAGTATTGAATACTCTGCATACCAAAAGAACACTTCTCAATGTTGGCATAAAGTTTGTGTTTTTGCAGAGTTGAAGAACTTGTTCAACATGCTGCAAATGCTCAGACCAAGTTCTGCTAAAGATGAGTATGTCATCCAAATAAACAACTACAAAAGAATCAATGAATGGTCTAAGCACATCATTCATCAATCTCATAAATGTGGCTGGGGCATTTGTTAGGCCAGAAGGCATGACCAACCATTCAAACAAACCTTCCTTAGATTTAAATGCAGTCTTCCACACATCTGCTGGATCAATTGGTACTTGGTGGTATCCAGACTTCAAGTCAACTTTTGTAAAGAATTTAGCCCCCCTAAGTTGTCCAAAAAATCATCAATCCGAGGGATTGGGATATCTATTTTTAACAGAGATTTTTGTTTAATGCTCTATAATCAATACAAAGCCCTCCATGTCCCCATCTTTCTTTTTTAGCAAGGACAATTGGACTTCCACAAGGTGAAGCACTTGGACGAATGTGTCCTTTTGAATCAACTCTTGAATTTGTCTCTTAATCTCATCATTTTCCAAAACTAACCTCCTATATATTGGCTCATGTGGTAGCGGTGTGCTTGAATTAAATCAATAGAGTGCTTGACTTGACAGGTGTGTTGGTACTTCCCACTGGTGGTGTAAACACACTGTGATATTCTTTCAAAATTTTATCCATCTGATTTTGTTTATTCTATGTTACCTTAGCATGTGTATTAAGAACAACTGACTTTGTTTGTTCAGGGTGAATCATGAGTACAACAAAAGCTCCAATTTGAGCAATCAAGCATTTACATTATTTAGCACTAATTAAAGATGCAGTTTGTGTTGGACATACCTCTGGTATTCGATACCCTCTTCCCACCAAGCTTGATTGTAACACTACGTGGCCTGGACTCATACACCCCATGCATCTGATACATGTATGGCTGCCCCAGCAAGACATCGCATACATCCAATGGTACTACATCACATATCACTTCATCCTTGAAAGGCTTGATTGAATATGGAAAATGACATTGTTGATTTATTTGAAATATCTTGTCCCTCATTTACCCATCCCATAGAGTATGGTTGTGGGTGTCTTGTCACTTTCAGATTTAATCTTTTGACTGTCTCCCTAGAGATCAAATTCTTTTGGACTCCCACTATCAAACAATAAAATGCAGAGGGCTTTCCATCAACCCACATCTGTGAATGAAAAAGTCTCTCTTCATCTTCACGGGCAATAACGGCATATGGGTTTGCTTCTATGATGGAATCATTCTCCTCTTTCTCAGAATTATCTATTGGTGACGATTCAGGTTCAGCTTCCTCTCCTCGTATTTCTGTCATCAAATTTTAATACTTCGACAATCCTTTGTATTATGGGTTGGGGACTTATGCATCTCACACCACATGCCTGTGTCTGTCTTTTTAGTAGACCACCATGTGTTCTTGGGGTGAATTTGAATGAGGTTCCTTGGTCACCTATTTTCCTGCAAATTTATTGCCACCTTCAACCCTTGGCTTGTTGTTTGCAAAGTAGTCCCTCTTCCCTTTTTGCTTGGATTTTTCTTCAATTTTTGTAGCATATTTATAGGCAGTTGCCAATGTCTCAATATTTAAAAATTCATCTCTGTTTGAATATAACTGTGAAGTCCACTCCGATATTTCAAAATTTGATGCTTCTCTGAATCATGAATACTGAGTTTTGCTAAAAGTGAATGGAATGTATTGGTGTAATCTTGCATAGACTAATCCCTCTTTTGGTGAAGAAGCTGCCATTCTATGTATTTTTGTTCATATACATCCTCCGGGAGGTAAGCTTCTTTTATGTATTCCACAAATTCTCCCCATGTGGGCTTCTTATGAAGAGATAGTATAAAACCATCTTCAGCAATTGATTCTTGTTCTTTGTTTGCTACTTTGGTTTCCCATGCTAATTTCACATGGGTTTCAGCTTTGAGGAGAGCAAATGTTATCTTTTCAGCATCTGAGAAATTATTTATAGAAAAGTACCTATCCAACTTTGATAACCAGTTATCAACAGCTTCAGAATCGACCTTTCCTTCAAAATTTGGGATGTCGAAATTGACCTGCACTTTGAAAGGGGTATTTCCACGAAATGATGTTTTAGATTCAGAGGGTTTTTGCTTCTATAGGAGGCGTGAAATTGACTCATCATCTCCTCTCGTTGCTTATTTAAAGCTTCCTCGACCAACTTCTTAACATCATCGTCTGACATCTTCGATCATGTGCGTCTCAAAGGTGGGTATTTGACAAATCTTGTGTATCCAATCCTAATCTTTGGTAGGAAGACCTTGTTTAAATTGGCATAAAGGAGCATTCCCACTCTAATACCACTGATCTAATTTATGAAAACCAGATTACAATACTTGGTGTGATACCTGCAGTATGTAGATTTCAACATGAAATTTGAGAACAACAAGATTGCAAACCAAAAACTATCTCCATTCTATTCAAAATTGGAGTTTATACAAGTCAAATGGATCCCAAGGGTCACACAAATCCCTTGGAATTGAAATGAAGAGTCATCAAATGTTTATTACAATTAAACTATTAAAACTATCAAAAATTATCAAAAAAACTAAATATAAAATTTTGGTCCACTTGGAGAAGGCATAACTTTCTCATCCTAGCTCTGAATTACAAACCATTTGATGCATTGGAAAGGTAATCAAATAATCTTGAACCAAATTTTGGAAACACTGATGTTCCATCCTGTTCCCGGGCAGCATGTTTTGTCCAGAAATGCACCGAAGGACCCTCAAAATTGCAATTTACTAAAACATATGAAATTTTGGAAAAATTAGATTTTTGATATTTTCCCAATTTAATCCTAATCATATATAGAATATTTTGAGGAATTGCTCTACGTTCTTTCCCCCTCAAACCTAAGTGGTAGAAATGATACATAGATGATACCAATGTCTGTTGGCCTCATGGTCTAGCTAAGTGGAAGAGTTTCATGCTCACCTCAACAACTTAGTGCATTGCATATCTTTCACCAAGGAGATCGAGTCCAACAACTAGTTACCTTTCCTTGATGTATCAACCCTCAAAAAACCAGATGGCTCCCTAGGTCATTGGGTTTTTTGTAAGCCACCCACACTGACCTTTATCTTCATGCTTCCTCCCACCACCACCCCAGCCAAAAGGTCGACATCCTTAAAACTCTGCCTTAAGAGCCTATCGGTTTGTGATGATGATACTTTAAACCAGGAGTTCACACATCTCCGTCAAGTTTTCAAGTGGAACAGTTATACAAACAAACAAATCTCCAAAGCTTTCCACTTGGAAAAATCCTTCTTTCTTTCCTCCTCCAACCCCCTTCCCTCTCCTCCTGAGGCTCCCCCATTCATTTTCCAATCCCTATGTAGCAGGTATCTCCCACAAGATCTCTAATATTTTGGGTAAAAAAGGTGTGCGGGTTACTTCAAGCCCTTGTCACCTTAAGGAAGTATGTTCCCCCTATCAAAGACCCTAGAGATGTCTTTTCAAAGTCGGGGGACTATAAGATCATGTGTTCTTGTGGTACTAATCCCTACATAGGTGAAACTGGTCATTCTTTCAACACCAAAATCAAAGAGCATGCTATCGATATTCAAGCACTGAGCGTGTTCTCAGTCTGCGTTAGTCGGGTGTTCTTCTTCCACTAAACATCACATCTGTTTAGAGGATACTCAAGTTGTCTTCAAGGAGGACAATTTCTTTAAAAGGAAGCTCAAGGAATCCATTGAAATTAACAACCACCCCTGCAACCTCAACTGAGATGATGGTTGGAGCTTAAGAATTTCTTGGCATCCTTTATTATCTTCCCTTAGAAACCTCCCTCATCTCAACCCACCTTCCTAGTCTTGTTAGTTTTGTCCTTCCATTGTGCTCCTTCTTCCCACCCCCCCCCCCAAACTCCTTTCCCCCACCCCCCCCCTCTTCCCCCCTCTTTCCCCCCTCTTCCCCCTTCACCCCTTCCTGCTTGAGGATATTCCTTGGCCTTCTAGTTGTGAACCCCCCCTCCCCCCGTTCCCCTATGTCCTTCCTGCTTGAGGATCTTCCTTGGCCTTCTAGTTGTGAAGCCCCCACTAACCTGACCCCTTCCTCTTCCTAGGGTGTGGTTCTTCTCACCTCTCCCTTCCCTTCTTTTTTTTTAAGCATATGCTCTTTTTCTTCCATAGTTTCTTTTCGTGAGTTCGTGTGTGCAGGTCCATATACACTTTGCACACTCATTTTTCATTTTTGTTCTCTTTTTATTTTTATTGTATATATACACATACATACATCTATGTGGGTGTGTATATATACACTCTCTTTTATTCTTTGGATCATTTTATATTCTTTGATATTTTTTGTGTTCACATTTTCCTTTTATTTGCACCTTCTTTTTTATTTTTTAGTAACTTAGGTTTGCTCTTATTTATTTCTTCATTTTTTATTTTTATTTCATTTTTCTTTCATTTGTTTGCTCGTCTATATATATATATAGACACTCCCCCTTTTTTTAGTTTTTAGAGTTATTTGTTTTTTCTCTCGTTTATTTTTTGCTTTGTTTTTTTTTTTATGCTTATTTGCCTTTTTGCCCTTTGTTTATTATTGTTTACTTTTATTTTTCTCACTCATATATATATGTGCATATACATATACACTTATATATACACATACATATATACATACATACATACATACATACATACATACATATATATATACACACACACACACACACATGTATATGTATATATATATACACATGTATATATGTATATACGCATGTATATGTATATATAGATATGTGTGTGTGTGTGTGTACATATGAATATATATATGTATGTATATACACATATGCTTGTATATACATATGTATTTCCATTTTAATATTTATTTTACTTACATTTGTCCCTTTTAGATATTCTTGTATGCCCTTTTTATTTTCAGTTTTTGTTCTTTTTTATATATACTTCCTAATATATATATTTTATAGACACACTCGTTCTTTTATTATTTTTTGGTTTTTAGAGTTCTTTGTATATTCTCCGATTTATATTTTTAATTTTATACTTATTTACTCTTTTTGCCTTTTGTTATTTTTTCTTTTCACTTTTATTTTACTCGCTTTTATATTTGCATACATCTACACACACACCACACACACACACACACACACACACACATATATATATATATATAGATAGATAGATAGATATATATAGATATATATATAGATATATATAGATATATATAGATATATATATATAGATATATATAGATATATATAGATATCTTAGATATATATAGATATCTATATAGATATATAGATATATATAGATATCTATATATATATAGATATCTATATATATATATATATCTATATAGATCTATATATATCTATATATATATATATCTATATAGATCTATATATATATAGATATATATCTATATATCTATATAGATCTATATATATATATAGATATATATATATAGATATATATCTATATATATATATATATAGATATATATCTATATATATATATATATATATATATATATATATATAGATATATATCTATAGAGATATATATATATATATATCTATAGAGATCTATATATATATATATATATATATATATATATATATATATATATATATATATATATATATATATAGATCTCTATAGATATATATATATATATATCTCTATAGATATATATATATATATATATATATATATATATATATATATATTATATATATATATATATATATATATATATATATATCTCTATAGATATATATATATATATATATATAGATCTATATAGATCTATATAGATAGATCTATATATCTATATAGATAGATCTATATATCTATAGATAGATCTATATATATGCAATTTTTCTCACTTTCATTACTAATATTTGTACTCCCTTTAAAATTGACACATCTTTTGTATCTAATTTTACTTTTCAATATATTTTCATCCTCTTATTCTTTTCCATATTTTTGGCTCTTTATTATTTGGAGTGATGCTTTTTTATTTTTAGTATTGAGGTGTAGGACAAACCATTTTTTATTTTTATTTTATCCTTGTGTACCTCTCTTCTCTCTCTCCTCTTCCCTTCTCCCTCCTCCTCCTTTTAGTGTTTACTAGATCTGCGATCTACCATTTCATGTTCCTCTTGCTCTTGCTCTATGACATCTTGATGATGGATCATGTAGTATGATCCGAAATGTTGATGTAAAAAATTCTACACAATCGAATCCAGAAACTAAGATAGCATTTGTATGGATTATGAAAATCTAATAGATTATATTTCATATTATTCACGAGTTTATTTTTCTATTTAATATTGGCATAAGAATATTTACTGATATATTTTTTTGCTAAAAGTTAAGGATTTAGAATACCCATTTTACTAATGGGTATCCATTCTATCAATGCCCCAAATAGGCACAAAATTCAATCATATATAACATTCACACAAAATAATGAAATGAAATTCAAACCTTATTGCATCATTCGACATATTTTCCCCAATTCCCATAGTATAATTTAAGGTATGGTGTTAAGATTCTATTTTAGGTCATTTTGGTTGGATGGATATCTAGTGGCAAAATACATATCCTTCAATCTTTGACTCCTAGTAAAGTCATTAAATAGTTGAAACAAAGATTTATATGCATAACAGTCTACAACGATGACTAAGGACAATACAAACAAGCATTTCAAATTTGGTCTTATCACACCCAAAATTCATAGGGCAACCAAAACACAAACTTGGTCTTATCACACCCAAAATTCAGAACTATCCTCTTAGATAAGGTATTCACTAGTTAATTCTAACCATGATTTTAATCTTTCTCACCAAGTTTCCCAAAGGACCAATAGGGACAATCATGTAGTCTTGGTTCTAATACTTGGGTAGTACATCTCCAAAATGGATCGGTTATGAATCTCCTCCAAACTCCCAATATTCACCAATCTTCTCCAAAGGGTAGGAGGCCTAAATGGTTGGTTTAGTGAAGGAGGTTCAACTTAGACTTGGTCTTTGTCCAATCTAACTATAGGAACATTTAGAGGAACTTGAAACAAGTCTAAACCTCCAATCTTATCCTCTAACTCGAAGCCCATCAAAAGTTATGGGATCTACAACTTCTAGTTATCCCACTCTGCCAATCACATAGAGATGCCCGGCTAGGTTTTTAGTCCTATCTCCTTGGAATCACCACCATTCAATCAGAAACCAACTACAAAAGAAAATAGACCCTCATATATCTTTTTTAAACCTATAATTAGAATTTTCCCATGGTTGAATCGAGAGATATAATTCAACAAAGTCGACAGATCCTAGTTTATGTGCAAAAATGGCCTGTTATTGACTATCACCTGATTTCTCTTCAATTTATCATCCAAATAACCTCAGATTTGTTGCAATAGGAAAATAAGACATCTAACAAACTTCCTATGAAGTTATTTTTGCCATACTAATCTGCACGGGTTCAGGAGAAATCAAACACCAATCAAAAAATGTTAAACTAAAAGAGTTGAAATCAAACATTTAGGGCACTAATGGCGATGCCCACAAAACTAATAATCTAGACTTCCTCTAAGTCTTCCAATACCATTATTTATTGAATGTTTAAAGATACAGTCAAACAACCACACTTACATTAATAAACATTATTTTCCCAATGGTTTTAATAAACATTTGTAAGGTTAGGGTTAAGAGATGAAACATGTGTTGATGATTGAATTTTGGTGTCGACAAATGCCCTCCTTCCCTCCTTCACCTCTCCTTTGAGTGTGAAGTAATTGTAGAATGAAATAAAATGAAATCATGTATTCTTTTTAAGTTATATTCACGTGTTGGTTAGAGTTACAACCACCTGTCATGGTTGTAATTCCAACCAACACGGGAATAGATTAAAAAAATCAATTTTTTCCTTATTAACCGACCAAGGAAAATCATTTTAATGCTTGGTCAGAAATGTGGGTCAAATGTACTATTTTTTTTGGGTGAGGATCAAACTACCCCTATTGAAAACATACAAGATGTTGCAAACTTGTGTTCCTTACACCATGTGATAGAGGAAAATGTTCTTGTGAGGTTGTTGGCAACCTCATTGAAAGGAAAAATGTTGGAATGTTACAAAAGGTGGATACAGGCTCTATTACAAATTTGGACCAGTTAGGAACTGCACTTTGCAACTTTTTTAAAGATAGGTCATATCATCTGTCACTAATGGAGCAGCTATCCACTATAAAGAGGGATCCTCATGATAAAATATCTGATTTCAACTTTAGATTCCAAAAAACATGGGAGAGAATCCCTCCAACAATAAGGCCCTCAACATACCATGCATTCTTGTATTATTTAAGGGCTTTTAACATCAGTATATATGTTATGATATAGTCTGTGGGAGGAAATACATTCCCTAGAGCTTATGACACAACCCTTAGAGCTTAAAATAGCCTCATACAAGTAGGATAGATATCCCCAAGGCCTCCCATGCCTATTTTTCATGTGGCACCTATAATGAAGCCAGTAGGGCCATTACAAGATACCCCCATAGCTGTTATTCCAATTTCTGATGCATTACCAACACCAAATTCATAACCTAATGGCCCTAGAAATGATTTTCCAACTCAATCTATTGAGCTATAGGAGATAAAGGAATTATTTTTAAAAAAAATGAAATGAAATTGTGAATATCAAAAAGTAACATAATCAAAATTACAGACCTTACCATGCCCCTTATCATCTTCTATATCAACAGACTCAAGCTGGGAATAGGCCATTTTACCAATAAAACAACCAAGGCTAGAAACCTCTTAACAATAGGCCTTATCATCTGTATAATCCAAATGATTTCAGTACTTCAAAGAAAATTGTACCAGTGCAAAAAAACCTTGCACATGACTGTGAGTGGTGTTTCCCATGTAACAAGCCCCACAATCAGAGCACATGTAAAAATGGGGTAATTAATCAATCTTTGATGGTGTAGAGTGTTTAGGTTTTCACCCAAGTACATCAAAAGATGCCTCGATGCAATAGAATGAGGAAAAACTAGAGACTACACTTTTGAATTGGCAAGTTGAGGATTCATGCAAGGTGAATCACACTTTCTCATCAATTTCAGATAACATAAGGATAAAGAAAAGAGTACTTGATGGAGGGTAGAAAAATGTAAAAGTTTCAACACTAGAAAATAAACATGTAGCAGCCAAATAGGGTGATAAAGATCCCTCTAAAAGTGTTGGACCTATTGTCAACAATGTTGTAGGTGATGATAATCAACAAGGTACTCCTAATGTGATGATAATCAACAAGGTACTCCTAATGTGCACATTCTACATAAGGGCCAACCTTTACTAAGCAAGGTGCAACCAAAAAAA
The DNA here is from genome assembly GCA_027943335.1 of Chamaecyparis obtusa. Lineage (NCBI taxonomy): Eukaryota > Viridiplantae > Streptophyta > Pinopsida > Cupressales > Cupressaceae > Chamaecyparis > Chamaecyparis obtusa. The sequence continues at coordinate 267,850 of BSBK01000342.1, read as the reverse complement.
TAGCTCAACCAGTGATGATAGTTGCTCCTAACATTGGAATTGCTACTCCTAAGGGTTCAGACCAATGTAAGTGTGCCTCAATCTAACATTTTAGATCATATGAAAAAATTTAATTCCTCTATGTCCATGTGGGATTCATTAACTATACCTGGTCAAAAGGATCTTTTACAACTAGCTTTATTAGATTTGAATATATCTAGTGAGTCAAATCAAGAAAAGACTAGGGTTGTCTTGACAACTATAGTAAATGATAAAGAACAACAAGTTTTAAAACCCAAGCCCCTTCCTTTTGACATGTCATTGATAATAAGTGACATTTTTTTGCATAAGTTTATGATTAACTTAGGCGCTAGTAGCTCAATCATGCCCAAAAAATAGTGGACAAGCTAGGTATTGAATATGCATCACTTGAAAACGGAGTTGCCCAGTTAGATGGTGTATACTAGAAATAGTATCTTCATAGGATTAGTATTGAACAATAAATCAAATAGAAACTAAATTACCATAATTAGCAATTTTATTTAACAAATTAATGAACAATTAAGCATCCTATGGCTCTCTAAATAAGAGTGTTAATGTAAAGCTCTTAGCAAGCCTCCATTAATGATAGTCCTAGAATGAGAAATGATTATGATAAAGCAAATTCTAACAATTAATTCAAATTGAAATGCTAAATTTCTCCTAAATTTCCTTTCTAGCTATAATTCTCAAGAGGTTTGATGCTATTCTCAGATTTGTGGATTGAATTATGATTGATTTTGGCCTTCCTTTTATAGATTTAGGCAAGGGTAGGGGGTGTAGTTGTGTTGATCATGATTAAGCTTGAGTTGAGTCTTTGGTTCCACCCTTTGAAGACAATTTAAATATTATGTCCTCAAAGCTTGGGACAAGATGACAAGATGAGTGGACAAGATGTTCTTTCAATTTGAGTGATTGAGATTGAATTTGGCTTGATCCATGTGAATGCATTTCCTTAAATCCTATTGGTTGATTGATTTTCCTCCTCTTTTGGTTGTTGAGAGAAATTAGGGTTTGATAATTGGTTTTAATTCATTTATTTAGCCATGTACCCCTTGAAACCTATGTTGTATGTTGAAATTATTTGGAGGAGTCCTATCATTTCCCTGAAACTTATTCTTATTTTCACTAGGCTTTAAATCCTTTAAGGCATTCAAGATTTTTTTAAAGTTATTAGCCTCCATAGGTTTTACATTAGCAGGTTTATCTGTTTCCTTTTTCCAAACCTAGGGGGCTTAGGATCTTCTCTTCTTCCTAGCTTGCCTGATACCCTTTGGTTGCTTTCAATATTTACAGGAAACCTTTGAGCTTCCCTGATAGTTCTAGGGTTTTATCCCTGAGAAGATATCCCATCTTGGCATCAAAAGCATTTAAGTATGTTGCCAAACACACTTTCTCATCTAATCTCATGACTTGGAAGAGCTTATGCATTGCTTTTTGAAATCTAAGATTAAATTCAAGGACCTCTTCATTTTGGTTTTTCTTTATATTGTTGAACTTATTCAACTTGAAACCCTCATTTGTCTTATCACCATATTGGTCTTTGAAACAATTTATGAAATCATCCCAAGTCCCAATACAATCATAAGGAAGTCCTCTAAACCAATCCCTTGCATCCTCAGTTAATGACTTAAAAAACAATTTCATGATTACATCCTTGTGTTCTATTTCATAATCATATATCATATCAATGAATTTTTTTTAAATGCTCTTCACAAGTAACAACATTATTACCAGTGAATTTAGGCAGCTTTTCCCTAATTTCTTTAGGAATCAAATTAGGAAAACCAAGAATATCATTAAAGATAATTTTTTTGTACCTTTCCACCTGAACCAGTCTCCTTTGCAGTGATCCACCATTTTGAGAAGTAGAAGCTTTATTATTTGTTGTGTTAGCAACATTTGCAACAATCACCAGTGTGACAATGGTAGCCTAGTTAGCATAATTTCCAATGTTAGCATTAGGTGTCAACATGAGATTAATTGTACTTGAAGGACTTGGAGATTGTCTAAGAAATTCATCTTCTTTTTCATTTTCAAAGTTGTAGCCTCAAGTTTTTCCTTCTCTAGTTCTTTAGCTAGATTTTATTTTTCTCTTTTAGCCCTTTCTAATTCATTATCCAATTTAGAAAATTGATCTAATGGGATCTTATCACTGATAGGCTCATTTATTGTGATCCTTGTTGAAACCTACTTACCCTTATCCTTAGGTTTCCTAACTTCAGTAACAGGAAGGATAACAGGCTTCTCAACAATTTTCTTGGGTGCCCTAACAATATTTATAGCTTCCATAGTTAGCAACTTCCTTCTCAACTAGTCTGATCTAATTTGAGTCTGTCTTAGCTCAACTTCTTTTTCCTTTTCCCTCTCCTTTCTAATAGGAAATTTTTCCTGGATTCTTTTTTCTAGATTAAAGACTTCTTCAAAAATATCTTCAGAATCTGGGAGAGTGGTTTTAGATTCTAAAGTTCCAACCAGAAACTCTTGTTGTTCACCTCGTGGAATATGAGGGCTTTCAGAGGGAGAAGTCCCTCGGGTTGGAGGATCATTCCTTCCCTCTAGGCCTCTACTTTTACTTCTTGATCTTCTATTTTCTTCTTGAGGTTCTACATTTGGGAGCATTCCTTTCCTATGGTGTATTCCACTATCTTCTTTAGAATGATGAGAATAATAATCATCATATGCTCCTAGACCTAAGTCTATTGTCTCTTCATACTCAGAGGCATTTCCTTCTTGGCCATGATGAAATATGTTATTTTCATTTGTATTTTTCTTCTATCTCCATGCTTAAGACATATCTCTATCACTTTGATTTCTTCTAGGCTAACGGGGCCTAGAAGTACTTGGAAGTTCACCCTCTAATCTATTTTTTGCATGATCCTTCCTCCAAGCCCTTTTATTTCTTTGACTCGTACTTGAAAATATGTGGACTAATCTTTATGTTTTATCTTTTACTCAGCATTGCTACAAAGATTCTCAAAGTTGTCACCAACACAAGTTGGGAATTATCTCACTAACTTAGTAAATCAGAGTACTCAATACTTGTGAGAAATCAAAGAAAGATCTTATAATAGATAAATGCAAAGCCTGCTAAGATTTTCAAAATAATGTATAAATCAAAGGATTGCAAACAACTCTCTATTCTTCAATGGTAACTAACTAGTTCTGACAAATAAGAAGCCCAAGAGTCTAGCTCAACTTATACCTACATTATCTGATGCAAAATTTATAACACCAGAGATCTTAAATTCAGATTTATCATGATTATTTTGAAAGGAAACTAAGTGTGTGGAAAATAGTTCCCTACACTAAACTCCTAAGGAGAGGATCGTGCAAATACAGATTTAACCCTTATCAATTATAGAATGATAATGTAATTATCTTAGATGTTTCTGCAATAACATGTATACATAAGAAAAAGAATGAGACAAAGATATACCTGGGGAAACCTTTCAATAAAAACCCCAGCACTCCAAAACCTGCATAATGTATTAATCAAAATTGTTATAGTTTACAATACACTTGCAATGCAAGTTCTTTCAGAATATTTTTCACACTTGAAGACAAATTTGGCAGCATAAAACATTCCACAAATACACTCGCTTCTCATCAGAATTCACAACCCCAAAAAATGCTTATATCATGCACTTCACTTTTTAGAGCAACTTCCAAAGAACAATCGTATTAGGGTTTTACCATTCTTTGAGAAAATAGGAACCCAAAAAAAAAAATTCCCCACAGTTGCAGAAGAGTGTACAGTACTCAACTTTATCAGTTGCCACATGTCTTGCATGTCTTCACCCATCAACGAATCTTTCACAATTAGCTCTTACAAATATTAATGACCATCATAGGAATCTGTCATAACCGTTTCAGTCATGATCACCTTACACATTGTCCAAAGTGTCGATATTTGGAAAATAACAAATGTAGGGAAATATACAAGGTTGAGACACCTTATTCCTAACATATTTCATCTCTATTCCCCAGTAGAGTCACCATTTTGTTGGTTCCTCAAACTGGACTTTATGCTTTTAAAAGCAACCAATGCATCTATAGTTTTTAAGGATGGGGTAGATCCAAATATTGAGTTCTATGATGATAGGACAAAATATAGGGACAAGATTTCCCTCTGCACTTCTAGCTCTGAAAAACCAAGGAGGATACTCCTAATCCAGTAGAAACAAGCCTTACTTCAACAATAACAGACTGGATTTAAAGAACAACGGATAAATGATAAAAAAATACTAAATGATAACCATTCATTTATTGATTCTCCATTACCATTATGTAGGATAACTTGTAAGTCATAATAATTTAAATACTTCGACAGATTTATATCAAATTTTAGGAGTATAGTAGAACCTTATCAAGTATTGATTTCTATAAACTAGCTCCACTGCTATCCAGTGCCTTATCCATTGGGTGACATCTTCACTGCAAAATGAGATACATAGACAAATAAATTGAACCTTGATAATCTTTATCCTTAGAAAATACTATCACCCTGTGGTGATTCTGATCAAAGGACTCCTGGATTCACACTACTTATCTATATCCTTATGCAAACTTCAAAGAATTAGTGTTATACCTGAAGCTTATTTAATTTGATCTTAGATCAAAGCTGAAGAATATCAACACATACACAGAAATAATCCATGTAATGAATTTGACAACTCATAACTCAAAGAAAGATACACAAAGGAGACATATAAACTTTGAATTTTAATCAATATGCAATATCATCATCATCATGTATACACAAAATTATTTAAAATGAAAACTATCTAGATATTTAACTGAACCAGTAATATTTGCTCTTATAAGAACTTAACCTAATACAATCTACTGTATCCTAGACTCAAAACTTGTCATTAAGAATGTTCAAGTTTCCGTCCTTACAAATTGATCCTGGTAATCCTTTTATAGAATTTAAGGATTTCATACAAGCCTCGGATATTTTTAGGAAAGACAAAACAATGACAACCATATAGGACAAAAAGAACAAATATAACACCTTCTTTTTACATTTTTACAAATCTACTCACTGACTTGAGTGCCAAAATTTTGTAACAAATCCCAAAGTTAGTTCAACTTATGCCAAGTGTTTCTTTCTGCATATGAGATCCTTTTTGTTGTTTGCTTTGCTTTTGGAAGTTGAAGAAGTTCCATCTGTTGTGGCCTCGGTGGATTTTTTCTTCTTTCTTGGTACTCTCTAAAGAATATGTTGCCTTCCAAGATGTATAAACTTCTTTATTTTGCCAATGGAAATCCAGCACTTCATCTCTTTTAGGTACCAAATTGTTCCAATCAAACTTTACCTGATGTACCTCATTCCTTATGGTTGTAAAATGTACCCTGGCATCTTGTAATATTTCAATTATTTGAACAAAAGGAATGTTGCTTTTTGTATTTAAAATGGTGATTATTATGACTGACATTTCATCATCAATTTGTCCTAATCATTGCTCTTTGTCCTTTATGGTTCCATCTTCTTTAACAAGACTAGGAAACATTTGAAAACTGTCATGGAAATATCTTGCCCTAAGAACCTCTACCTTTCTCTCCAAGTTTTCCCTCTTTATTTCAAACTCAAGTAGGTCTTTAACAAACCTATATGTATTTGTTAACTGTATATCCATAATCTGCTAAGTTTTAATCAAAGAATAGAAAGACTTTAACTTCTTTTTTTTGGCAACCCAGCTATTCAAAATTGGGTTCATTGTGGCCTTTTGTTTCTTAAAAGAGATCAAAATGTTGGATAATTTTTCACCAATCTTGTAAATTTCTTTTGGCTTTGTATTTGTAACAAATTGCAAAATTGTGTCCCTTGTCCTCTTTTCATATTTCAACTTCTCTCTTTCTATTATGTTTTCATCCTCCATATGAGGGGGTAAAGGGGAGATGGGGTATTCAATTATAGGACTTGATGAAGGAGGCATAGCAGGGGAGGAAAAAATATACAACTTCTCGATATCTGGATTGGGCCCTATTCCCCTAACCTTTTCTTTAGGTCTGCTATTGTTTTATCCTTCTCATTCATCTCTTGTTTTATTTCCCAATAAGCTCTCAACACTATTTCAATCCTTAATGTGAGCTCTTCTTTCTCCTTGGCTTCCTTCTCTACCACCTTTGTTGTAAGTTGGGCTCTTGCCATTACCATGCCTATTGCTTCAATTAATGAGGTCTCATTGACCCTTTTTACTAGGAGGCTACCTGTAAGATCACCCCTGGTAATCTATTTTCCTTTGTTATTTTCATTCTTCCTTAAGGACCACAGAACCAAGGCTTGATGGTCATCACTAAAAGTGACTCCCTTTATTGCTTTCTCTACCTCTTCTTTGGTCTTATGGATTAGTGTAGTCTTCTTTCTGTTAGGAATAGTCCCAAGAGATAACTGAGAGGGGGGGGGGTGAATCAGTTATCTATAAGATTCAATTCTTTTATCCAATTGATTATACTTAAACATAAAGTATAAACACAATGAAAGAACACTTGAACACAACACTAATATTTTGGTTACAGGGAAACCCAAATAGGTAAAAACCTCGGTGGGACTTGATACCCACTAATATTCTGTACTAGTGTATAATGATCCTTGCTAAAAGATCATTTACCCTGTTAGGAGTAGCTTTACAATATATTAAGTACAGTAGACCTGGTTAAGGGTCAAACCTTGTTAGGAGTCTTTTACAATTGTCCCTATTAGGGGAGAGGATGCACTGTCTGAGAGCTCACTGCTCAAATGGTCGAAGGCTACAACCTTCTGAATAACAGATATACACTATATCTAGATCTTGGTGAACTGTGCTTTGACCTACTGTCTGGATCAGTTCCAATGAATAGCACAAGTACTTTACTTGGTCACATAGACCTTCTTATGATGGCTCAACACTTCGCACACTCTTCTTTGCTCTGCTTAATCAACCATGAACCACACTCCAGCAATCACAAATGACTGCCTATAAATATCTTTCCTCCAAATGATATAATAAAGTCAGCCTGTTAGAACCACCTTGAAATCATATTAAAGAAACCATAATAAACTCCAACAAACATTATATCGGCTCTATTATGCATGCAACTCATTCTGGGACTTGTCTAATAAAATAAATGTAGATGCACGCTACACACTATTGGCTCTACCAAAACAACTGGAACTTTCTCTGCAAGCTGAATTAACTTATGTGCTCTTAACTAAACATCAAAAACACTTCTCCAAGCTTAATTCCAAGGGTGAATACCCTCAAGATAGGTGCAACTCAAGAACCAATAAAATCTCTGTCAGCTCTTCTGAACAAACACAGGAAACTGCTACTAGCGAATAGTGACTGCATAACTTCACTTGTGCTCATCATCAGACTATGTGTCCATGAAATTAACATCACTAACATGTCTTCAACATATATCCAAGGGTGCATTCCCATAGGACAACTATACAGACAACCACACACAGAACACTGTTTGTTACTCTGTCAGGAACACTGCTGACACCAGCTGCAATATAATTGTATGTACTAACAGTTAACCTCTGTGCCCATGATATCATGATAATATCATGTCCATGCTACATATAATGAAACCTTACTATATAAGGTTTCCACACATGCTACTTTCCATATGTTGTCATCAATGACAAACATACAGTCAGTACTGGCCTGCTGGCAAATCTCCAACAATCTCCCCCTTTGGCATTGATGGCAACATGTGGAATGAAAAACCACCACCAACCCAAATGAACATTTCTTTTATAACATTCTCCATTTCCTCTTTAAAACTCCCCCAAAGATGAATCCTACATCTACTGCAATATTTTGTAATATTCTCCATTTCCTCAACTGTACTATTGTCATAACTAAATGTTGCTCCCCCTTAGTACATTACTCCTCTTTTTACTTATGTTTTTCATGACTCTATATATATACTCCCCCTTTGACATCAATGGAAAAGGGCACCATTCATTGTAAGCACTGGTACTACTCCCGAGGTAGAGTAGTCAACCTTCCATTAGTCCCAAAGGACTGATGCCTTTCCTTCTTTCTTCTAAGTAGAAACAGGGAAGGGAATGACTCCCAACTTCTCCCTGAGATACTCAAAAGTATCCTTAGGCAAGGTCTTTGTGAATATATCTACCAACTATTCTTTGGTACTCACATAGTCCAACTTGACTTCTTTCTTTTCCACTTTCTCTCTTAGGAAGTGATACTTGGTCTCAATGTGCTTTGTCTTTGCATGCATTATAGGGTTCTTTGACATATTGATAGTGCTAGTGTTATCACAGTGAATAACAATAGGATAATCAATCTAAATTCCAAAATCCTTTATCATCTGCTTGATCCAAACAATTGTAGAATAATTCAAGGCTGCTGCAACATACTCCACTTATGCTATTGACTGAGAAATATAATTTTGTTTCTTGCTTGTCCAAGTGACAAGTCTATCACCATGAAACACTGCTCCACCTGAAGTACTCTTTTTGTCATCAACACATCCTGCCCAATCTGCATTAGTGTACACATGAAGCTCAATATTTTCTGAATTAGGATACCATAGACCATAATCTATAGTGCCCTGCAAGTATTTGAATATTCTTTTTATTGCCATGAGGTGACTTTGTTTAGGCTTTGCTGCAAATCTTCCAACTATGCCAACTGCATTGGAAATATCAGGTCTAGTCTGAGTAAGATATATGAGTTTACCAATCATAGACTTATACAATGTTATATCTACTGGTGGTGAGTCATCTTCTTTTTTAATCTTGCATCCAGTGATCATAGGAGTTTCTACTGGCTTGCAATCATCCATCTTGAATTTCTTCAGTATCTCTTTCACATACTTTGATTGATTAATGAAAATTCCTTTTTCTGCCTACTGCACATTTAGTCCCAAATAGTACTTGATAGGACCAATCATACTCATCTCAAACTCATTTTGCATTTCTTTGGAAAATTTAGCACTAATTTTGTCATTACCTCTAAAGATAATGTCATCAACAAATATAGCTACAAGAAGAAAACCTTTAGATGTCTCTCTAATGAATAGATTACAATCTGTTGCTCCTTTCTTGAAACCAATCTTTGTTAAGTATCCATCTAGTCTCTCATACCATTCTGTAGGAGCTTGCTTAAGTCCATAGAGGGCTTTCTTCAATTTGCATACCATATCAGGTCTGTTTGATAAGGTGAATCCTTCTGGCTTCTCAATGTATACTTCTTATTTCAAGTCTCCATTCAAGAATGTTGATCTGACATCCATCTGATAAACTTTGAAGTTTTTAACTATAGCATAAGCTAAAAACAACTTAATAGCTTCTAATCTACTTACAGGTGCAAATGTGTCTAAATAATCAATGCCTTCTCTTTGCGCATATCCTTTACATACTAATCTTGCTTTGTTTCTTACTATTGTACCATCTTCATTCATCTTATTTCTGAATATCCACTTTGTTCCAATCACATTTTTATCACTAGGTCTAGGGACCAGTTCCCAAGTGTCATTCTTAACAATCTGATCAAGTTCTTCTTTCATAGCATCATGCCAGTCTGAATTATTACATGCATCTTCAACACTTAAAGGTTCAATTTGAGATAGTAAACATACCACTTCATTGCTAGCTAAGTTCTTTGCTTGTGATCTTGTTAAGACTTTGCCACTCTGATCTCCAATGATGGCTGCCTTGGAATGATTTCTTGATGTAATCTTTGGAACTTTAGGTGATGCTAACTCATCAGCCTTAGGAGTATTTTATTCACTTGTCTCAGGGTCATTGAATAACACATCAATACTATCAAACATTTCTTCAATAATTGTCTCACTAGAAGAGGGTCTAGGTTCTTCTTCAATCATGGGTGAGTAATCATGGTATCTTTCTTGAATCATAAAATTTTCATCAATCTTTACATGAGCACTTTCAATTATCTTTTTCAATCTTAAATTGAAACATCTATAAGCTTTACTTTTATTAGAGTAACCAAGAAAAATCCCTTCATCACTTCTTGCATCAAACTTGTCTACTGCTTCATCCCTCTTGATGTAGCACTTGCTTCCAAATATTATAAAGTATTTTACTATGGGAACACTACCAAACCATAGCTCATAAGCTATTTTGTCTACTCCAGGCCTTAATTTAATTCTATTGATTGTATAGACTGTTGTATTAACCGCATCTCTCCAATAGGTGTGTGCAAATTTTCCTTCTATCATAATGGTGTGCATTGTATCAAGGATGATCCTATTCCTTCTCTCTACAATTCCATTCTACTGAGGTGTTCTAGGTGCACTTAATTGTCTCTTTATGCCGTGTTCTTCATAGTACTCATAAAATATGTCAGAGGTGAATTCTCCTCCTCTATCCGATCTCAAGCACTTTATCTTTAGTCCAGATTCATTCTCAACTTCAGCTTTGAATATTTTGAACTTATCAAAAGCTTCTGACTTATCTTTTAAGAACGCAACCCACATCATCCTCGTATAATCATCGAAAAACAAAATGAAATGCCTTTCACCATAGTATGATCTTGTTTTAGTTGGACCACATAGGTCTGTATGAATCAGATCCAGCTTGTTCTTTGCTGAAATCTGCTTGCTCCTGAATGAATTTCTCACATGCTTCCCCATCACACATTCCCTGCATATAGTATCAACTAGTTTTTCTATGCTAGGTAGATCTCTTACTGCCTTAACATTGCTTATCTTAACTATGTTATCAAAATTGATATGACATAGTCTTTTATGCCACAACCAACTGTCATCAACTTTAGCAACAAAACAACTTGCTTCTAAATTGAGCTGAAAAACATTACCTCTTGTCTTTGTGCCTGATGCAATCATAACACTATCTTTGTTGTTAATGATGCATTTGTCATCTTTGAACTCCAACTGATAGCCTTTTCCAAGTAACTGTCCAACACTGAGAAGGTTATGTTTCAAACCATCAACATAAAGAACATCATCAATACTGTTCTTTCTATCCAAAGTGATGGCTCCTCTACCAACTATAGGTTTAGGAGTGTTGTCTCCAAATCTAACTATACCTCCATTGTATTTGTCCAAATGAACAAACCTACCTTTATCACCTATCATGTGATGTGAACAACCACTGTCTATAATCCAATCTGTCCTTATGTTAGCTTGTGAAATCGATGCTAGCTCTTGATTTACTTTCTCATCTTTAGGAACTGACTTACTATTCATCTTGTCTACAATAGAAATGAATCCAATTTCTTCTTCATCTGAAACTCCATCTCCAGCATAGTAGCATTCCTTAGAATACTTAAGCTTGTAATCCTTTTTTAACTGTTTAGCTCTAGTGGGACACTTAGATGCAAAGTGACCAATCTTATTACATGAAAAGAACTTAAATAGTAATTGACCTTCATATTTTTCCTTTTCCTTTCTTTTCTCTTTTGGCAACCATAGCAATAAAATCATCTAGTGTTTTATCTTCATCATCATCATCAAAATTACTAGAAGTGTTTGCAGATTTCTTACCATGAACTGGTTCTTTGAAAGCTATTTCACTCTTTGGTTTTGTCTTCAATCTTGAAATTTCAAAAGCTGAGATCTTGCTGATCAAGGTTTCTCTCTTGAAATTTTATGTAAGCTACATGGTCTCATCAAGGATGTCGATCTTTCTTTCATATTCAGGAGTAAGAATAGTCATTACTTTATCCATAATGTCCTCTTTTGATATCTCTCTACCATTGTTCTTGATTCCAGCAACTGCTTCATTAATCCTCTAATTGTAAGCTCTGATGTTTTCTTCAAGCAGCATCTCTAATTCATTGTATCTTTTCTTCCATGTCTTTCTGCACACATCCTTTTCTTGTTTGTCTCCTTCAAATGTGTCTTCTAGGTGCTTCCATATTTTATAGGCTATATCTACCTTTTTTACTTCTAAAAATTCACCATTAGATAGGGCACTGATAAGGGCTTCTTTAGCAATAGCATTATAATGAAACAATTCCTTTTGTGCATCAATAGCATCATCTTTTCCAAGGTCTTCTAAGGTAGGAATGTTGGCTACTTTGATGGTTACATTAAAAACTTCAAAAGCAATGCATTGCAAATGGGTTACCATCTTGTTCTTCCAATCAAGATAATTCTCTCCATCGAACTTAGGACTTTCTTTCCTGAAGTACACCATCTGATCAACCTCAAGCTATTAAACTTTCTCTCTGATGCACTTGGCTCTGATACCAATTGTTAGGAATAGTCCCAAGAGACAACTGAGAGGGGGGGTGTGAATCAATTATCTATAAGATTCAATTCTTTTATCAAATTAAGTATACTTAAACATAAAGTATAAACACAATGAAAGAACACTTGAACACAACACTAATATTTTGGTTACGTGGAAACCCAAATAGGTAAAAACCCCAGTGGGACTTGATACCCACTAATATTTTATACTAGTGTATAATGATCCTTTCTAGAAGATACTTTACCTTGTTAGGAATAGCTTTACAATATATTAAGTACAGTAGACCTGGTTAAGGGCCGAACCCTATTAGGAGTGTTTTACAATTTTCCCTGTTAGGGGAGAGGATGCACTGTCTGAGAGCTCACTGCTCAAATGGGCGAAGGCTACAACCTTCTGAATAATAGATATACACTATATCTGGATCTTGGTGAACTGCACTTTGACCTGCTATCTGGATCAGTTCCAATGAATAGCACAAGTACTTTACTTGGTCACATAGGCCTTCTTTTGATGGCTCAACACTTTTCACACTCTGCTCTGCTATGCTTCATCAACCATGAACCACACTCCAGCAATCACAAATGACTACCTATAAATATCTTTCCTCCAAATGATATAATCAAGTCAGCCTATTAGAACCACCTTGAAATCATATTAGAGAAACCATAATAAACTCCAACAAACATTATGTCGGCTCTATTATGCATGCAACTCATTCTAGGACCTGTCTAATAAAATAAATGTAGACACACACTACACACTGTCGGCTCTACCAAAACAACTGGAACTTTCTTTGCAAGCTGAATTAACTTATGCGCTCTTAACTAAACATCAACAACACTTCTCCAAGCTTAACTCCAAGGGTGCATACCCTCATGATAGGTTCAACTCAAGAACCAATAAAATCCTAGTCGGCTCTTCTGAACAAACATAGGAAACTGCTACTGGTGAATAGCGACTGCATAACTTCACTTGCATTCATCATCAAACTATGCATCCATGAACTTAACATCACTAACATGTATTCAACATATATCTAAGGGTGCATGCCCATAGGAGAACTATATGGACAACCATACACAGAACACTGTTTGTTACTCTGTCAGGAACACTACTGACACCAACTGCAATATAACTATTTGTACTAACAGTTAACCTCTGTGCCCATGATATCATGTTAATATCATGTCCATGCTACATATACTAAAATCTTATTGTATAAGACTTTCACGCAGGCTACTTTCCATATGTTGTCATCAATGACAAACATACAGTCAGTACTGGCCTGCTGGCAAATCTCCAACACTTTCTAACAGCATCTAGGACTATTGCGTCAGCAATATCCCATTATGGGAGAATGAGTACCCCTGAACTTCTTACCAATTCTCTTCCCTATTCTAGAGTGATCCTTTCAAATCTTTCAGTCATTTCTTTTCTGACTTCACTCTCTATGACCTTGATGTCATTTTGTGGGTCCTCCTCGTACCTTTTCTCACATATTTCCTGGAATTGGTTTGTGTGTAATTTCCACAAAAAATGCATGAAATACCTAGCCTTTACAAAAGCATCATCTGCTAGGAATTCATCACATGCTTGCTTAATTATGGGGTCCAGTTCTTTCCCAACCATTTCTCCTATTGTCAGATCTGATTCAAGCTCCTCTGGTGGCTCTAGCACTCCTTTATTTATTTCTTCATAGGTCATGCAAATCTAATCTAGATCACCCAATTATTGTACTTATTCTGCTACCTCTTGATGATCCATAAGGTTTAGAGGTGATTGGGAGGGAGAGTATTCCTCCTCAACATGTGTAGGCATTTCTTTAATTCTTTGCTTCTTTGGTGGAGGTGGAGAGTTAGAATCAATTTCAATTGGTTGATTCTGTGGTGATTTTGGTATTTCCATAGTCTTGTCATGTACTTCTACTTCCTTTGAGGTGGAAGGTATGTCCTCTGTTCTTTTTATTTTTTCCTGCTTGCTTGGTCCTGGTACAATCACATTATATCCAATCTTCTTTTGCACCATGTATCTACCCGGGGGTAACACTTTGGAAAATGCAAGCTTTCTTACCACCAATCAAGCCTTTTCTGGCTCAGCTTACATGACCTCCTCATTCTTCTCATTTAGGGTCTAGATGATACCCTCAAAGTGACTCATAAGAGTTTCTACTTTCTTTCCAAAAGGGGTGCCATCTTTTAGAGGATCATAACCCTTGTCAAAATGTTGCACAAAGTCTAGTGTCATTTTGTACACTAGCCACTTCTCCTTGCTGATCTCTTATTCCTATATTTTTGGAATGTTTATAATGATATCTTTAGGAAAATTAAAGATATGATCTATAAATGGGTATTTAATCCTCTTCTTGAACATCTCATTGTAAAAACCCTCGGGATCTATTGTCCTAGCAATTGAAGTAGCCATATGATATGGTTGCAATATTTTATCCATATGAACCCATCCACCTTTAGTGATTAAAAACTAGTGGGCTATTGTGATAGTGGGGAACAAATTTCCTCTGGCCTTCCCTGTGAGAGTATTTTCTTGTATTTCCCCCAATTGCCTTAGAAATTCTGCAACACCAATCTTGAGGGGGACTTGATATGGTAATATGAAAGGGGTCCCTCTAAAACCATATAATCTGATTACAATAGACACTAGGTAAAAGATGAAATCACCCCAATTGTGCACAATCTTGATGTCCTTAGCAAATTGCTTTGGCCTAATGAGTTCAGATAAGGCCTTTGGGATTCTTGGATTTTCTTGAGAAAACAAAGCCCTGAGCCTTGATGCAAAACATCTGTCAAAATTCACAAAATTGTTCTCACTCCTATCCTAGGTTATGTTGAGGTTCTATAATTGCACTGACATCTCCTCACCATCTTTTTGCTTCATCAGGTCCATTTCTTTCTCAAAATAACTTGAACCCTTGTATAGAAACATGTACATTATTAGGGAATACTAGCAAAAAGGTTTATCTACTTTATTCTTTTGGATTCCTACTAATCCCTCATGAATCAAATCAGCTATGAAAGGGGAAAAGTCAAATGTAACTTCCAAGAAAGGGTGCAAGATTTGAACCATCATATACATCAAGTGCACTGGCATTCTTTCCTGAACATCTTCTCCAAAAATATGGCATAGTGACCAATATAATGTTAGGAATAGTCCCAAGAGATAACTAAGAGGAGGGGGTGAAGCAATTATGTACAAGTTTCAATTCTTTATCCAATTAAGTGTATAACAATATTAATCATAAACACAATCAAATAACACTTAACACAACACCACAATTTTGGTTACGGGGAAACCCAAATAGGTAAAAACCCTAGTGGTAATTGACACCCACTAAGAAGTGCACTAGTGTATTATGATCCTTGTTAGAAGATCTTACAACCCTGTTGGGAGTTTATCTTTGCAATGCAATAAGTGTGGTGACCTGGTCAAGGATCGGACCCTATCAGGAGTCTTTTACAATTAACCCTGTCAGGGGTGAGGACGCACTATCCAAGAGCACACTTCTCAAAGGGGTAAAGGCTGTAACCTTCTGTTTAACATATACACACACTATATCTGGATCTTGGTGAACTATGCATAGACCTGATGTCTTGATTAGTTCCAATGAATAGCATATACTCTCTACTTTTTCACATGGACCTTCTACTGATGTCTCAACACTTCACACTCTCTGCTCTTCTCTTATCTTTCAACTCGCTGCCATACTTAGCAATCACAAATGTATGTCTATAAATATCTTTCCTCTAAATGATATGATTAATTCATCTTGTTAGAACCATCTTGAAATGATATTAGAGAAGCAATACAATTCTCCAATAATACCTTAGTTAGCTCTACTAAGCACGCAACACAACTTAAGACCACACAACTCTATGTGAGTAGACGCGACGCTTCACATAGTCAGCTCCACAAAATTAACTCCAACTTTATTATCATGTTGAATCACATCATGCACTCTTAATAATACATTCTTAATTCTCCTCTAAGCATAAATCCAAGCACACATACTGAGATGATAGGAATAACTACTATATCAATATAAACACTATTAGCTCTACCAGATAAACTTAGGAAACTATGACTATCAATTGGAGACTTCATAACTCAACCTTTACTGCACATCTGACTCTACATCCATGAACATAACATCTTAAATATGTCTATAACATAAATATAAATTTTTCGAGGCTCTACTACAACCGTACTGCAAATCTCATACAGAACTATTCCTAGGACCTGTTAGGAACACTCACTGATATAAACAATTGTATTACTGTCTTCACTCAGAATCAACCTTTGCGTCTATGATATCATGCTTATAACATATCCATGAAAAATATGTTCAAGGCTCTCTCCATCAGGATTCCATGCATGTTTTTTTCCATATGTTGTCATCAATGACAAATATACAATTAGCAATCTGGCTTACTGGCAAATCTCCAACAATCTCTCCCTTTGGCATTGATGGCAACATATGGAATGAAAAACACCACCAATCCAAATGAACCATTATTTTATAACATTCTCCATTTCCTCAACAAAACCCCCCCAAGGATGAATCCTCCATTTGATGCTGAAGTATTTTGAATAAAAACTGTTACAATTCTTTTTAATGTATACTCCCCCTTTCTTCATACTCTTCAACTATATATACTATTTTCTTTTGTATTGTTTTTCATGACTATATATACTCCCCCTTTGACATCAATGGAAAAGGGTGCCAAACCATTTGAGCACTGGTACTACTCCTGAAGTAGATTAGTCAACCCTTCATCAGTCACTAAGGACTGATGCACTTCTGCAAACTCTAATCAGATTCAGGGAAGGGAATTACTCCCTACTTCTCCCTGAGATAATCAAAAGTATCCTTAGGTAAAGGCTTTGTGAATATGTCAGCTAGCTATTCTTTTGTACTCACATAGTCCACCCTTACTTCTTTCTCTACCACTTTCTCTCTTAGGAAGTGATATTTTATCTCAATGTGTTTTGTCTTTGCATGCATCATAGGGTTCTTTGACATATTGATAGTTCTAGTGTTATCACAATGAATAATAATAGGATAATCAATCTGAATACCAAAATATTTTATCATCTTCTCGATCCACACAATTGTAGAACAATTCAATGCTAGTGCAACATACTCTTCTTCTATTGTTGACTGAGAGATACAATTCTATTTTTTACTTGTCCAAGTGACAACTCTGTCACCAAGAAATACTACTCCTCCTGAGGTACTCTTTCTATCATCCACACATCCTTCCCAATCTACATTTGTATATACATGAAGCTCTACATTCTTAGAATTAGGATGCCATAAACCATAGTCTAAGGTTCCATTCAAGTATCTGAATATTCTTTTTACTGCCATGAGATGACTTTGCTTAGGTTTTGTTGCAAATATTCCAACAATACCAACTGCATTGGAAATGTCTGGTTTGGTTTGAGTAAGATATATAAGTTTACCAATCATAGACTTATACAAGGTTATGTCTACTACTGGTGAATCATCTTCTTTTGAAAGCTTGCATCATATTATCGTAGGGGTAGTTACTGGCTTGCAATCATCCATCTTGAATTTCTTCAAGATCTCTTTCACATACTTGGTCTAATTTATGAATATACCTTTATCTATCTATTGCACATTCAATCCCAAAAAGTACTTGATAGGACCAATCATGCTCATTTCAAATTCATTATGCATCTCTTTAGCAAATTCTGCACTAAGCTTATCATTGCCACCAAAGATAATGTCATCAACAAATATAGCAACTAACAATAATCCATCAAATGTCTCTCTTATGAATAAGTTACAATCTGCTGCTCCTTTCTTGAATCCAATCTATTTATCTTGTTCTCATATTTTGGTGTCAAAGTAGTCATCAACTTATCCATGATGTCTTCTTCAGAAATCTCTCCACCATTGTTTCTGATTCCTGAAATTGCTTCATTAATCCTTTGATTGTAGGCTCTAATGCTTTCTTCAGGTATCATCTCCAATGTATTATACTTTTTCTTCCATGTCTTTTTGCACGCATTCTTGGCTTGGATGTCTCCTTCAAACATGTCTTCTAGATACTTCCAAATCTTGTAGGCTTTATCTAGTTTCTTGATCTCTGAGAACTCACTGTCAGAAAAGGTGTTGATGAGTGCTTCTTTGGCAATAGCATTTGAAGTGAACAATTCCTTTTGCTTAAGAGTTCCATCTTCCTTTGCAAGATCTGATAAAGAAGGAATCTCAATTTCTTTAGTAGCCACCTCAAAGATCTCAAAGGCAATGCACTGCAAATGTGTCATCATTTTGTTCTTCCAGTCAAGATAGTTCTCTCCATCAAACTTAGGACTTTCTTTTCTAAAGTATGCCATCTGATCAACCTCAAGCTATTAAACTTTCTCTCTGAGGTACTTGGCTCTGATACCAATTATTAGGAATAGTCCTAAGAGATAATTGAGAGGGGGGGTGAATTAGTTATCTATAGGTTTCAATTCTTTATCCAATTAAGTATATAAGAACATTAAGCATAAACACAATCAAAGAACACTTAACACAACACCACAATTTTGGTTATAGGGAAACCCAAATAGGTAAAAACCCCTGTGGGAATTGACACCCACTAAGAACTACACTAGTGTATTATGATCCTTGTTAGAAGATCTTACAACCCTGTTAGGAGTTGATCTTTACAATGTAATAAGTGCAGTGACCTGGTCAAGGGTCGAACCCTGTTAGGATTCTTTTACAATTAACCCTATCAAGGGTGAGGATGCACTGTCTGAGAGCACACTTCTCAAAGGGGTGATGGTTGCAACCTTCTGTCTAATAGATACACACTATATCTGGATCTTGGTGAACTATGTATAGACTTGTTGTCTTGATCAGTTCCAATGAATAGCATATACTCTCTACTTTGTCACATAGACCTTCTACTGATGGCTCAACACTTTTCACTCTCTGCTCTTCTCTTATCTTTCAACTCGCTGCCATACTTATAAATCACAAATGTCTGCCTATAAATATCTTTCCTCTAAATGATATGATCAAGTTAGCCTGTTAGAATTACCATCTTGAAATCATATTAGAGAAGCAATACAATTCTCCAATAACACCTCAGTTGGCTCTACTAAGCACGCAACACAAATTAAGACCATGCAACTCCATGTGAGTAGATGCGACGCTTCACATAGTTGGCTCCACCAAATTAACTCCAACTTTCTTATCATGTTGAATCACATCATGCGCTCTTAACCAAACATTCTTAATTCTCCTTGTTATCATTTTATTTGCACTAAATTGATAATTTGACTAGGTGTTTTGCTTTGAGATTTGAACTTGCTAAAGTTGTTGTTTTAAATTCCAGAATGTTGTAAAATTCAAGGAAAGAAAGTTTATATTCAGCTATAGAATTGCAAACATTAAAATAGCAAACTTAAGATACATTTGTTTCAGATTTGAACAAATTAATATTCAGATTTGCCACACAAGCAGTGGTTGCTGTAAAAATGAATAAAAGAGATACATTTCAAAGGTACAAATGATAAACCACACACCCTGTGGCTTTAAGTATTGATGCAAGCATGCGTTCTTAATTCAATGAATTGAATAAAGAATTAAATGCAAAGAAATGAAGAACAATTACAATCTGGAAATGTAAAGAAGGAGAGAAGGAGACAGGTCAAGCCCCCTTGCCTGGTTGTCTTTTGATGTTTGAGTGCGCTGCATCTTTGGATTCTGCATTCTGAAGTGTTCCCCGTCATTTGGTTCATCCTGCAAAAGAGAGAGATAAAAGACGGTCAGTTCATATGAACTGAGCAAGAAAGGGCAAATGAACTGTCTAATCCTCTACTTGATCACATTTCAGAAAAGATAGACAGAAAGCAAAGTCATAAAAGCTGCAAGAAGGATCAGAAAATACAGAGATAATATCATGTTTTTCCTAACATCGTTTGTTCCATGTGCAGAAATAGGTTTTGAAGATTAAGTAGGTTGTAGAAAGGACGTGCATACACTATGCGCACGAAACTTTCCGACCGAAGCTATGAAGACTCGAAGACCGGTGGACTTGAGGAGGCTGTCGAGGGGGCATGCATACATTACAAGCATGGGACCTTTCAGCTAAATCATGGAGGTACAATGAATTAGGCTGTCGAAGGGACATGATTCACATCATGAAACCTTTCAGTCGACATATCAAGGTTTCAAGAGTTTTAAGAGTTATATTTTATGATGGAACGGAACAGGAAAAGTCAAAAGGAAATTATGTTTTACAGATCACTTGTGGGAGTCACGAGCCCATGCTCAAACCCCATAAGTGATGATCCAATCTGCTGGCTACAATAAAGAAGTTCAGATCAATGGTCAACTATCAGAAACAGATGGCATAATCAAGGAATGAGGTAATTCTATACTTTGTCATTGTGCTAAAGTAAAGATTAAATATTATTCAATGCTGGTTTGAACTACACATATGAAAAGCATGGGATAAAACGGTGCATCAAGGTATAACAGTATACAGGAATCAGATTTGCAAGTAAACAAAATTATATGCTACAAGAATCAGATCATTTAAGAACAAGTATACATGTGCAAAATAGAACATCAATGACTGTTATGAGAAATAAAGGAAAGAAAATATATTATTTTCAGAATCTGGAAGCAGCAAATCAACTATAGCAGTATGTTCATTCGTGATATCACTGTAGCAAAGAGAATGTTATGCAAAATGCAGTAAAGACTTGTACATACACTATTGTAGCAAATGATGGTTGAGAAAGTTTATATATACTAAAACAGGTATCTAGTGCCTTCATTGATAAAACAGATAACAGAGTTAAAAAAAAAAATTATCAAATGATGAGTATACACAGAGATTAATAAAAGGTTTGTAGTTTTATCAAGCTGAGAGCACGATAATAATGCTAAAAGTGTGCAAATGTAAGGTACTGCATACATAGTGTTGTTATTATGCATAATCAAACAGTGAAACACTTCCAGTTTAACAAAGATGCCCATTTCTTCATGTATTATAAATGATCTTTCTCATGGTGGCATAATCATTTAAAGCCATGGTTTTAATATTCAGTAGAGCCAATAAAAGATGGAGTTAATCTTATTAGATAGCGGGTTTAGTGCATGCAAGGGATGGTGATCAACAGAGATAAATGTACAAAAATCAAAATGCATATGTATAGATTCAACAGAATTACAAGTCAAAAAATGAGTTACACTTTTGGTGGGAGCATTTCAAATAGTCGCAATGAAAAGAACACTATTGCCACCATCAAAAGCCAGGTTTTTTATCAAGTGGTGAATATAACAAGGTTGATAATAGCAGTGAACGAGAATGACTGTTGAAGCTGAAGCTACACATGGGACTGTCACAAGGCATTTTCAAGTTCATCACAGTGGAGGGGAAACAAGCACTAATAGTATTGCATCAATATTTGCATGGACACGTGGCCTCGAGCATAGGGCAAAGTTGGATGGTAACAAGGAGCTTCTAGATTTCGTGAGCAAACTAGAGGCTTCATGTGTAGAAACTGTGGAGTCTGGGAAAATGACAAAGGACCCTGCCGTTTTAATTCATGGGTCAACGGTTTCAAGAAATTTCTACTTGAATAAGGAAGAATTTATTGATGCTGTTGCTGAATGTCTAAATTCGAAATTCGTATTATCTAGAGTGTAAATCATTAATGGAAGTAGCGTAAGGGGTTCTCAAACAGTCATGTCATTTATGTGGTTTTTTTTCGACAGCTACATTTTTAGATGAAAAAAAAGCGGAGCGTTGAAATATTTATCTACAGAAAAATGAAAACACCCAGATGAAATAAAATCAGTATTTACTATATCAAGTTCAGAACAAGTCAGGAAAGAAAAAATGAACTTATCTCTGCCAGTCATGTGCTCAAAAAAAACTGATATTCATGCCCAGATGCCCAGATCCAAGGTCCATATCGTGCATAAGAAGCAAGAATCCGAACGTGAAACAAACAGCTTGCAGAAGAAGAAGCTTCAGATCAAAGGAAAAAGACCAAGCACCATGGTGGCTGGAAGAAAGAACCAGAGATTAAATGATATCATGACGGCACCAGCTTCAAACCCCAGCCTTCTCATCTTCTCAGCAGGAAAGAAATGAGAAAAATGCATAAGTTTGAAAAGATACAAAAGAGATAGGGTTCGAAGCCTTTGCTATATTTGATATAATTTGGAATCCGCAAGGTAGACAGTGTACGAAGCTTTTCCCAGCCAGACACGCACCCATATTCACATGGCATTGCTTGCGTTAAAATAAAAAGTAGTATTAAGATATGTCAAAACTTAAATATAAGTTTCTTTTGTTTCATGTTCGTTTTTTAATATCGTATGTTTTAGGTTTTGCTTATATTTTTTGTTTATATAAATTCATATCACATAATATTATGTAGTCCTAAGTTAATAAGATATTTTATTATCTAATTAACTTAGGTAAATTTCTTTTATGTGATATGAATTTAAATACTAACTTATGTTTATTATATTTTATATTTAATAAAAGATAAATTTAAATTTTATATTTAATATATTTGATAGAATTATATTAAAATTCTATATATATTAAGTATAGTATTTATCATTTATTAAATATAAAATGTAATAAATATAAGTTGAAAAAATATATAAACAAAACCTTTACACATAATATATTAATGAATAGATATGTAAACAAAGCTAACCTATTTTGAGTTAAGGGAGGAGTTTCTTTCAGTTCTATTCAGATTGGAGACAGATTACAGACAGTTTGGGTCACCTTAAGTTCTTGTTGAGTTCAACACCAGTTGATATCAATTGAGGGCCTCTTTGGAGTGGTTCACGATCAGTTCATGGTAGTTAGACTCACCTTTTGATGGTTTCTTCTTCCATATCCGACCCCCACTAGATTTGCATGATTTTTTGGGATTTTTGGAGCAGTTCGAGTTGATTATGAGTGGCAGTTCAGTCAGGCATCAGATGAGGTAGTTGTTCCAGCACTTTGACTTCACTTTCCAGCACTTTTACTTGCCTTTTTTGGAGGCTTTTCTCATGCAGATGGATTAGGGTTTCTTTAGTGCTATTTATCATATTTTGATCTCATTATTCAAGACTTTCTTTTTGGCTCACTTGTTTTGCATACTGCAAACTAGAGAGAGAATTGTAAGGCATTTTTGTAACAGAGATTGGTTCCAGCATCGGTTAATAGAAATACCTGTTCCTTCCCATTGATTTTGAGGTGATTTTGTGAATTTTATTGCTTAAGTGTTGTGTTATCCTTCATTTCAAGCTACATTCCTCTTCATTTCAGAATCTTGATACACGTGATTACAGGTCTATTGTATGTGATTTAATTTTTGTATTGATTTGGTGAAGCTTTGTTTCCCTAACTTTGCAGAAATATCAGATCCTTACATAGAAACATTTTTGTAGTTATGTGACTGTCTGGGTATTGAGAATCATAACCATTTCTTGAAATCTGTGCTGAGTCAATTCATGTTATAAGTCAGATTTGGTGTATCACCTTCATAGTTATAGGATTCATTAAAACATTTTCTTTTCCCTTTTCCTTTACCTTATACAATTGTGCAAGTGATATTCCAAACCTAAGAGGAACCGGCCTAGAATCCGGAGATTCATTCTCAACCCCATCAACGAGAACGTTTCCATGTTTCAACAGGATAGCTAGATTCCATATCAAGCTATTGGCGCAATCCTGATTGACAACACTCCTCTAAGCATAAATTCAAGCATGTATACCAAGAGATAGGTGCAACTACTATATCAATATAAACACTGTTGGCTCTGCTAGATAAACTCAGGAAACTATGGCTGTCAACTAGAGACTTCATAACTCAACCTTTATTGCACAAATGACTCTGCATCCATAAACATAACATCATACATATGTACAAAACATAAATATAAACATGAAAGGCTCTAATGCAACCATACTACAAATCTCATACAGAAATGTTCCTATGACCTGTCAGGAACACTCACTAATATAAATAACTATATTACTGTCTTCACTCAGAATCAACCTCTGCGTCTATGATATCATGCTAATAACATATCCATGCAACATATGCTCAAGGCTCTCTCCATCAGGCTTCCATGCATGTTTTTTTCCATACATTGTCATCAATGACAAACATACAATCAACAATCTAGCTTGCTGGAAAATCTCCAACATATACACCTTTTGCCCTTAGGTTAAAATAATCTACTTTGAAAGGTTCCTATGTACTTGGTCCCACTGTAAGTAAACCCCCAATTTTATTGTAGAATTCCTTCAAAGGACCACTCCTAAGATAATCCTTCAGAGCATTATAGACTTGCCTTAATTCTTCAAAGTCTATTCTTTCCAGGTCACCAGTTGGTTCACTTAACCTAAAGACTCTTCTAATCTCCTAAGCTGAAATATTGATCAAAAGGTTTCCCTTTGCATCCCTAACAACCCTAGTAATTTGATCATATTGTCATGCTATTTGGATCATAATATCTGCATCCATGAACATACTTGGCACAACGAGTTTCCCTAAATCAAATTTCCACACATTGCTAGTGGGAGGGAGGGCATGTCTTTGGCCAAACCCTACTCTGAACAACCCGAAACTAGTAATGTCAATTTTAGCATCTCTCGTATAATTTCCTCTATCATACAAGTCATCTTCTATTTTAACCCTAGGGTCTTTTGGTACTAAACCCTTTACCTTGACTATGTCAATGGTTGAGTGATTGAGTTATTGTAGGAGGTCTTCATGCACACCCCTATCTTGGTACTCAATATTTCAAGTTAATTCTCTTCTTGGTGCCATTTTAGGGTTTATAGTTCTTTACAATTATGCAAGAAAATAAGAGCAGAACTAGAAAGATACTAGCAGGGAAAAAAATTCACAAGATACTAACCAATCTTAGAAAATTCCTTAGGAGATAGTAACCAACTCTACAATTTTCTTCACCCAGGCTTTTACAAATTCTATGATTTTGTGTTTCCAGAATTGAGTAAATCAATGATATATTAGCATTGGAAATAAAAATCTTTTGGCAATTTACTCCACACGATCCTGCCATAACTTATGTGCAAATTCGAATTGTCTTCATTCAATGAGAAAATACATTTTTCGCACCAGTTTTGATTCAATTTTAAATTTGGACCATCGATCTTCACTAAAGAAAGATCTAACAGTTGTCACAGGATCGCGATGAATAAAACTTTATTCATCTTAGCTTTGCGATCATACGATAATCATTTGATTAAAACAGATCAACGATGAATGAAAAACTACAGCATCCAGGCCCCACTTGACAATTAGACATATCGCTACCATTAGATCTTTCATCCAATGACCGATGTTCTTCATTCTTCTGATTGGACCCACAGTAGTAAATTGTGGCTTAAGACAAGATCAACAGCTGTTGCAAGATCACAAAGGATGAATCCTCTTACTGTGGACATACGATAATCGTCCGATCATCTACAAGCTGTCAGTCCCTAAGACCCTTAGTGATCAGGCCCAGTGTGTATATGCTATTAGATACTCCACATCAGAAGGCTATGACTTAATCAAAAGTAAAGATCCCACCTGACAGTTGTGCTGACTTGTCAACAAGATCAACGGTTGTCACAAGATCGCAAAGGATGAAACTTCCTAGTGCGGACTTACGACAACCATCCGATCAAAGGAGATTAAAAAACCCTAAGCCAATGCCAAAACCTTAGTGAAATAAAATATTTAGGACTTAGGGAGATTTAATAAAGTCATCAGGACCTTAGACGTAGGGAAATAAAGTGTTATCTTAGGTAAAAAGAAAGTCTTAGGAATATGGCCCCGCCCGATGACATAATAAATCACATGTGTTGTAGAGACTTAAGTGACTTGTAAAAAGGTAACGTCCAAATAGAAAGACAGAAAAGCGACCTAGGGTTTTTCTTAAAAAGATAGAAATGCTTAGGGTTTTCTGGACTTCAAAATGAATTTTGGAAATTTTGTAAAAGCACTTAGGATATTTTTATGTAGCCAATTTTCTCAAATTTAATTCCTTTGGTAAATACCTCAATTTTGTAAAAATTATGAAACTTATGCTTGAAAAATTGAAGTGCCAACATGTGTTATCACAATATATTATCACTGGGTTAGTGATCTCTTCATTCATACCTTTCAAGAGTTGTTTTATCCATGCAATGTTTGAACAATTAGCAATAACATATTCTGCTTTGGTAGTAGACTGAAAAATGCATCATTATTTCTTGCTTATCCAAGTAACTAATCTTTCTCCCAAAAAGAATGCTCCACCACTAGTGCTCTTTCGATCATCAATGTTTCCAACCCAATCTGCATCTGTGTAACCATTTAGTTTAAAATTGCCCTCTTTATTGTACCATAAACCATAGTTTTTTGTATTTTTCAAGTATCTCAAAATTCTTTTAACAATAGTCATATGTGATTCTTTAGGATTAGAAGAAAATCTTGCTACAATTCCAACTGCATGTGCAATATCTGGTCTACTATGCACAACATACATCAATTTACGAATCATTGATCTGTATAATGTCTGATTTACCTCTATTGACTGATCATCCTTTGTTAATTTGCATCTTGTGATCATAGATGTATTGACCGGTTTTGAATCTTCCATACCAAAGGTCTTCAACACTTCTTTTATGTACTTTGATTGCGTAATGAATCTACCTTCACTTTATTGTAGAATTTGCAAATAGATAAAGAATTTAATCTCTCCAAATATTGACATTTCAAATTCTTTTCTCATTTCGTCATCAAATGATTTGCATAGATTATCATGTCCTCCAAATATGATGTCATCAACAAACATTTCAGCAATAAGAATGTTATCATCAGTTTCACCTTTCAATTATAAATTGTTATTGTCACTTGTTCTAACAAATCCAAGACTAATAAGATAGGAATACAGTCTTTCATACCATGCTCTTGGTGCTTGTTTTAGTTCATATAGTGCTTTGTGCAACTTACATACCATGTTTTTCTGATTTGGATCAAAAAAACCTTCAAGTTGTTCAATGTATACCTCTTCCTCAAGTATTCTATTCAAAAATCCAGATTTGACATCCATTTGATATCCTTTAAATCCTTTGTAGGCAACATATGCAACCAATATTCTAACTCCTTCAAGTCTAGAAACTGGTGCAAAAGTCTCACCATAATCAATACCTTCTTCTTGTGTATATCCTTTGCATACAAGTCTTGCCTTATTCCTAGTGACTTCACCATTTTTATTCAACTTGTTTCTGAATATCCATTTGGTTCCAATTGCATTCTTATCATTTGGTCTCGGTACCAATGTCCATGTTTTTTTTTTTTTCAATATATGCTCTATTTATTCATTCATGGCTCTGATCCATTCATCATTTTCAAGTGCATCTCTAACATTTTTAGGTTCAATTCACAAACTAATCATGTGTTATTTCTCAACTTACTTCGTGTCATCATGCCAACTTTCTTGTCTCCAATAATCTGATTCTGTGGATGGTGTCTCCTAACAAATTTTGCAAGTACATGCTTTGTTCTTTGTTCTTCATTCAGTGTAGGATCAAGATCTTCCTTAGTAACTATTTCCTGATTCTCGGTATGTGTAGGTTGATGCTCGGTATCATTATTCTATTGCTCGGTAATGCCAGGTTGTTTCTAGGGTAGAGTGTCAGGTTTCTCAATGCATGTAAATCTACCATAATCTTCTAGTTCCCTTTTGCTTTCTTCATCATTTTTCTCAGGAAAATCATTAACCTTCACATTTGCACTTTCAATCATTTTGTTAGTAGCCTTATTCAAACATTTGTAATATTTTATTTTAGTATAATATCTCAAGAATATTCCTTCATCATCTTTTGAATCAAATTTCCCATTTCTATCATCTTTCAGAATGTAACATCTACTTCCAAATATTCTGAAATAACTTACATTCGGTGTGTAACCATACCATAACTCATAGGGTGTTTTGTTTGAATCTTTCTTTAGTTGTACTCAGTTTAATGTGTATATAATAGTATTGACAGCTTCTCTCAAATATATTTGTGCAACATCTTTTTCAATCATTAGTGTTCTGGCACAATCAACAATAGATCTATTCCTCCTTTCAGTAATTCCATTATGATGTGGTGTCCTTAGTGTAGAAACTTGTCTTTTAATTCCATGCTCATTACAAAAATTAGTGAACTCATCAGAAATAAACTCACCACCTCTATCTAATCTCAAACATTTCAACTCTTTTCCACTTTCTCTTTCCACTTTAGCTTTAAACCATTTAAACATCTTAAAAGCTTTAGATTTTTATTTCAAAAATATAACAATCATCATCCTAGAGTAGTCATCAACAAATAAGATGAAATATTTGTCTCCATAATAACTTTGAGTTCTTGTAGGACCACACAAGTCGGTATGAACCAACTCCAAAATAGCAATAAATGAATAGTTTTTTCTCTTAAAACTAGATTTTAGCATTTTTCCCATTTGACATTGTTTACACATGACATGGTTAGGTTTAGACAAGCTTGGTAAGCCTCTAACTCTCCTTTTCTTACTGATTTTAACCATGTTGCCAAAATTCACATGACATAGCCTTTTGTGCCATACCACACATCCTCAGTTCTAGCCAATAACAAGAAGTTTCAGCATTATCAAGATAAAATAGATTATCTTTCGATTGTTCACCAGTACCCACCAACTTTCCAGTCTCATCTTAGATTCTCACCTTTCTATTTTCAAATGCAACTCGGTGACCTGTGTTATTCAGCTATGCTACACTCAACAAATTATAGTTAAGTCCCTTCACCCAATATGCATTCTGACATCTAATCTTATTGCTCAACAAGATAGATCCTTTTCCTTTTACTAGACAAGGTGTATCATTTCCCATTTTAACAAATCCACCATTATAATGTTCAAGGTATTCAAATTTGTCTTCAACACCAGTCATATGATGTGTACAACCACTATCAATAATCCAAGTATCATTCTTGCTAACTTTAGAAATGAGTGTTGTTTCAACATACCTTTCTTCTTCTTCTGAATCTTCTTTCAAAGCTACAAGTAGCACCTCAATGTCTTCATCAGTGTTGGTGTCGGTGTCAGTGTCATCATCATCTTCAACAAGGTAACATGTCTTATTGCCTTTGTCTTTGTAGTCTTGGTTGCTTCTTCTATCATATTGTCGGTTGCCTCTGTGTTCTCGGTTATCTCTCTTATCAAACCTTCTTTCACCGGATCATTCATTTTCTTTGTCATCTTCTTTCCAGTTAGGACATCTAGCTACAATGTGGCTAATTTCTTTATAGTTAAAACATACCAAAGATAATTTCCCTTTATATCTTCCTTTACCTTTCTGCAGTCTTCTAGCCATTAATAATTCAAGTTCATCAAGTTCATCAAGTTCATCCTCATCATTGTCACTATCACTCTCATTTCTTATCATGTATTTACTGCTTGATTTACCAATTTTCAAGGATGACATAAATGCAAACTCCACATTAGGAACTATACTATTATCAAAGTTACTGAACTCAAAAGTAGTCAATTTATCGATTAGACTATCAAGTGTAAGATGATTACCCAGAGCTGATCTCATTTCATGGATTACAAAGACTCTAATAGAATAAGTAGGCAACAACAAGGTTCTAATAATTTTACTTACAATAGTGTCTTCTTTAATAATACCTCCTACTCCTTGGATAGCATTAATAATCTCCTTAATTCAGTTGTTGTATTGTGAATGTTTTCTCCTTTCATTTTCATATCATCAAACTTTCCTCTAAGACTCTTAGCTTTTTCCCTTAGCACATTTACACCTCCTTCATGAACTAGTGCAAGTTTGTCCCACATTCGTTTAACAGAAGTGCATGTCTTGACATCTTCAAATTCAACATCTGATTAATGCAACATCAATCTCTATCATTGTGACATTATGTTCATGTCTATCTCTCATCTGATCAATAGTCAAAGGTCCAGTCGGCTGGATGAATTCATTGTCTAAGTAGTATATAGAAGATTCTCCAATTCCAGATATATGCAATCTCATTCTGCTTTTCCATGTTGAGAAGTTATCTTTATTTAGCTTTGGAACCTCTCTCTTATATAAAATGCGATCTTTAGCTTAAGTCCTTGAAACTTTTCTTTCCAAGCACTCTATGTTCTGATACTAATTGTTAGATAACTGAGAGGGGGACTGAATCACTTAAGTCATCAGTTAAGTCTAGTTATCCTATAGTCCCAATTCTCCCATATGTATATGTTAAAACTTTTCTCTCAAATAATCAACTCAGTAAGATATCAACTATGTCTTTCTCTTCATCTACTGATTGCCAGTAAATTAAATACTATGTTCACCGATCTATCTAGTTATGAAATGTGTAAAGCAAAATAACAATTCAACACATCATACACATATAACATAGATTTTCAACGTGGAAACCCTATTAGGGGAAAAACCACTTGGGACCGATAACCCAAAATAATTCACTCTTTTGAAGAGAGCTTGGTTAGGAGCCAACCCTGTTAAAGGTTACAAAACACACTATGAAGTGTGACTTGGTTAGAGGATTTATCACTAACACTTCTCCTTTGACCATGCATTCACTATGGGGCCAACAAGAAAACAAGCAACATTCATTGAATGTCATATTGAAATAAAAAAAAGTATTAAGTCTCACTCAGTTAAGAGATTTATCTGTAACAATGGTTAAACTGATATAGTAATAATTTGATTCAAATTCAACTTTGATTTGCAGATTTTTAGATCTATGCTAAGCTCAAAATACCTTTGATCAATAATCAATTCAATCCTTCATATCCTCCAACTTTACTTCACTCGGTATATGCTTCTCTGACACTCGATGTTGTCTGCAGTTCATCTCACTTCTATCTTCAACCAGTTTGATTAGTGGTGCATGAAAATAATTATTTTCATGCGAATTCTCCTGCAACATCAAAATCCCAAACTCAATAATGAATCGCATGTCTCCTTATATAGACATCATAAACTATTTTCTTTTCATCCGTATATTTTGCCTCTTAATCTTCACCATTCATTTTTCCACTTTAACCTTCCTCGGTAGTTGTGTTATTAACACATTTCATTTTCCTTCATTTGATCAATCTTGAATTTTGTCAGTCATTAGATCACCATAACAAGTTTTATCTTCTACCTCAAAATCATAAACAATTGTCTAGCTCATCATTTCAGTCAATTGTTATAAACTTTAATTATTTCTTTCACTCATTCAATATTGGAATTTGTTGGTGATTACTTACTTTGTTAATACTATACTTGGTATCCACTACGCTAGCTCAGTGTATACAAAAATCTTCATTTACCGACTACACAAACTTGTTCAGTCCTGATCTTCAATACATAAGAAAATCATGTAATACAATCAAGTCATCAACATGGTGCCATAGACTCATCAATAAATTACCTAATGTATACCATAGCCATAGCTTTCATATCCATCTCATCTTCATGTAGTATCTCATTCCTTTACCATTTTCCTTCTTTAGATATTTGTAACCATCATTATAAGTACAGTAAAAGGTAGTTGACATAAATGACAATACATTGACTGATTTAATTGTCTTACATATACTTTAGTAGCTCGGTGATCATCAATCACTGTCTTTCAATTATCCATTCTTTCCTTCAAGATATTCAATCAGTTGTAGGTTATCAATGTATGAAACAAAAGGAGAAGTTCTAAAAATATATTATGAACAAAGCCATTTTTATTGAATGTAAAATGTTCATTTATTCTCACACAAGTTGTGAGATTGAACTTCTTGTTCAATGCAAATTAAAAGCAACGTATACATAAATACTTGAAAATGTGCATGTAGGAGGGTGACCGATTATTACCCGAATAATTGGTTCATGGTTGTCTTATTTTGTCTCTATCTAAGATGTGTATCTTTTCACATCTTGAGTACTCCTTAGTGCTCCCTGTTCCTACATTGAAATAAGCAATGTGTTAGATAAATTCTCTAAGCAATGACTAGTTACAAATCATACATGATCATTCACATATGCATGAACATGTTGATCTTAATGTGCATTAAAGAATAAGGTCATTTGAATAATCATATAAATCTGAAATAGGTATTTATTTTATAACATTTTTTCTTCATGTGAAATCACAGGTGTTTATCTTGTAGCACATGAGGTCAAATGGGCTCCCATGAGGGTTGAGCCCAACGTGCT
This sequence comes from Chamaecyparis obtusa, assembly GCA_027943335.1. NCBI lineage: Eukaryota > Viridiplantae > Streptophyta > Pinopsida > Cupressales > Cupressaceae > Chamaecyparis > Chamaecyparis obtusa. Next base: position 235,388 of record BSBK01000342.1, on the reverse strand, counting down.
ATAGGGTAAACAATGAGAAATAATTAGATAGCATGCTACAATAAAACTAATGAATATTAAAGGTACTTTCATTTAATGACATGAAACCTTTTGTTTCATTTTTATCTAATAACAATGATAATCGTCATAAGGTAGTCATTGATATTGTGACAATGAAGGAAACAATCAATCTATAACACAAGTATCTACTGCTTCAGGATTGCAGTTTTGACAGTAATATTTGTAGAGAAAAGAAGGTATATTCAATGAAAAAATTAACTAATGCACGTACACAAATCAATTATAAGAGAAAACAACAACTTTCCACAAAGTTATAGGAGGTGGCATTCATATCAATAGGGAAGAGGTGACAAAATTCAGTCAACAAAATGCATAGGTTGTCACAGTATGACAACCAATAAACATAGGATGTCATCGTTAATTAGTTGAACAAGTATTCTACAGGATGAAGATAAAAATCAATTTAATCAAGCATTTAATGAAAAAAATCATGACATCTCATAGACATGAAACAACAACAAATTTCCACAGGAAATGTCGAGCTTCAAACAGAGCATTCTTGATAACAGATGACAATCATTAATGCTAAATCAATTGGCATAATTTGATAGATGTATTTAAGAAAATAAGATTTTGGAGATTTATAGTGAGGCATTGAAAAAATCAATATAATAAAACTATTATGGAGTTGTAAGTCAAATGAATAAAGATGTTTTAATGTACCAACATGCTATAATAGTCATGATGCTATAATAGTCATCATACTAGTTTTATTGATTTAATATATAATGCAAAGATATGACAGCCATAGGGGATTTAGTAACATCATGAATGTTAAGGAAAAATACATCTATAACAACTAATGTTAGATAGATCCTAAGAGATGGTAATTCATAGTAGTAAATAAACATGTAATGATAGTGTCCTTAAAAGACCCAATTCCAAGGTTTGGATCAAGCACAAAGACTACAAGATGTCTCCCAATCAAAAAAGAATCTAAAGGTTTTGATTTTCTAAATGCGAGGAGAATATAATGACCAACATGACATATAGTTATTGCAACAACAAGAAGCATCCATATCAGATTAGATGGAAATTTATTGCAGGTTATCAGGAAAAAGGAGTCTTAAGATTGTTGTCCTAAAATATAGTAGCATCATGTTATAGGTACAATACAGGTTCAAAGTCAAATAGCATGGGAGAGAAAGATAGTGTGTAACACATAGATTTTGTCCATTGTTTTGAGTTATAAATGCAAGAAAGTTCAAAAAATATGGGATCAAAAGAAATATGGTAATCAAAGGAAGGCATCTCATGGCCATATGGTTTGTTATACCAATCACACACATCGTGAGATTGCTATTTACAAAAGTATCCAAAGCATTCAAGAGGTATTCCATGCAAGTACCATGCATAAAGATAACAAATCATTAAAGCCAAATAAGAAAGTAATTGTTTTATATTAGATAATCATTAACTTCTACAGTAACCAAAATAGGAGTTTCAAACCAATACCAACTGCATATATCATGATAGGGAATAAACATGAGGAAATATAAAAGGTTTTCCAGGTTTTCAAGAGCAACAACTACAAAATTTTATAAAATAAAGGAAAAAATATGATAATGTTCAGAGAAGCGTTCATCAATAATAGAAGATATATGACAAATATTATGTTTCTCTTTACAGAGTTATCAAAATTGTCAGGTCTTCATGGTTGCCAAAGAAGCTACAAACATTTTGGTTCAAATTTAATAAAGGAGAGAAATGATTCATTTTTTCCTTTACAAAGAAGTTTTCAATAAAAGAGGTTCATCACAAAAAGCTTCATTGGAATCACATAAACATCTTCTAGAAGCTCCAAACCCTACCCCTAGGTCGATGAACTCCATGAACTTTAAAGTGCAAATGAAAAAATGGAGATTTTTTTGTTTTAGGGTTGAGAATACCCTAGAAGTTTTCAAAAACTCCAAATATTTATAACCAATCACACCTCATTGTGTAGGGACACCTCAATAGATACTAATAGGCTATAGGGTCATGTATGATGATTTTTGGCCTTAGGAAATTTTAGGAGGGTATTTATTTTGCATAAATAGTTATCAAGTTCTTTTCTTTGATAATTATTAATATACAATTATTTGAAGTTGATTATATTGTCTTTGCAGGTTTAAATTTGTAATTTTTAATAGCTATTTATGATATTGTTATAAGTCATAATAGTTATTAAATGATTTTATAAAAGCAAAGATTATAATGAAGCATGTGTTATAATGAAGGAGTCAAAAGGGGATAGGTGTGTCTTTATGCTTTTCCAAGCATATAGGAGCAATTTGAGGTGGCTTGCAGACACAAGGAGGGTATATAAGAGTCTAGAGTTAATATAGGGGAAGGTTGGAGCATTTTTAGTTTGTCTGCATGAAGGACTTGGTCATTTTTTACATTTTCACCTATTTAGAGCACATTTGGAGGAGATTTAAGTGCTAATTGTTTGGCTTGATTTCTACATGCGACCTAGGTTGTGTCTAGATCCTTTTTTGGTGGAATCACTTGGGGATTTTTACTTAGAGCTTTTTGATAACTCATTTTTAGTTAGTTCCCATTTTTATGTAGTTTTGGTTTTGAGTGACTTATGTAAGTCATGGAACTTTCTCTAAGCATATTTTGTAACTCTTAGATTATATATAATACATAAAAGCCTTGGATACTAGTGGTAAGTGCTATTGCCTTCTTTTATTTGCATTTTTGTGTATTATAAGGTGATTGATCAAGTTATTTGTGAAGTGTTTTAATATCCTGATAACTTTGTCTCATTTCTTATACATTCGATGTAGAAAGTATACTTATGCAGGTTGCTAATTATGTTCAAAATACATATGATTTTATAACTGTAAAGTTTTCCTCTTGTTATAGGTTGATATGTGGTGGATTTTTCATGAAATATTAATGCATGTTCATGTTGTAGAGAGTTGTGTAGGGTTAATTTTATTCATCTTTTGGAGCTAAGTGTTTTAGTTTTGGTTTTCCAAATCCTCATCAAGTTTGGTGTATCATGTTTAATATTTCTAATTTTTAAGAGTATTTTTAATTTCTGATCATTCTTAACCCTTTCACTCTGAGAGCATTAAAGTTAGTGTAAGTTCTAGGTGATACCATAGAAATTCGGCCTTTTGCATAGGTTCTTTCTATTTTAGGTGACCCACAAAACTGGAAAGTTCCCATGTTTTTCTAGAAGAGATAGGTTCTACAAATTAGAATTAGGGTGAAATTTCTAAGAGATAACATTTATCTTTGAGATATTATTGTGATGATATGGACATGAGAGCTTAGGTCACATGAATATCTAGGTGGATCCACTAACTTTTTAGGTGATATACGAGTATGCATGGATAATCTATGAGGACACCTAAGTGCAAAATGTATAAGGGTATGTATTAATGATTTTTTTGTTAATATTTTTATAAATGATTAATATGTGGTTTATCTTTAAGTTGTTCATTGTTAAACAATTTGAAGTCCTTTAATGATTATTTTTCCTCAAATATTAAACATTGAGAAGATCTATCTAGTAACACTAATAAGAATTATCTAGTAACTTGGTTAACTCGACAAAATGCAAGGATATGGTAACCACATATATGAATGTTCATTAACACAATTTTGAAGCTATAGAAAACATGCAAAATAAAAAAAAATTAAGCATTAACATAAGCAAATCTTATTTGGACAAGGAGAATGTTCCTAAGAATATTTGATTTTGATTATGGGCACTAAAATGAACTCATGATTTAGTGTTATTTCCATGATTGCTACAGAGCTATCAGCACCATCACACAGAAGAGAACATTGTTAGAGAGGGGTACCCTAGCTTTGTGAAACTAAAGGGTAGTAATGGAATCCCCCCAACTCTCTCTCTCTCTCTCTCTCTCTCTCTCTCTCTCTCTCTCTCTCTCTCTCTCACACACACACACAAAAAAAAAAAAAAAATATCTTAAAAAATCATTATTTTATGAATATGCATGTTTGCAAAAATGAATGTGTGTTCTCCATTATCCCCCAAATGTTTATAAAATGGAAGTTAGATTACATATCATGTCTACTATGAATTTTGTTGAATTGTTTTGGATATGATGATAAGATTTTGATTGATGCATCAAGATGATGCATATTTTTAGGAGGAAAGTATGTCGTGACCTTTGTTGCACAATACATGCACTTTGACTTATGAAAAGATAAGTTAGTGAATTAAATGGTCAACAAGTTTTATAAATTATTGATTATAATGTTGCATTAACATCATTGATTTTTTAAAAGATAATTGCATTTTTTTAATGTTATTATTTTATTTTTATAGGAGTATATAGTTTATATGTATACATTTTTTTTTTGTATTAAAGATCGAGAGTTCAAAAATCAATACAACAAATTAGGGGAGGCTAGGCCTCAACCCACCAATCCAAGAGAACCAACAGTAGAGTGACTAAGTCAATAGAGATTTACATAGGTACACATACTGAGCAAAGAGAAAAAAAAGTAAATATCAGCACGATAGAGTTCCAAAAAAGAACAATAGAAGATCTTCCTAGTGAATAACATCATCATGATTATCAATCCAAGAAGTCCAGCCTAAAGAGCCCTCCATCCAGACCACTTTCTTCCACTCCAAAATCTTGGTAAGCATTTTGAGTTTATCAAAACTGGGGCCTTTATTGTCTATAATATCCTGTATCAGCTTTTCAAGCGCTACATCGAACACAGTTTGGTTGTCCATAATGTTGGCCCATTCAAAGCCATCCTTCATCTCATAAATGAACATAGAGGCATGTCCATCCCTGAGAAACCTCAACAAATTCTCTCGTTCCAAGTTCATCACGCAACAAACTTGAGAAGCAATTTTGAAACAAGTGAGTTTTCTTAAAAACCTAGTAAGAGTCCTATCAGTGCCTTGGAATTTAGACTCATTTCTTAATTTCCAAATAAACCAAAGGATGAAAGATGAAAGAATATGCCAAAATAGGTTAGCATCTTTGTGAAGCCCATGAATGTAACCAATAATGATATCAAGAGTATAAATATGTTTAGTAATAGAACATCCAAACATCAGCCAAATTTCTCTAGTAAAGCTGCAATCAAAGAAAATGTGTCTCATAGTCTCAGGCATTCTACAAAAAGGACATATATCAAGGGTAGCTTGGTGATTTCTAATGGGAAACCTATCAAGCAATAGTTTCCACTTGAAGCATTTAATCTTAGGCGGGATGGGAGACTTCCATAGCTTATCAAAGACTTTCTGCCAGTCAGTCGAGTTGGTGTTACTATACTAGATGGAATTAATATGGTCAGTCATAGAGGTATCATGATTAAGGAACTTATAAATATCTTTAGCTTTAACTTTGGTAAGGAGGGAGCCATCTTTCCATCTAAAATTGAGATAGTGGTGAGAGTCAACATCAGTGTTCCTAAGAAGACTAAGGGGCGCACGTGAAAATTTGATCAGGTTATAGGTTCATTTATGGGAGTCTGGGAGATCATAATCCTATGAGAGAGTTTCCTAGCTAACAAGGCTATTATGCTCCATGATGTCCATGATATAGTTAAGGCCTTTACTAGACCAAAACCTGGCTAAGCATCCTTTAGTAAGGGCAAGGGGTTTATTCAAATGATGAAGATTCCACCAAATAGACTGTTCCCCATGCAAGACATGATTATAATCAAAATTAGAGTTATCTATGAAACCACACACATACTCCCAAACCTTCCAAATGGATCTAAAGACCCAAGTGCCCTGAACAATCATAGGAAACTGACCAGCAACCAGGTCACAAAAAGGGAGGGCTTTCCAGGACTTGGCAGATTTAGGAGCACCACTTTGGATATTATTTCTGATAAGAACCTTCCAAGGCTCATCACCTTCAAGAGCTTGGAAGATCCATTTGGAAGCGAGGGAGATTCCTTGGAGCCTGAGATCCTTTAGGCCAAGCCCACCAAGCTTCTTATCAATATGGCACCAATCCCACTTAACCGCATGAGCTTTCCTGTTACCCTTACCATCAGACCACAGGAAACATCGAATTACCTTTTGGACTTCAAATATTTGATGATTGTTAAACATCCACGTAGAGGATTAATATATACTATAGGAAGAAAGAATTTTCTGACAAACCTGAACCCTTCTCGCAAGGGAAAGAACCCTATTGGTCCACTTGTTGAGCTTTTTGTCAATCTTATCCTTAACCCAAAGCCACATATCTTTAAGTGAGCGGGCAATAGAGAAAAGGAATACCTAGATAATGAATAATTTTATTAAGTCCTCCCCAGGAAAATATAAAGTGTTCAAGCCAATCTGGGGGTTCCTCTTTCCAACTGAGCATAATAGACTTAGTACTGGAGATACAAGCTCCTAAAGCTTTACCAAAGAATTCCAGTTTTTGGTTGAGGCACTGAATGTTATGTCTTGAGAGCTCCAAGAAAAGAGAGGTGTCATCAGAAAACTAGATGTTAAGAATTCAGAGTCATTAGGCAGAGTAATCCCATGGACTTTATGGGAAATGGTATCATCTCTAAGGAGATAGAACAAGGCGTTTGAGGCAATAACAAACAGGGCTGGAGCAAGAGGGTAACCCTGACAAATGGAATGAGAGAGCCGGATGGGCTAGGAAAAGGTGTTAGATTAGGTGAAATACTAATCTCCCAAGAACACCTGCATGCATAACCCTGTCACATGGAAGAAGCAAAGAACAGAAGCAAGAAAAATCTATGGAGGCCAAAAGGCCAGAGACATCTTATGGACATGTAAAGAGCAATTGTATTCCAAGATTATCTAAAAAGAATGTACCAAGGGTTCAACCATATAGGTGAAAAATAAAACCCTAAAGCTATAAAGCAAAAAATAAAGCTAGGTTGCACATTATAATTAATAAATATATTAATTATAATGCACCTAAAAGAAAGCTTAAGTAAATAGAGTAATAAATGACTTAATTAATTAAACCAAAGTGATTTAATTAATAAGCATAAAGTATGATTACTCTAACACCCCCCCTTAAGCGTAGCTCAAGAGGGAAGCTAACCTAGCACAGCTATGAAAGCAGAAAATAGGTCCCGGCAACAAGGCCTGATCAGGTACCCAAGTACAAGAAATAAACTAGATGAAGGAAACAAAGCCTCCAATCTAGGGAATGTCCCAAAGAAAGGAACAAGAAAGAGCATGAAGCATCTCCGAAGCATGAAGTTGCAAACACTGTCAGAAGAATACTGCTGGAACCCCCACTGAAATAGTGCATGACCAGGTAGAGAAGACAAAGTCTGAAGAGCTGATCAATCAAAGAGGTGACCTCCAAAATAGGAATGAATGAGTGTCTATATAGTAGATGAACCATCTCACCGAAATGCATAGGTGCCTAGCCACTGCATCCACCTAGTACATAGGGACAAAAACTGAATACGTAGATCACTCAACCAAACCAAGGAAGCAATAGAGCCAACAGGTGAACCCCCCCATAATGCTGAACAGAGAGAGGGGTGACAGGAACACTGAAATGCAATGCCAGAAACATCTGCAAGAAGAAGAATCAGGAACACCAACAGTGCAACAGAAGTACACACACAGGATAAAGGGTGGTGTCGAAGAAGAAGAATAGATCTTCTGGACACACAGCATGGGCTAATGTCATGGAAGGTACACTCACTTGACAAAGGTGGATGAGCACAAAAGGCAAAACATCATAACCCCCCATGGCACTTTATAACTGAGTGCGAGTACAAACAAACACAAGGAGTACAAGATCCCAGATATACAAAAGCAAGCACTTTATCTCAGTGCATTTACAGAAAAGAAATGCTACAGAAGAGAAGCATACAATGCTCAAAAGTCAGAAAGAAGAGTGAGCTAGAAGAACAGAAGAAGAGATCCCAGGACCTGTAGAACCCAAGTAATCCGCCAGAGTGCGAAAGTGAAAAACTCAGAGGAGAGAAAACTTGGAGTAGAATCTAGATAAAAGACCCCTGTAACTGAATAACTCACAGAACCAGCTTTCCAACGATATATGGTGAGCCCAAAAAAGAGTCCGGATGAGCGAGATATGGCTCCCGGAAGGCAAAAAATAAACATCACCTTTGACAGAAAAAAACACTATCAAAATAGTAGATCCAAAAATCTTAACCTCCATAATCGGAAAGAGCTCGGAAAGATCTTTCCGACAATATAAAGAAGTCCAAAAAAAACCTCCGTATGCTCCAGATAGAGCAAAAACAGCGCGGGAGGGTTAGAAAGGCTCCACAAGAAGAATTTAGAGCCCCTGGGGCTGAAAAAATTGAGCCCCTGGGCGCATGGCACACGCAGGGGGCTGGAACCAGAGCTCCCGATCACCCATGTGACCACCGCTAGGGCCCGCAGGGCTTAAAAACCCACCGAGCGGCCAGCGGAGCGCTGGGCGGAGCGGGGCCGGTGGAGGAGGCCAGCAGGGCGGCGGAGGAGCCGGCGGCGGCTCTGCAATGGAGCGGGGGCCGCGAATGGATGCGGAGCCTGGGGGTGGAGCAGCCGGTGGTGGCTGCATAGAGCGGTGGACGGTGGCAGGGACCACGGGAGGGCGGAGGAGGGGCCGCGGGAGGCGTGGTGCAAGCGGCGGCGGCTCCGGCTGCGGAGCGCGGGACTGCGGAGGCCGTGGCGGCGGCGGTGGCCGCCGGGTGGCGCCTGGGTGGCCGCTCGGTGGCTGTGCCAAGAAACAAATTTTTTAAATTTTTTTGACCAAAAAAATCGCCGTCTCGATCCGCGTGCCAGGTCGTACAGCCTGGTACCCAAAAAATTTTTGCCTCAAATTGCAAAGGTGTCCAAAATGGATAAATTTTATATGGATTCTGGCTATCTCGAACCTTCCGGATGCAATGGTGGCATCCGTTTTTGCTCAAAATACCCCCAAAATATTTTTTTTCTTTTTTGTAGGAAAAAAAGAAATAAAAAATAACGTCCTACTTCCGAATCACTTCAACAAAAAACACGAACAGTGAGCAGCAAGATGGCTCTGATACCATGTTAGATTAGGTGAAATACTAATCTCCCAAGAACACCTGCATGCATAACCCTGTCACATGGAAGAAGCAAAGAACAGAAGCAAGAAAAATCTATGGAGGCCAAAAGGCCAGAGACATCTTATGGACATGTAAAGAGCAATTGTATTCCAAGATTATCTAAAAAGAATGTACCAAGGGTTCAACCATATAGGTGAACAATAAAACCCTAAAGCTATAAAGCAAAAAATAAAGCTAGGTTGCACATTATAATTAATAAATATATTAATTATAATGCACCTAAAAGAAAGCTTAAGTAAATAGAGTAATAAATGACTTAATTAATTAAACCAAAGTGATTTAATTAATAAGCATAAAGTATGATTACTCTAACAAAAGGTACCATTGACCTCAACCAGAGTAGAGGCATCCTTAAGAAGGATTTGGACATACTTACAGAAGATATTGGGAAAGCCAAAAGCTCTAAGCATCATGAGAATAAAATCCCACTCCACCCTGTCATAAGCTTTTTCAAAATCAACAAGAAGCATAGCAACATCCTGCTTAGAGGTCTTGGCCCATTCCAGAGCCACCCAACTAGTAACAAGATTTTCAAGAACATACCTACCTTTAATAAATCCCATTTGGGTAGAACAAATGAATTCAGAGAGAATTTTTTCAAGGCGAGAGGCTAGGACTTTAGCAAGGATCTTGTAGGAAACATTAAGAAGAGTAATAGGACACTAGTTCTTAATAAGAGCTTTGTCTCCATCTTTAGGGATAAGTTTGATGATACCCATATTAATAGAATTCCTCAAGGTACCATTAACGAAGGCTTCCAAGTACAAATCATGAAGGTCATGTGTTATCCAGTCAATATTAGTTTTATAAAATTCAGCAGGGAGCCCATCCGGTCCAGGGGCTTTATTATCCTTAAGGTTGCAGATGGAGGCAAAGATTTCTTGAGGAGAGCCCTTAGCCTAGAGAAGGAGGGAGTGACTCTCAGAGATCATATTGGGGATGAGACCCATGCAATTATTTCTGATGTCTTTAGAGTCTTCAGTATCTTCTGAGGTAAAGAGGGTTCTGTAGAACATCTCAAAGGCATTAGTGATGTCATGGAGAGTCCGGAGCTCCTTATCCTCCACAATAATAATGTCAATTTTTTCTTTACTCTGCTTCTGCCTAAGAAGGTTAAAGAAAATTTTGGATCCTTTATCACCATATTGGAGCCAATGGTTACAGACCTAAATAAAGGCACCTCTGATTTTAACTTGCTGGTGTTTCCTAAGGGAATCCCTAGCCAGAGAAACTTGCTCGGCTAAAACAGGGGATGCAGGTTGAGATTGGATTCTACTTTCTAAAGAATAGAGTTGGTCAATAAGCAAGTTCTCCACATGTCTATAATATTTGGCCTTCTTTTGACCAAAGGTTTGGAATATTTTCTGCTAAGAAGAAATATTTAGGTTCCATCTACTAGTATGAGAGTGGGTCATGTTTTGTAAATTAAGGAGTCTAATCATTTTAATGGCAATAAGGACATCTTGATCACTTAAAAGAGAAGTATTGAGAATAAATTTCCTACTGATTTGAGAGGTGGCCAGAATGGAGCTCCTAAAATTAACAATAGCTAAGATAGGGTAATGGTCAGAGAGGGTAGCAGGGATGGTAGCAACTGAAACACCATACTGGTTGGGGGAAAAGGAAAAGAAATTATTGTTAGCATAAAACATGTCAAGTCTAGAGTAGATGTGATTAGGCCCTTGTTGAAAATTGCACCAAGTATACCAAAGGGTTGAGGTATCAGATTTGATGCCTTTAAGAGGGTTAAATAATTGGAGGTGCTGCTTAAGCCTATCCCAGTGAGATTTTTCAGGGCCTTTCCATTCAAAAGGGGTGCCTCCAGAGCTCTCAATCATATTAAAGTCACCACATACAAGCCAAAGAATGTTAGGCAGGGTAGTCATCCAATCCCACAGGAGAATTATTTCTTTATAGTCTTTAGGGGCATATAGAGAGCAAACACCAAAAGAGGAACCATTAGCAGTTAGTGTGACCCAAGCCACCCTATTTAAAAGGTGAAATGCCTGAGTCAATAATGTGATTTTTCCATTTAGGGCTAAGAAAAAGATCAACTACCCCTTTTCCTTTAGGGTGATTAGTAATGATCTTAAAAGAATCCTTCCAGATATAGCTAAGGGCAATATCAAGGGAGAAACCTACGACTTTAATCTCTTGCAGCATCATAAAATCAATACTATTATGACAATCCATAAATCTTTTAATAATAAACTTACAATCCAGAGACTCAAGGCCTCTAACGTTCCAATAGATGAACTTCATGGGGAAACTTGATTAAGGGAGCCACTAGGGAGACCTAAAAGATCTCCATTTTTCTTTTTCTTTTTAGAACCAAGAGGCCTACCTTTCTTCTTGGAATAATTTTTCATAATTTCATCATCATCATCACTAGCACTAGCTAGGTCAACTTTAGGCTCCAGCATATCTCTATTGGAATACTTATGAGGTAGGGAATTCAAGGGAGCAGAATTCAGAGAGACAGATTTCGGGTTATGCTTGGCATAGATAACTTCAATGACCAGATTATCCTCAATTTATTGAAGTGAAGAAGATGGGGGGTTGGGAAAGGTATCCTCTGGAGTAAACTCTTTAGGAGGTATGGAGCCAGAACACATATTCGATTCAAGTATACCCATATTATTATCAAGGTTGCCTTTCATGGTGGTATCAACATCTTTGTGAATATCAACGCTACTTGAATTATTTTGTGGAGAGTTATGTGGGGCATCTTTGATCATTAGCATAGGGCTACTATTGAAAATCTCAAACTGATTAGATCTAGGGTTACCATAATGTATTTGCTCCAACGCAAGTTGTTGGGCATTTTTCCATCTACTCTTCATGTTCGAAACAACTTGGAAGTCATCAGGAGTTGGTGGTTTAGAGAAGGCTAATTTCTTTAGAATAGGGGTTTTTCCAAGGATGTTAGTGACATTATCATCCACAAAGTGCATCTCCTTCCCCGACATTGAGCCAGAAATTAAGGTTGAAGCAGAAGGTTTTTTACTGTTATCATTAGTAGCAATTAATTCTGATGAGGAATTAGGGGTAACATTGGAATCAGTTGACTTAGGGTTTTGCATTTTAGGCACTGAAGTTTCATCATTATTGGGGTTCCCTGATAAGTCAGTCGAACTTGGTTTCCTACGATTGATAATTATAGGGCAGTTCTTCCTAAGATGCCCTTCTCTTTTACAGAGAAAGCAAGCATTTAGCCCACCAAGAATCTCGATAGGGAAAAAGAAGAAGTCTCCACTAATATTTAGTTTAAGGCTCGGAGGGATTTCAATGCTACGCTTAATAGAGATCGTAACCCTAGCATCAAGGTTAGGAACTAGGTGGGAGGTTTCATCGATCCAAATTATTTTACCATACTCTTCCAAAAGTTGAGGGAGAAATTTCCAAAGAAAGGGCAAGACATCCTTTATTATGATCCACCTAGGGCAAGAAAGCACAAGGACTTCCTCGTTAACTACCTCTTGAGACCAGGCTAGGGCGCGAAAGGAAGTTTTCTTGACTGTCCAATAGTGACGCTTAAGGGCTTTGCTTGAGACTCAGGATTGGTAATGAAAATAATGTAAAGCCCTCTCTAAATCTGCCTATAGAAAGAAATCTTCAAACCAAGCTTTAAATTCCATAGGATATGAAACCAGTCATTGAGAAATTTCCATGGCAGACATTTTTCCACATCAACACAAGCAAAGAAAATGGCAGTATTGCTTAACCTAGTTTTTTCCAAGGCAAGTTCCTTTAGCATTTCATCATTTGGGGAAATAAAAGAGTCACCTAAGGTAGTGATAGGGCTCTTGCCTTCTTCGAGTGGTCACACACCTCCAACATTCAGAACAAATCTCGCAGTAGGGGAGACGCCATTACTTGCAGGGGCAACGGTCTCGACAAAGGTCTTTTTAAGAGGGGGATGGGCAATAACATCAGGGCCAGGGTTATTTAATGGCATGGCGACCGGTTCAGGCTCCATTGAGAGCCGAGGGCAGATCACACAAACTGTTGGACAGGGAGATAAATGCAAGTGGAAGGCTAAAGCAGAACGGAACAAACAACAACCAAGGAAAAAAAGAGCACATAAAATGAAAAAAGAAGAGGAGAGAGAAACAAACCGCGTGGAGGAGAAAAATCTCCTCCACGTCACTACAAGGACATCTGCAATTGCATCAATCCTGCACTTCAAATTTCTTGTATACATATATTAAGATATAATGATATATATATAATTTTATGTAAATTTAAAATAATTTTAAATTACTATTCTCTTATATTAAATTGTTTTCTTTATCCTTTTAGAAAATAAAAATAAAAGATCTTCATAGCTTTGAATTTATCGTAGATAATATTTTAAAATATCTTAAATTAAATTTGATAATTATTCTTTTGTTTGAAGCTAATATTCTATCCCAATAATATTTTAAATTTGTCTTGAATTAGAATTTGCATGTATGCTTTAAATTTTATGTTCATCTCAATTTATCTTATAAAATATTTTTACAAGATTTGTCTAAACTATTTTAATGAAAGGAACAGAATAATATTTATTAATATTTTTATCATATAATTTTACTTCTGAATTCAATTGTATGTGTTTTTTTATCATGCAATTTTTTATATTGTTAATATTTTTATCTTTCATTTTCAAGCTTGCTTTAAAGTAATTTCAATATTTAGCCTAGATAATACTTTTGAATTATTTGTAGATTAAATACTTATCTTGTAGTTTTAAAGCTTTTATTTTAATCTAATAATTATCCATAAAAATTATCCTAATTTAAAAATTTTTATTATCATTTATGCTTTAAAGCTTATTTTTATCTCAAAATTTATCTTATATAATATTTGTAAACATTATCTTGATTTAATTTAGAATTTAAATATTAGCATGAAAAAGAATAAAATAATATTTTATTAATATTTTTATCTTTTAAATTATTTAAAAAATCATTTAAAAGATTTGAAACATGTTTTATAATAAAAAATTAATTATTAAATATTTGAGATAAGGCATTAGAAAATAGTATAAATAGGGAAGAAGAAAAAGAGAAAGCCATGAAGAATTGACAAAGAGTATAGAAGAAAATATGGAAGAAGAATAAGGAATTGACAAGAAGAGTTGGTGAGGAGACTACAACAAATAATGGTAAAAGAATCAAAATCAAGAGCTTCATTAACTAGAAAATAACAAATTTTCTTGTAATTTAATCTATAATCTTACTTAGATAGAATCATATAGTTATTTGCATAAAGTTTTATTGATTTGATTGCAAAGGAAAGCAGAATGTGGTTATTAAAGTTTAAATTTATTTTCTTCAGTTTATATATTTTGTGTACATAAAATATACAAATATTCATAATGTAATTATATATAAATATATAATATATAAATGTATATTAATGGATAAAAATAATAGATTTTTTTAAACATTAGCTAGTTAATATATATGTATTGGAATTGAAGTTCATGCTCATATAATTTCAAATTGATATCTTTATCTTATCTATTCTTATCAAAATAGAAATAGAAACCATTGATTTATCCAAATCGTACCGAGTTGGAAACATTGATCTTGATGGCCAAGTCGATTTGCATGGAAATTAAAATAATATTAACAAATTTAAGTATTAATATAATTTCTAATTTATTACTTTTAGAAGTTGAAGCACATACACATACACATACACATACACATACACATACACATACACATACACATACACATACACATACACATATACATACACATACATATACATAGACATACACATACATATACACATACACATTCACATAGACATTCACATTCATATGCACATGCACATGCACGTGCACATACACATACACATACGCATACACATACACATACACACATATATATCTCTTGAATATTATATATTTTGCATATGATCAAATGATTATAACCTTCTTTCCATGTTAAAATTTTGGATTTCTTGCATGATTCTATTTTAAAAATCATAAAATTAGCATGCTAACATAGGAAGGAAAGAGCATAAATACTCATGTTACATGAAAATGATTTTATAGATTTGATACTTAGAACATAAGCATATATATTAAACTTTGCATGGATTATCATATTTCATGGACTACCATGATGTTAGTATTACATGGAAAAATAAATTATCGCATAAGCATGGTAGAAAATATATGCAACTAAACCATTATTGCACAAAATAAACAGTAGCCTTGCATGTCATGTCTTTGTACTTTTGTGGGATATGGGAGTTATGCTAGTCTTATTTGGTGTTTGGGAAAGATTATCTCTGGAGATAGGGGAATTATGGTAGTCTTATTTGGTACAATATTATTAGGTTTTATGGATTACTTTTTGCACAATGATGAGTTAATTAAGGATGAACCTCAATCTCAAATTGTATGATTAAGGATATTGCTATAATTGATCTCCTAAATTTTTTGGATAAAACATAGATTATCCATGAACAATGCATGTGAACAATTATATTAACCTGACGATATCAAGTAAATTAATGCTTTGTTATGCGTTCCTATGCTTTTGAAAGCCCTTATATTGTGAAAATATTAGTTGACACTTCATGACACTGTCACTAGTACATTTGACATCATTTTTCTATGAAAATTATCGACCATTAATTAAAAAGGTTTAGGTTGGTTGGGTTATAGAAGGAAAAATTTGTTTTTTTAAAAATCCATGCCCGTGTTGGTCTCAATTTTGACCAATACCATGTCGGTCAAAATTTTGACCAACACGGGCATATAACTTTAAAAAAAACATTTCAAATCTCATTTCATTTTTACGGTTGTAGCGCGTGAATTAGGATTTCCATCTTCTAAGCTAGCAGGAACGAAGCTTATTCCAGATCGTGCGGACCCTACCCCTGAGGTTAATAGCACATTTTATCATTTATCCTCCATGGAGTTTGAGGTATCTTCCATGTTTCCTATTGTTCATTACGTGGATTGTCATTTGCTTCTAGTCATCTCTGTTTGTAATATGCTGGTAGGCGATTGAATCAATGAGTATATTTAGTGGTGACTACGGTTTGATTAGGGTTTGTAAATGCTATGACCAATAATTATGAAGGTTGCGACTAGGGTTTAGGAATCTATGTACAGACCGAATAGACAAGTTAACTGTTCAGCATAGAAAAATTAACCACTTAGAAGAAATTCAAATTTCATGCAACATGGTGTACTGTACTGTTATAGAAGTGTGGAAAGAAATAAAATTTTGCACAATGTAAAGTGAATGCTATGCACCATTGTAAAGAACTCTGCTATGTAATTTTTTGTATCGTATTTTAAATTTCCAAAAGCCACATGATCTCCTGTTAGACCGATCTCAATTCCATTGGGTCGATGCTGTCATGAGTTTGTGACCCCGATTTGCAACTTCACCATGAAATTCCTATGTCTTTGGATGAAAGGGAAAATTAGGGGAAAGCTTATTTACGCAACCAATGCTCAGAAATGCGAAGGCTGTTAAGTTGCTTCAAGGCTGATGACCTAGCTAGGGCATGATACTTGTTTAAATAGCAAAGTGAAGTGAATAACCGGAGGTTTGGGACTGAATCACAGGTTTAGTTGAGTAACTCAGATTCATGGAAGACTCCTCATGATTGCAACCACTGTGAGCACCCAACGTTTGAACATTCTAGATCGACATTAATCTAGCTTGACCACCTAGGTTAAAATGTCTCTGACAGCCAACATCGCTGGAAACAAGTGGTGAAAATCATCAGAAGTTTTAGTGTATGATCTTTGGAGACGGTAGATTCTATACTCAAACCCAATACCGATTGAATGATGGAATGTAGTTACAGGGGATTAGCAGTATTATGATATTTGTTGAGTGTTTGGGTAGTAGGGAAGTCTAGTCAAACAATTGATTGTAATAACCTAGTGGTCTTGGTTGAAGCTTCTTCCTAAGAGTATTGGTGTTGTGGTAGACTAAACCAAAAGATTATAAGTCTCAAGAGTGATTTATGATTGACAGTGGAAGTGTATTGTTAGTTTACAAAATCATAGCCAAAGAATAGAACAAGGTTGTAAAACCAGACATAAGTGAGAAATTAGCAAACTATTGTTACTTGTAAAGTAAAACAACAGTGACATTTTGAAAACTTACAAATCCCATTCAAGGAAACTGCCAGTTAGAAGAATTTACCAGTAGACATAAATATTCAGAGACAGTAAATAATATAAGCTCCTCAAGCATGAGTTGGATGATGTGGATACATTAGTTCTTATATCTACATAATCCACATCATCCAACTCATGCTTGTGGACCAAGATTGGATGTAGATCGTATTTACTGTCTCATAATGACTTACTAGGATAGGTACCAATCTTACTATTATGAGATAGTAAATAATATAATCTCCTCAAGCATGAGTTGGATGATGTGGATACATTAGTTCTTATATCTACATAGTCCACATCATCCGACTCATGCTTGAGGAGCTTATATAATAATCAACTGATTAATGTTTTTGGTTTTGATGTAGTCCTCTCCAACTCATGCTTGAGGACTATTAATTATAACCATGGAATGTTAATTCTAACCTGTATTATTAGATCATTAACCATGCATATGCAGAGTTGTGTGGAGTAAAGGTGATCACAGTTAAAGAACAGTGAAAAATACAATGAAATTGGATGCAATGTGTAGCAGTGGATGATCTGTCCGAATAAGGAAGGGTTTTTATGTTTGAAATTTTTTTTTCATGTTGAATGAATGGTGATTCGATCACTAATTTGATGCAGGAGTGAGTTGTAACAGGAGATTGGGGAAGCCCTAGCAAACCAGGGTTTGGAGTCAAGATTTGGGGGTTTTGGTGTTGTAGGGCCTGTGAGTCTAATTGCTTGTGGATTTAACCATTTTGAGTCATTTTATAACTCTACTGAAGGTTTGGTGGGATAAGGGAATGTGAGGAGAGTAGTTGCTTTGAAAATTTGGTCATTTTCATGCATTGAAAATAGGGGTTCAGTCATGGTTAGGTGTGTTGGTCCAAAGTAACCCTATAAAATATTTTGGTGTGTTATAGAACTTTGAAAAGGGTGTCTAGAAATGTTTTCATCTTGTCAAGTGTTTTGAGGGAAGACAAAGTTATTACCATCCTAAGTCTCCTGCAGGGTTATTGGTAGCCTATTAAGCCTTTGGAATAGTTTGAAAGAACTTTGTGTATTGGAAGCATGGGAATTAAAATAGAGTCTTAGAATTCCTTGAGTCTAAGTGGTTTGAAGCCTAGGAAACCTAATCCATCATTGTGTAGTATTGTGGAGGCCTTGACAAGTCAGATCTTTTAAACATTTGAGGTTGTTGATAGGCTAGAGTGCCTAGATCTTTGAAATTACCAATTCTCATTGTGTTTTGAATGCCACCACCCTTATTCCTTTTGGTTTGGAGTAATTTTATTTCATTTTAAATAAGTTATGGAAATTTTATTAAATTATTTGAATGATTAAATGAAGATTGGATCATCAAGACCAAGATTGGATTCAAAATTACTCCAAACCAAAAGGAATAAGACTCCAAACCAACGAAATAAAACTGCCATAACTTATTTAAAACAAAATAAAATTACTCCAAAGAAACGTAATAATTGTGCAATGATTATTGGAATCCGTTCTCAACTCAATTAATGACCAGATTTAAATTGGAAAGAAATGAAATTTTGCACAATGTAAGGTGACAAAATCAACAAGAATATCGATTTCAACCATTCTTATGATGATAAAAGATTAACTAGCTGAGATGTAACAAATACTTCAAAACAACAATACCTACAAATTTCCCCTCTGATCCAAGGTGAAATATCAATTCTTGAATGACAATTCCTACCAACAAGCATGCATATAATGTATACCACATATCTGCCAATTATACACTTAATGGATTGGGTGCTAAGAAAGCTACAGGAATGAACCATGTTTAATAATTAGTATTACAGTTTTACTAAAGAGATTAATAATCACCTTCAAAGTTACAAACATAGATTCAACTATGTTAAGCAAGTAATCAAGAGTACAGTAAAACATAAGAGCGTGACTAGGAGTGATTTTTGGCAGTTTAGGTGAGAGAAGAATCAGTTAATACGGGTCAGAAAAAGACCTATAGAACATCAAAATTTAATGTGGAAAGACCTAGGATGGTTGGGAAAGAGAGAGATGTTGTTCAATCTGCATGTAGTGTTTCAATAGACTGGTGTAGTGTTAACTTTCAGGAGATTCTCATATTCATCAATGAAGTTTTGATGTCCCTCATTGTACTTCCAATTTTAATTAGTTATTTATAATATCTAGATTCTACAAGGTAACACACATAGGTGAAAAGCATAGATATAATGAACATTAATCATTGACAGATCACAAGAGTAATAGATATATTATAAAAATATCAAAGCACAATGATAAGATCAAGATAGTGATACATGAGGGAACAATGATTGACTGACATGATAATAGGGAGTAAATATTGCTGGACAGTAGAAAAAGCACCAAATAATAGTCATTAAAGTACCAAACAATGATTAAGGATCAAGATTAGAAATGATTGTTAAATACCTCAAATGTAGTAATATGCCATCCTATGCCAGTGCCATTGCAGAGTGGTGACAGTAATGTCCAATTTCAGATAACATGAATGTCTAAATAGTGGTCAAGGCATGTCTATGAATGGTAAAACAATCATAAGCTAGAGAAGTCACAAAAAACAACAAAAGCATGATGAATAAGATGAACAATCGAAGATAGGGTATAGTCATAAGAGTGTTTTCAAAGAGAGTCATGATAATAGTAGTCCTAAGCATCCATTAGAAGATAGGTTACTAGTTTAGGTCTTTCTTAGACTATATTGCGAGTTGTTTTACTGTATTGTTGGTGTAATGGAAATGCTTAAACATGGAACAGAGGAGAGGTTCATACAAATATGAAGCACAATCATGAATTCTATCACAATAATCACTTCTATTACAAGGTCCAGAAATGCATTCATTAGAGGTAAAGAATGCATAATCAATATGAGTATAAGATGGTCAAGATGTCCATTATATAATCAGTGATATGTGGAGGACAAGCAGTGCGACTAAGGCTTAGTGAAAGAGATATTCTTAGTGAATCAGTCATCCATAAGAGAGAGAAGCAATATGCAAAGAAAGGGGGTTGTCTATGGTAAAAAGAATAACGAATGAATGAACAAACTATAGTTCATTCAAATAACAACAAGTCTAGGTATGGAGTGGAGTATTTATTCAATCAATATAAATATGAATAGAGTAGCCAAAGTGTCATGTAATGCAATGGTTGAAGAGTAGTCTTGCAAGCATAATGACATTCATTTCTTGGTCAAAAGTACACTAATTTAAGCACTATCAAAAGAGTGGGGCTATGAATAATCAAACCATGATCAATAAGATATATGACAGTGACCAATTACAATGTATGGTCCAAAGTGAAAATAGGTCTTTTAAGTATGACTGCCTTTTGCGGTCCTTTCACTTCCCTCAAGAGAAGATATAAATGTTTTAATAAAGGGATTGACTGTTCCAATTAGTTCATCAGAAAACCCTTACCCCCTTGTTCAAATGGACCACACCCTTGACCTCGCTGGTCTACACAACCAATACCATTGACTATCCCAAAGATAGTGACTCTACAAGTTGTGATTCTCTAGTTGGGACACTCATCACACTATTCCCCTAAGCACTATGGCTTTGCCTTCTCATCCACAAGAAACTCTAACATCATTCTAAACTCTTCTATACTTTGCCCATATCCATTCCAATCCATTCATACTTTTCTCATTGACCTTTCCATCATCCATCATTACCAAACTTCTCATTTTTTAGTACTGTCCTTTGCATAATGATGCCTTGGATGAATGTCCTTTAGTGGACTGTCACCTTATCCTCCATACTATTAGTGAGTCATGCTACTGAGCCTCTAAAATCTTTCATGTACTTTTTGCAAAAACTTGACTTGTTGTCTACTCTCCTTTGATCTTCCATCAAGAACTATTGCATGCTCATTGTTGTTTGGCATGATTGTCCTCATTGTGATGTTTCTTGTGGCTGTACTTGGATTGTTGGTTGTCTTCAGTTGTCTTCAAAATTTTACCTTCACAGTTAACTAAAAATCCTTTGAGATCAACGTTCTTTTGACACCAACTTGTTTAACATTGACTATTATACCTATTAGCTCATCATTCCCTTGGCCTAGTTTGCTTTGTTCAACTCCAACAACATTTGTGATTGTCACATGACCATTTAGATTATCTTCCATTTTAGCCTTTTAAATTCTTCATAGGATTGACTGTTCTATGGTTTTCCTTTTCTGTTTCTATATGGCAACCATTATCAACACGCCATCCAACGTCACATTGAAGGGGGAAATGAATTTCGTCCATTGGTATGTATTTTAATAATTTATAAAATACATAAGACATGATTTGATGATGACATCATGGTCATGGTTAATATAAGGTCATCATTTTCATATAGGTCAACATCCCTGAGTTTCATGTTATATTAGAAGTGAAATGTTGATGCTAAGACAATTACTTTGTGACCATAATAATCCTACATATGTTTTTTTGCACAATAGATAAAGTTTTCTATTCAATTCCAAGAGAAACTCACAATTTCAATTGTGACCACACTAGCCTGATCGCAACAAACTTGTTAGAAACATGAAAAGAAAACATGTTAGCAATTCCATCATTTGTCTGTTGTTTGGGACAATCACCATAGAATTATTTGGACTATCTCTCCTCTTGCCTTGCAAGGTTAAAATGACCTTTTTTCCATCCCTCCTTGAATAGACCCTTAACGTCTTGCACATGTGCAATGATAGGACACCAATGTTGCTAATTAAGGTTGGTGGGATGATTACGCCTATCCTAAAAAAAGACTGTCAAATCATTATGCTTTCAAATCAATTACCTATCGACGTATCCCTTACGAGGGAGAGAAGCCAAACACATAAAGAACATGCACATAAACATGGCAACTGAAAAACTTAAATGGAATACACCAAGAGGTACCAAATGATGAATGCTCAATTGTTGTAATGGAAAAGCAATATCAGAACCGTCCATTTATAGTCCTAATGATTTTGGAAATTGTTGACAAAGAGTGTTACTTTTTTTTATTATAGTATAAATGATTTTTCTATAGTCATAATGATTTTTCTTATTTCTTATCTTTTGTCCCTCTTTGATTTCCTATGTCTGTGCTTCATGACAATATTTTGTCACCTTCTTTTGATGGTATATTTCATTCACTCTATGTGGAATACTATTTTGTTCACTATTTTATTTCAGGTTCATATTTCTTTCATTTTTCATATACACACAGACTACACATGCTGATAAAAAAATGAGCTATTTGATTTAGGTTTACTTTTCATTATTGTAAATGGTTAATATTTCTGATGGTACTCCTTGGTGTATTTGGACTGTAAAAATAATCATATAAAAATAATAAATGTAGTAACGATGGTGCAATGCATTATTGATATAGGTTTGATGACTCTTGTCAATGTGCCAAACTGTCAATGTGGTGGTGGGAAGTGTGTGTTGAAGACTTCACGAACATTGAACAACCCTGGACGATAATTTTGGTGCTGCCCTAATTGAAAAAAGGTTGCTAATGTGTATATATTTAAAGTTTCTAATGTAAATACTATTCATTATAATATAAGAACTAATGTAGACTGCGTATCATAGGGAAATAATGGCTGCGGATACTTTAGTTGGGTCGATGACAACTCATCTGCATCTATCCGCCCATCTCCACTTATCCGTGATGAAGGATTTCAGTGCAAAACGTGTTAAGCTAGGGCAAATTTTGAAATTATATTTTACGATGCCTTCTCTGTATTGTAATTGCATATCTAATTTGTTGCGACCATATGCAGAGATGAACTCAGGAATTAGTTAGTTTAGTATTTTCATATTGTAACTAATATTTTAATATTGATATGACATAACTTCTCTTTTCCTCAAGTGCGCATATATATGGTTTACATCTTTTTTTAGAATAATTCTTCATGTTTATGGCTCAGGTGAGCCCCAATCTATTATCAATCACATGATTTAATGTTGATTTAGGCTGGAGGTAAACTACATGTGTCATGTAAACAACATGGTTGAATATAATCTCTTTTGCATGTTTTCAAGAGTTTTCCCACCAATACAAGTGTAAATAACACATTGAACGTAATCTACGGACGCTGCGTGGTATGAAGTCTCGCTAAAGTTTGAGCGCAACATGGTATGAAGTCTCGTTGAAGAAGAGTACTCTAGAGAGCAGGCCTACCATACCAAGGAAGTTTGACAAGAACAAGGAATATGGCTTAAACAAAATGGGAAGACGTCTTTCTAGCCTAGGCTTGGATCCTTCGACAATTAGCTTGATAATAAATGAAGCAAATGAGAGCTGAGCAATTAGCTTCCCAAGAAAAATCTTGTAAATGAACTGTGTGTACCCCAATTCCTGTACCTTTTGTGCATACCTAAATGATATATTTGAAACAACAAGGGTAAATTTAGCCTTACCCTTGTTGTTTCAAATATATCATTTGGGTACGCACAGAGGGCACATTAATTGGGGTACATATAGTTCATTTATGGGCTTTTTCTTGGATAGCTAATTGTTCATCTATCATCTACATTATTTATAAGCTAATTGCCGAAGGATCTAGGCTCAGGCTAGAAAGATATCTTTCCAAACACATAAAAAATATACACATAAACACGACAACTGAGAAACATAAATGTAGATTTCACAATAGCTGAGAAACATAATTGTAGGCATCATGGTCACAATTTTTTGGAGACAACATAATTGAGTTGTATACCCAGATGATGGAGAGCAACTTCTGCTCCTCCGATTCCAAGTTGACACTTCGGGATCCAAAGACCATAGATAAGGAATAAATTGAGAGAGTGGAGGAGGGCCATAATGACCAAAATAATATAGGACAAACCTCAAGTTAAAATGTTTGCAGTTGCCTCATTTAACTTGAGGTTTGTCCTGTATTATTTTGGTCATTATGGCCCTCCTCTGCTCTCTCAATTTATTCCTTATCTATGGTCTTGGGATCCCGCATTGTCAACTTGGAACCGGAGGAGCAGAAGTTGATCTTCATCATCTGGGTATACCACTCAATTATGTTGTCTCCAAAAAAATGTGATCATGATGCCTACAATTATGTTTCTCAGCTGTTGTGTCCCAAGACCCCTTATGAACCTTTACGACCATTTACGACCTCTAAGAATACATCTTAGAGGTCTTAAAATGTTGTAAAGGGTCATAAGAGGCTCCTAGGAGGGGCCAAATGAGCTTCCACCTTCACATGGTTGGCCCTATTAAGTAGAGAATGTTAATTAAACTATTCTTGAAACATAATTATAGGCATCATGGTCACATCGGGGATGAAACTATTCCAAGTTGACACTATGGGATGGAGAACAACTTGGAATCGGAGGTGTAGAAGTTGCTCTCCATCGTCTGGGTATACCACTCAATTACATTGTCTCCAAAAAAATACGACCATGATGCCTACAATTATGTTTCTCAGAGAATGTTAAACTATTCTCGAAACAAAGAGAAGCTCAAAGAGAAGCTGGCAACAACCAACAGAATGAGTGTGGACACCTGAAGATAAATATCAAATAGGGGAAAAGGACCTGCAACAACAAAGACAATAGCTGTAGATACAGATGAGGATATCGTAGAAATCCCTAATTTAGTGTTTCAGAGAACAAATGATGGACTGTGAATTAGGCATTTCTGCGATATCATCATCTAAATCTATTATTTACATTGGAATGCAACCTGCAGATATTGATACTGCACCGGCCAAGCACGACGGAGGCATTGATTCTAATGTGAATTGTAGTACTCAAGGTATACATTTTCTATTCAAATTTTGATTAATGAATATTTAATACAAGCAAACATATTCGATTGTTTAAGGTGGATTAGTTGTGATGATGAGACGTGCCATTTAGATGTTAACTATGACAGTCTCTTGGTTTCAAGCAATGCAAAAGGAGAAGCCTAGTTCAATATGCAATCTCGCAGAATATGCATGGATATTAGGTGGAGTTGAAAAACACAACATGGTTGCATTTTTGATAGAGGTCTTTAATTGCATATTTTAAGTTATAGACCATCGTGAAAATGTAAACGTGTTGTGTTTAATCAACTCCACCTGCTATCCGTGCATATTCTGCTTGTGTTGCACGCGCATTCTCGATTCAGAGTGGGAAAAATCTTATTTTCAATGCGAGGGAGAGAAGCCAAACACAAAGAACATGCAAATAAACATGACAGCTACAAAACATAAATGTAGGTATCACAACAGATGAGAAACATAAATGTAGGCATCATGGTCCCAATTGTTTGGAGACACAACATAATTGAATGCTATACCCAGAAAATGCAACACAACCACTACTCCTGCAGTTCTAAGTTGACACTGTGGATCCAAAAACCATATATAGATTCCTTATCTTTGGTTTTTGGATCCCGCAGTGTCAACTTAGAACTACAGGAGTAGTGGTTGCATTGCATCGTCTGGGTATATGACTCAATTATGTTGTGTTTCCAAAACATTGTGACCATGATGCCTACATTTATGTTTCTCAATTGTTGTGTCCTAGGACCCCTTATGACCCTTTACGACCTCTAAGAATACATCTTAGAGGTCTTAAAATGTTGTAAAGGGTCATAAGAGGCTCCTAGGAGGGGCCAGATGAGCTTCCACCTTCACGTGGTTGGCCCTATCAAGTAGAGAATGTTAATTAAACTATTCTCGAAACATAATTATAGGCATCATGGTCACATTTTTTTGGAGACAACATAATTGAGTTGTATACCTACACGGAGAGCAATTTATGCACCTCCGATTCCAAGTTGACACTGCGGGATGGATAACAACTTGGATCCAGAGGTGCAGAAGTTTCTCTCCATTGTCTGGGTATACCACTCAATTACATTGTCTCCAAAAAACTGTGACCATGATGCCTACAATTATGTTTCTCAGAGAATGTTAAACTATTCTCGAAACAAAGAGAAGCTCGAAGAGAAGCTGGCAACAACCAATAGAACGAGTGTGGACACCTGAAGATAAATATCAAATAGGGGAAAAGGACCTGTAACAACAGAGGCAATAGCTGTAGATATAGATGAGGATATCATAGAAATCCCTAATTTAGTGTTTCAAAGAACAAACAATGGACTGTGAATTAGGCATTTCTGCGATATCATCATCTAAATCTATTATTTACATTGGAATGAAGCCTACGGATATTGATATTGCACCGACCAAGCATGATGGAGGCATCGATTCTAATGTGAATTGTAGTACTCAAGGTATACATTTTCTATTCAAATTTTGATTAATGAATATTTAATACAAGAAAACATATTCAATTGTTTAAGGTGGATTAGTTGTGATGATGAGATGCACCATTTAGATGTTAACTATGACAGTCTCTTGGTTTTAGGCAATGCAGAAAGAGAAGCCTAGTTCAATATGCAATCTCAATTCATATACATAGGATATCAGGTGGAGTTGAAAAACACAACAGGGTTGCATTTTTGATAGAGGTCTTTAATTGCGTATTTTAAGTTATAGACCATCGTGAAAATGTAAACGTGTTGTGTTTTTTCAACTCCACTTGCTATTTGTGCATATTCTGCTTATGTTGCACGCGCATTCTTGATTCAGAGTGGGAAAAATCTTATTTTCGATGTGAGGGAGAGAAGCCAAACACAAAGAACATGCAAATAAACATGACAGCTACAAAACATAAATGTAGGTATCACAACAGTTGAGAAACATAAATGTAGGCATCATGGTCTCAATTGTTTGGAGACACAACATAATTGAATGCTATACCCAGAAATGCAACACAACCACTACTCCTGTAGTTCTAAGTTGACACTGTGGATCCAAAAACCATATATAGATTCCTTATCTTTGGTTTTTGGATCCCGCAGTGTCAACTTAGAACTATAGGAGTAGTGGTTGCGTTGCATGGGTTTGGGTATACCACTCAATTATGTTGTGTTTCCAAAACATTGTGACCATGATGCCTACATTTATGTTTCTCAGCTATTGTGTCCTAGGACCCCTTATGACCCTTTACGACCATTTACAACCTCTAAGAATATATCTTAGAGGTCTTAAGATGTCGTAAAGGGTCATAAGAGGCTCCTAGGAGGGGCCAGATGAGCTTCCACCTTCACGTGGTTGGCCCTGTTAAGTAGAGAATGTTAAACTATTATTGAAACAAAGAGAAGCTCAATAATTTAAATCTGAATACCAATTTTGTTCTTATCAAACCATCAAAACATTTAAATAGTCTTTTAAACTGCTATTAAAAATAAAATATTTAATCAACATTTACTTACAGATTTGTGTGCTTGTTTGAGTTTGATATGCAGATCTGCGTATCAAACTCAGACAAGCACACAAATCTGTAGGTAAACGAAGCTTTCTTAGTCAATTTGATTTTTCTTGAGGTTGTGAATATACAGTACAATGAAAATGCTTTGTTCAATCTAATTGTGCTAAATAGAAGAAAATAGCTAAATCAAAGCTTCATAGATTCATATATGCATACTAATTATAGACAAGCAATATATTCAACTAAAAGTAGGAATATATTGAAAATGGTGTCACATTTTTTTAAAACAAAAGTTAGTATTGGTCTAAATTTCATCCTTTACACAGTACTAAATTCGATCAGGACGCTATATGTTCGACGATCCATTCGACGAATTTGGGTGGATAATTCAACGACCAAATGGACTAAATTCGACCAGGATGCTATACATTCGACAAATTGGGGTGGATAATTCGATGACAAAATGGTCTCAATTTCGACGGTCACACCAATTGATCGACGTCTTATTCTTCCAGTTCCAAGGGATTGTTGCAGTCGATAATTTGACCACTTATGGGGTCGAAATTGCGACTATTATTTACCATGTAGAAAATTCGACGAAAAAAGATCGACGACAGTTCTAGTCGCCTATTCGACCAATTGTTGTAGAAAATTCGACTAATTCTCGTCGAAATTTAAGGTAAAATTTACTAGTGTGTTAATGTAAATATCTTGATTAAATATTTGCAACTTGGAAAGAGTATCTAATAGATATGAAAGAGTTGGGCCTCATGTTTTTATAAGGAAATGCTATGATCCTTTATCCGTTGTCATATATATTAATGGATGTGTAATGATTCATAACACAACAATAACTAGAATGTTCCTTGCCTACATGTGTAAATTCATAGTTGTGTCTTGCTTACCTTTTGGAATAAATTTGATTGAAACAAGATAACAAAATGATTTTAGATAATATTAGAAAATATTGCTGCTTCTATCTTCATATGTATGCTATATGCATCTTGTGTGTTCATGATGTCACTGCATTAGCCTTAGATGTAAATATGTCACTTTACAATATTCCATTACTATTGCTAGTATTGCATTGCCAGTCTTCCTCGTGCTGGGCATATATCTTTTATGTCATGAAAGATTTTGAGGAAGTGTAATTCCTTTGTGGTGGAGTGAACACATGCTTCGACAATGTTCTCACTCATGGTGTGCTCAAGAGAGACATATGCTAGGAGTTCTTGTTAGGGTGGTCATCATGGTTTTCTCTTTATGTATTTATTATATTTGACATTGTGGTCTACTATAAATGATTATGATTCCTTATGTTCTGCCTAATTATTGGCTTATGTACTAAATCTATATGTCAAATATAATTTAAAGTCTATGATATAGTGTGTTTGAACACATGATATTAATCTATACTTGATTATGCGTATTTTTATGAATTATATAAAATTTGTTAATTAGTTCAATTATGGAGGTCATCTCTCTCTCTCTCTCTCTCTCTCTCTCTCTCTCTCTCTCTCTTTCACACACACACACACACACACACACATGTACTTAATGATAACATAAATTGATTATCTTCCCGATTTAAAGGCTTTGTTTCAGTTATGATTAGATCTTTGTAAGTGGATGCATATTTAATTTGAAGCTATCACTTAACCATTGAGACCTTGCATCATATTCTAAATGGCCTATCAATTGACCTAATGTATTACACAACTTTATGTAAAAACTAGACCACTTTTTTTTTCCTAATTTACTTTCCACACCTTGTTGACATAATCATTACACACCAAGGTACAATTGCTAGTCATTAAACCAACCTATGGGCTTCACTATCATTAAGGAAGTCTCATTATTTTGTCTATACATAACAAGCTTCCATAGATATTCTTTAACATACTTTCTTAGACATAGGTACTCTCAATAACTAAGATGATTCTATGACCAACATGCACTTCGAATATAATCACTTGTGTCAGATGCAACTGAATTAGGGGGTATATATCAAACACATAATTTAAGCTCAAAAAAACTTAAATTTCAGTAATATCTTATTTTCGATTCTAAATTCAACTTTAGATTTTAATTTACAAATCTATCACATCTTAATAGTTATATTAATTTGTATTTGAATATATTTAAACTATCTTAACCGTTTCAATATTATTATTAATCTAATTTGTTAGAAAAACTCTAATCTACCTTGATTATTTTACTACACATTCTACTTTCAATTAATCATCCTCAACTCATATTTTAACTTTTGTACATTATTGACTTAATTTGTCGACCCAACAAACCCATTTTATTTTTAATAATCGAGTTAATAGGGAAAAACACACTACCTTTTCTTATTATTACGCTGCATTCCGATCGATCCTTTGGTTATTTTGGACACATGAAGGTATTATTGTGAAGGCGGACATTCTCAGGGTCAAAATTGATTGCATATATAATTTGAAATTGTTTATATTTGATCTTTGCACAAGGTTGTCTGTCAAGTTGTGAATTGTCTTTGAAAAAAGGGACATTTCGTAATTTAGGTAAGTCTTCTTCATTCCCAGCTTTGTCAAATTGGCTTTTTGTTATCAGTTTTGGAGGGAACTTCACGGGTTGTCTCATGGATTTATTCATCTAGAGGACAATAAGAACTTTTTGAATTGACACTCAAAACCTGTTATGTTTTACTGAACTGGTAAGATTTAGCCATTATAGATTTTTCTTAACGATATAAACTACATGTTTCAATTTGTGCTACATTTGGTCAATGAGAAGGGGAATTCATCTCTAATGAGCTTATCTAGTTTCTTGATTGGCCTCTCTACGTTTTTGGCATTTGAATTTTTTTATTTTTATTTTTTTTTGCTTGAATTTGGAATATTCATGTTTGTTCCAAAATAAATTTCTTTTCAGGGAACTAAAGAGCCTAATTATATTTACACTTTAGTTTGTCTTGCAATGGGTGAGGCCATTGGCTTTTTCTGTTCCCTGTTGTGGGATTAAAGATTTTCATCCTTGCTACTAGTTATAGACAGGCCCATTAGCTGATGAAAAGGGATTGCTGGCCAATGCTTATGTTTTAAACTTCATGTAATCATTTAATTTCCTTACAAATTGAGCTTTCACGTAGGTGTTTGGTTCGAATGGGAATGTAGGGGTAGGACATGTCTAATGTCCCCAATATGGAGCCAAGGGATTAATAAGGGTATAAAACGATTAATTAAATAAGAGGCCAAAAAGCGAAAGTCCCAGCAAATATTATTGTAATTCTTATTTTTCAGTCACAGATGTGGGGCCACTTTAATTTATAAATGAATTTTCTTGGTGACTTATTCTTGGAGGGATTTCTAATAATGGTAAACTTAATGCTTAAGTCAAGTCACCAAAAAGTCAGGATTTATGGAGGAGCTCGCTGCTTTTTGGAAGGAGAGTCTTTATAAAGGGGATTGAGGGCAATTAGAAGGGATTGATTATGCTATTATGTTTTATTTGTGATTTTTATCTCTTCAACGCTTATGGTATTCTCTTGGATTACCAGAGAGTTACAAGATGGAAACCTTGCAAGCAATCTGGACGTAGCCCCAGGTCTATAGTAATATGTTGGTTCTATTTAGAATGCAGCATAGTTATCATCTGGGATTCACGATTTGGGATTGGTGAGGAAATCTCTTGTGGCAAGTATTATGACTGCCATTACTACACATTCAAATCGAACATTAGCTACAGAAGTAGATCATATCGCAGAAGTTTTTGGGTCTAATTTATATCAGAAGTTAGCAAATTTGTAGGCCTGGGCGTCATGCAATAAAATGGGTATGCTTTGTTTCTATCATTTGAAATTAAAACATTAGTTGGAGTCTCTAGTTGAGAATCATTTACTAGTTTGATTATTTTGGTGCTCTTATTGTATGAAATAGATTTTCGATCAATCTATCGAAACCTCATGAATAAATTGTCTTTTTGGGTTTAGCTGTGATTTTTACCTGCTATTGACAAAAATCTTAAGGATATTTCAATGGTATCAGAGCACAGCGGCCTTGCTAGCCTGTGAGGGTTTCAATTACATGTCAAAATTTTCAATTGCATATGAACTTTTTTAGTTGCATGCCAACTTTTCTCACTTGCATGCTAGTTTTTTCACTTGCATGTCAGTTATATCCATTGCATGTTAGAAATTATGATTGCTTTTTGCTCCTAATCCAATGCATGTCAATATAAAATGGTTCTATGCAGTCTAGAAGGTTTGAACCACACAAATATTATACAAGAAACAGGTCAGGGCAGCAAGGAGCTGAAATTAACCCAGCTGAAGCTAAGATGGGTGAAAGAAGAGATGACAGCCCACAAAG
This sequence comes from Chamaecyparis obtusa, assembly GCA_027943335.1. Classification (NCBI taxonomy): domain Eukaryota; kingdom Viridiplantae; phylum Streptophyta; class Pinopsida; order Cupressales; family Cupressaceae; genus Chamaecyparis; species Chamaecyparis obtusa. The sequence continues at coordinate 203,521 of BSBK01000342.1, read as the reverse complement.
GGAACTGAATAATCAACTGAATGACTTTCTGACAGTTTTTGCACAACAACAGTAGCAGCAGCTATAGATGCAACAATAGCTACAGATGCAATAGAAGCAGCAAATGTTGTAACAATTCCAAGATTGCATGATCACCAATGGGACAAATGAGAGTTGGACATTCGAGGTCGGGAAGGTCTAGTAGTCGACACAACATAAGTGAAGCTAGGCATGAGAACCAAGATAGAGCATCCTCTAATGTTGTGAGAACAACAGATACAAGATCTGATCGACTCTTGTGTCCCATTTACCCTGTCTAGTTGAAAGAGAACCAATTCCTGAAATTGAGGTAGAAGAGATGCACATCACAAATGATATTATGGAGGCTCGAGATGAATACATGCAACTTCCAGCTGATGTAAGGCAGCTGGTGAATTTAAATTAGTTCATGAACCAGCGTAAGGACAAAGCCAGGAATCGTCTGGAATGGCAAGACAAGAGGCCTAGAGGACAAGCTAGACAGGTCTTCCAGCCAACAGAGTACAAAGATGCCTTTAATAGAATTTCTATACCATCCTTTGATGGAATCAAAAAGATAACAGCAAGGTCATGGGTTCATAAGTTAGACACATTCTTAGCACTCAAGCCCATATAAGAGGAAAAGGCGATTTGGTTTGCTACCATGCACTTGGAGAGAGTAGCATACGATTAGTGGCACCACAAACTTGTCTCTCAGGATCATGCCATGGTTCATTCTTATGAAGAGTTTGTCAAAAGGATGGTTACTCGCTTTGATCAGAATGACACAGATGTCTATTACAGAGAATTGACATAGCTTAAGAAAGTAGGACATTTGGAGTCTTACTACATCAATGAATTCAAAAAATCAGGTAATGGTCCCTGATATGCCTCAGAAAAGAGTTACAATGCTCTTTGTTGAAGGTTTAAGTGACAAATTAAAAGGTTTAGGCCTAGTTCTTTAGATGATGCTATTGGGTTAGCCATGGACTTAGAAGTCACACCTTCTTATTAGCCACACAAGAACTTCAAAAATCAGAAATCAGACGATGAATCAGATGTGAAGACTCCTAATCAGCTCAAGGTCACATCTCCTAATTTAGGAAAAGAGTCAAGAAATGAGTTGGAGAAGGAATCTTTGTTTTCATTGCAAAGAAACTTGGGAACCAGGTCATAGGTGTCTTGGTAAGGGTAGGGCATTGCTATCATATTTTTACTCGTTCTTAGGTTGGAGACCTAATTACTAGATAATGCTATAGTACCCTAGTTGTGTTATTAGGTGATCTTGCTTAATATTTGCGTTCATTTTGTTGCAAAGTACATGAAAGTAAAAGGAAATGAACTGTATCTAAGACTACACATGCATGTATCAGTGATATGTATGCTGTACAAAAGGGAAAGAGCTGGAAAGGAAAAGCATCTATCTGAGCTCACGCAGGCCGTGAGCATAGCCGTTACCAGAATTGAATGAATGAGTATAGATATACATAAAGAAAATCAATTAAATACTGGGGTACTAGACATTGCCTGGCATTGGTGTCCGGATTCGGTCCTGTCCAGAGAGCTCCTATGATCCAGAACCTGCAAGAAGAGAAAGGGGGATATGGTTAGATCCAATGGATCTAAGCAATAGCTGGTATCACAATATTTACAGAATGCGTATATACACTCAGCCATGCACCTCTGACAAAGGCTGTGCTCAGGGCATGTGTATCAAGGCCCCAAAGAACAAAAGAGGCACCATGTTTTCACTGACATGCTTGTTTCATGTGCAGATACAGGAGGAGCCGATCCAACAACAAATCCCATGAATGACCTGGGCCTTTGATGCAGATCATGGCAGAAAAACCTCAAGTTTCTGTCAATGATCGCATCAAGGGCCAAGAGCACCCATCGTACGAAAGCAAAGGACATCCAGATGATACAGCATCAATGAGACCATAAAAGAGAATCATAAAGCATGATCAAGCACTGGCAGATTCGAAGGGGATTCATCATCAGTATGTAAAGGGGACACAAATCTCCATATGCTAAGGAAGGTACATTGTAGCATAAGATCTATTTCAAGTCTGCATATCATGAGAATGCTATGACATGGGGAGTCCTCTGAACCATAATGAATCTATACTTAAGAGTGGGCAACAAATGATCAAATATTGTCATCAAACTGTATAGTCAGCAAATGGGCATGAAAATGAGCACCATGAAATTCATATAATAGCAGGTGATAGGGTGATACATCCAAAAATAGGCCACATGGATCAAGCCATCAAGGCATGGCATCAACACAAAATAATATGTAAATTCTGAACAACTATGCTAAACATGAATGGGCACCAATATTCCAAGCAACATCATGCCGGCAAGCAATGAATCAAGCAATGCAGGGATGCCCTGTTTCAAATTCTTGGGCCCTCATAAATTTACATTGTGAAACAATGCCAGAAATAATGCAAATGGTGCCTTATTTTTACAGCAAAGATTCATAACAGTTCCCTCATTAATTAATTAAGAATCAACAAATATGCCAGAGAACAATCAAGCAAAGCTCACGGTTTATCCAGCCTAGCAGTAGCAAATAGATGCCAAGAGTCAATATATACGGACCAAGATACATAATAGTCGGCCTTAGCAGCAGTTGACAGAGTCCAACTCACGGGCTGTGCATGGCCTTTATACCAGTTAAAATAGCAACGACACTGGTAAGCATAAAATGTGTATGAATACAGTGGCACCATAGACAAACATATGCCATCAACCAGCATATGAGCATTAGCAAGCATAATATGGTGCACGAACTCTAAACATACTAATGACAGTGCACAAATATTTTCCACATACGGCTCATAAGCCCATGATCAATGACACCTACAACAATGTCCATGTCCAGAACACGGGTTATCTCAAAGGACAGAAAACTACAGCAAACAAGTGATACTAAAAAATCTACAAACAATAGCACCAGTTGTCAAAGCAAGACATGAAGAATAATGCATGAGGATCACGGGTTTTTGGATCAGTGAAGATCAAACAGAGGATTCTATCTCTTCAGCTCACCGGTCACCATGAATGCAACAACAAATACAGTGGCACCATGTGGAAGATCAAACAAATCAACAGCAAGCAATGAAGCTCATAACAATTGTTAGACCAATGATCACGGCTGCCAGAAATTCTAGGTTGATATCCATAGCTCAAAATATCAACACATATTCATCAAAACATTAACAGCAGGGTGAAAAAATAGAGCCAGTGCCCTCTGCAATACGTACATGAATCCAGCAAAACACTGATTTCAACATGCATAGCCTTGATGCCCTAGCTCGCGGATTTCCCCACACCAGGCATTATAACAACAAATTGATGGCTCATGATTTGAATAATAGACTCCAGCAATTGCATGAGAGGCGTCTTACAGTGTATTCAGGTAAAAGAAGATAACGGTGCCATCTGAGAAACAACCATAGACATTCGACATAGAAAAAGCAACAGAGATCAAAGGGGCACGGTGCCATTAATAGCCGCCAATGTCTCAATGTCTTTCACAACAAAAAGAAAGAATTACTCGGCAAAGATAACATCATATGATGCGAAGAACAAAGTACAGGCTCAAACCAGTAAAGAATAAATATACATGGACATCGTGCCCTAGCTCATAGGCTGGCAAGTTTTAAATAAAGAAAATAGTGATGCCCTAGCCTTAATGCTCACAAGCTATCATACAAGCAGAGAATGCATGAAAAGATTTCCATGAAAATAAACATCAATAGCATGAAATAGTCTAAACAGAGAAGGTAAACACTAGCATTGTGCCCTCATTTTTTAGAGGAAGAATGAGCATGAAACAGAGTGTTGAAAAACAAGACTTACCTTGACAATATGAAGCCATGAATAGATGTTTCTAAAGCCGAGCTCGAGCATCCAGTACAGAACTGCTAGTAGAGATGAAAATCTGCCAGGTGCCGAATGGGGAAGGTGAAGTGCCAGCGGTTTCCTTCCTTTTGGGAAAAGGGTTTTGTTAAAATGGTTAATTAGAGTGTTCTCCCCTTTTCTAGGGTTGAGAGTTTTTAATTAATGTTATCCCTTTTGCTAGGTTTTGTTTCAAAGGCGTGGGTTTTATCTAATGTAGGGTTATTAATATGTTTATCCCTTTTTAGGGTTAAATTTATTAATTGTTTTTATTTTTGATGCCAGTGTAATTCCAAGCATGGTGTAAATGGTGAGTTATTAAATGGTTTTCCCCTTAATTGGGTTGAGAGTCATTTATTAACTTAGGAGATAAATTTTTAAATCCACATAATTTGGCATGAGAGGGGGTAAATTTTTCTAATGTAACAGTCGCTACACATTCATTGTAAATTTTGATAGTGGTATTTTTATAAACCATTGTCAGAATCTTTTGGTGCATGACTTAGTGGATAGAGTGGTCTCCTTTGACCTTCTATTTTTAGGTCCCCACTTTCCTCGCCTCCTAGAAACCCGAGAATTTGACATTCGAATTATGATTCAGCCTCATGGGTCCATTATTGACTTTTTTCTATTCTTAGGAGGTAGTGGAATTCGAATGCAGATTCCTAGGCCTTAGTTATATACCTCTCACTTTTGGTGATTGAGGTTAGCTCTACATTCTTTTCTCTCTAATATGAGTGTTGTAGCTCTGAGAGACACAATTGTACTTAGTTTCTTTTCAGCAATAAAAATTGATCCTTCTTGTTCCCCTACAATTCTGGGTTTGCTTTTGAAATCACATGCAGGATTACTGTGATGTCCTTGTATCCTTAATCCGCATGTTGAATCCAAGTTGGTGTTTAGGAATTCATCCTAATTCAGTAGTGTAACTTGTGTGCAATCGAGAATATCAGAATTGTGGAGATTTCTTCCTTTTCTGTATTTCAAGTACCTTGTTTCATTAAGAGTTTAAGAAAGCAGGATTAAGTTGTGAGTCAAGTTTTGTTCTGCTGTTGGAGTAAGCTTATTTTTCAGTCGTGGATCTCTTTCAAATTCGGTGGATCACCTTTGTTTTTCATTCAGTTGCAGTTGTTTATTTTCATGCACTCTCTCCCTTTCCTCCTAAAAGTTATTAAGTTTTTCAAGTGATCCAAAGGGAAGCCGATCCTTAATCCGAAGGTCTATTCTCGGATAGGTTACCCACAACTTGAGAATAGTCCTATGTTTCACACTATTGCTGGGTTTTAACACTTAGCAAATTGGGTGCAATCTTTAGTGACAACAGTTTTTGGCACGCCCAGTGGGACTCTAGACTCAGTGAGTCAGATTTCTAAGGAAGATTTATGCAAGTTATTGTGTGGTATGAGCAGTGACAATGTTTTGAAATCATACCTGGCGACTCTAATGGTGTTTTATGTAGATCAGTATATAAGCTTATGAGCGGGATCCCAACCAGGCAGAGTAAGAATCCTTTTGTGTATATGGAGTTGCCATCCGTCAAAAAGAGGTCTAAAGCAGCCCAAACTAGTGCATCAAAATCTGCAAATCCTACTCCTAATCCTACTCCTAGTCCTACTCGCATTCCTGCAACCACTTCCCAAATCCAGCCAGTGCAAGCAGCACCAGCGATTCAAGCTCCCCTTAATCCTCCAATGGCTAGACAACATCCTTTTGTAGCCTTTAACCAGGGCAGCCCCTTGAATTTGAAGCAGCATGATGACATACCTATATCAGCTCTTAAAAGTTTGCCTATTTTTACAGGAGAGGATCAGACCTCAACTATTGAGCATATAAGAGATGTAGCATCCCTTTGTGCCCTTCATAATATAACCCAGGATAATGTGGCTGTGAGGTTGTTGGCAGCTTCCCTGAAGGGCAAAGCTTTGCAATGGTTTAGAGGCTTAGCAGTTGGTTCTATAGCTGATTGGGATGGGTTGGGTCAAGCCTTGACCAATCAATTTGAGGATAAATCAGATCACCTCTCATTAGTTGAGCATTTGACTATTATTAAAAGAGCACCCCAAGAATACATGATGGATTTCAATTTCAGATTTCAAAGGACATGGAATAGAATACCAGCCACGGTTAGACCTTCAAGCCAGCATGCTTTTCTATACTATCTAAGAGCCCTTAACAGTGATATCTCTGTTATGATCTAATCCATGGGAGGGACTAATTTACCAGCAGCATATGATCTTGCCATAAGGGCAGAAAATAGCCTAATCCAAGCAGGAAAGATAGCCCCAAGGCCTCCAATGCCTATTTTTCCCGAGCTTCATCTTGTTCCTGAAGCAATTCCAGCCTTGGCATCTATTCTGCCCCTCCCAGCTCCTTCACAACAAGCTGTTAGCCCTGTTGCGAATCAATCCCAAGAGCTGAACGGGATAAAAAAGGCCTTGCAAACTGTTACTAATGAGCTGGTTAGTCTAAAGAAGCAGCAGTCCCAATCTTACCAACAACCCTATCAACAGCCTTATCAGCAACCCTATCAAAATCATTACCAGCAGAACAGGCCCCAATACCAACAAGGCCAGCAAGGCCAAGCAAGAAATTATAACCAAAAAGCGAGCCAGCCTTATAATCCTAACACTCCTAGTGCTTCTAGAGAGCTGGTTCCTATAGCTCAGAATAACATGGCGCAAGAATATCAGTGGGGCTGCCCATGTAATCAGCAACATATCCAAGGGATGTGTCCTAATGGCTATGCTTAGGCCCTCATGGTGCAGAATAATGTGATGATGCCATAGGAGATGGTTCAAGAACCAAAGATTCAACAAGGCCCGGTTGCTACCCCGAATGAGTTGCAAACACCTGAGGTGGCACTGGTTAATTTTCAGAAAGAAGATTTCTGCAGGATGAGTTTTTCCACGAATGATAATCCAAACTATGTTCCAGTTGCAGCCAACACAAGGTTTAAGAAGAAGGCTTTGGAGGTTGAACAAGTGGCCTCTACCAGTCAGCAAGCTCTTGTTGTGAATACACAACCCAAAGCAGTTCAAGCTCCAGTCCTAAACCAACCAAAAGAGGCTAAAGAACCAGTCAAAGCAGCTACATTGTTGGTGTCTACACAAACAGAAACTGCTGCACTAAAAGGACAGTCTAAAGTAAGTTTGGGATCTTTTAATATTGTGGAGCAGATGAAGAAGACCTCTATTAATGTGCCTTTAATGGACACCCTGGCAATCCCCAGACAAAAAGAGTTAATACTTAGTGAGTTGGCTAAGATTTCATCAAATCAAGAAGCTGTTTCAGAACAACCCAGGGTCCTAGTGGCTGAAACACCTCAAAGGGAGCAGCAAACCGAAGAAGCCAGCTTGCAGCCCATTGCTGCCCCACAGGTTAAACCCCCTCCTTTCTATGTAACTCTTATTGTTGGAAACTTCTTGGTTCATAATTGTATGATAGACTTAGAAGCAAGTAGTTCTGTGATTTCTAAGCAGTTAGCAAATCTCCTAGGATTGTCTTATGAGCCAATAGATAGGCCTGTTGTTCAGTTAGATGGGTCATCAGTTAGTACCTTGGGAGTCATTAAGGACCTGAGCCTCACTCTACATGAATGTCCCAATTTCTCCATTCCCCAGGATGTCTATGTCATAGATTTGCCTCCTCATTTTGCTATTTGTCTAAGCAAAGAGTTCACTGCTAGGTTGGGGGGATATCTCTCAACTGATTGGTCGCATCTATACTTCAGAACCAGGTACAGGACTAGAGTTAGAATCAAGTCTGAAGCTTTTGCAAAAAGCCATGCTAAACCCTATACCTCAAGCCGTATAAATGCCAATCTGATGTTTCATGAGCAAGATCCAAGCGATTTTGAACCTGAAACCACTGTTGAAAAGATTCCTGATATTGTCCTAGATGAGTGGGCCGAAAGAGATTTGGAGGAGGATAACCCTTTTAGAAACATGGAGATTCCCGGTATTGGAATGTATATCATTCATGAAGAAGGTGCTGTGATTTCAGATTTGATGAAGAAGGAAGATAAGCTTTTTGGAGATCAGAGTGATGATTTGTGGCAGTTGTTTTTTGATGGTGCCAGAAGCAAAGTTGGTTCAAGAGGAGGAGCTGTCCTAATTTCTCCAGAAGGGCAAAGGTATTACTCTGCAGTTCATTTTTCCTTCAGCTGTACTAACAATACAGCAGAGTATGAGGCTTTGATTCATGGCTTAGAATGGGCTAGACAAAGAGGAATCAAATGCCTAAAAGTTATAGGTGACAGTGAGTTAGTGGTCAATCAAATTCGTGGCACTAATCTCACAAAGAATGACACACTTAAGATGTATAAACACAGGGTTTGGGATTTAATGGAAGATTTTTGTGCTTTTAACCTGGTTGCTGTCCCAAGGAATCAGAACAAACAGGCAGACAAGCTGGCTGCCATGGGAGCAGAATATGATATTCCAAAAGAGATCACAAGTCCTAACTCGCAACATGTAAAAGTCTTGGTAAGGCCATCTATACCAGATAATCAGGTGAGTTGACAAGTTTTTGAAAATGATGAACAGATTTTTAACTTTTTGATAGAAGAAGCTGAGTTCTCTAAAGTTAACCAAAACAAACATGCTCACCAATATAATGACCAGATGCTACAGTTGAAAAGTAACAAGCTACCCAAGGGATTGGTCACCCTTGAGTCCATTTTTAACTCTGATGATCAGCTCAGAGGAGACAAAGCCAATATGACAGTCAAAGAAGAGCACTACAAGTCTGTAGAAATTCTCAAGGACAAATCCCTTAAGCTTGGAAAGGTATGCACACAGCCAGAAAAGCAAGCTTTTGTTTCATTATGGCAAGAGTTTAGTGATGTTTTTGCATGGGAATACTATGATCTGAAAGGATTTGATCCCCACTTAGCCCAGCACACCATTGAGCTAGAACCCCATGCCAAACCAGTGAGACAAAAGTAGAGACCTATCAATCCTAAGTTAGAGGTCTTGATGAAAACAGAGTTGAGGAAAATGATTGAAGCCAATATTATTTTTCCCATTAAACACACCTCTTGGGTTTCCAACCTAGTACTAGTTAGGAAGAAGAATGGTGAAATCCGGTTATGTGTGGATTTCAGAGACCTTAACAGAGCCTCACTCAAAGATCATCACCCATTGCCATCCATGGAACAAATTTTACAGTATGTCTCAGGTTCTGACAGATTTTCTTTGTTAGATGGCTTTTCTAGTTATAACCAGGTCCTGGTTAAAGAGGAAGATCAATATAAAACAGCATTTACCACCAAATGGGGCACCATGGCATACATGAAGATGCCTGTTGGGCTGTCTAACGTTGGCGCTACATTTCAGAAAGCCATGGAGATGGCATTTGCTAGTTTAATGAACAAGTTCGTTCTAGTTTATTTGGATGATATAACTGTCTTTTCAAAAGACACTAATGATCACCTGGCTCATCTGAGGCAGATCTTTGAGAGGTGCAGAGAGTTTGGAGTTTAATTGAATCCTAAGAAATGCATTTTTGCTGTCCATGAAGGCAGATTACTAGGGCACATTGTTTCTAAACAGGGGACAACAATTGATCCTGAGAGGATAAAAGCCATCATGGCACTACCCCTGCCAGCTCACAAGAAGGGACTATAGAGTTTTCTTGGAAGAATCAACTTCTTAAGAAGGTTCATTCCAAATGTTGCAGCACTACTAAAGCCTATGACCCAGATGCTGGAAAAAAACTCAACTTTTCATTGGACAAATGAAGGAAAAAGATGTTTTGAAGAAGTCAAGGAAGCAATTGCCTCTGCTCCTACTTTGGTAAACCTTGACTTTTCTAAAGATTTCATCCTATATGCTTTTGGGGACACTGATAGTATCTCTGCCATGTTAGTTCAGCAAAATGCTGAGAAGCAGGAACAGTCAGTAGCTTTCTACAGCCAAGGTCTAGATGGTTATGAACTTAATTACACTCATGTAGAAAAACATGTCCTAGCAATTGTGAGGAGTTTAAAAAAATTCAGACACTTGTTATCCAATAACACAGTGCACCTGATGGTTGCTCACCCTTGCATAAAAGATTTCCTGCTGAATAAAGACTTGAGCCACAAGAGGGCTGGTTGGGTCACCAAAGTCATGGAGTATGACATTCAGATTAAAGTGACCAAGCTGATTAGAGGAAAAAGACTGTGTGAACAACTCAATGAGGGAATAACAGACCCAAACCAGCAAAAGGAGGAGGTTGTCCTGATGAACCAGAATGCAGAGCAGAGTGCAAGCTGGACAACAGAGATGAAACGTTATCTCTCAACTGGTCAGTGCCCTCAGGGTCTTGAAAGGAGTAAAAGAAGGTACTTTAGACTCCAAGCCATTCCATTTATCATTATTGATGATGTTCTATATAGGAGAGATCATAGTGGTGTCTTATTGAGATGTGTTGAAACTAGCCAAGTGGACAAAATACTGGAGGAGTTTCATGATGGAGGTTTTGGAGGACACTTTGCAGCCAGAACCACTGCTCTAAAAGTGATGAGGGCTGGACACTATTGGCCTAGCCTATACAAAGATGCATTTGATTGGGTAAGGAAGTGCAAGAACTGTGCTCTGTTTGCTGGAAAACAAAAGTTAGCAGCCCTCCCTCTTCATCCCATCAAGGTAGAGCAGCCTTTCTCAAAATGGGGATTGGATTTTATTGGACCTATCAACCCCCCATCCAGTGTTGGACACAAATGGATACTGGCTGCTACAGACTATTTTACCAAGTGGACAGAGGCTGTAGCACTGAAAGAAGCAAATGAGACCTCTGTCCTAAATTTCTATCAAGACATTGTGTCTAGATTTGGCACTCCAGACTATCATTTCAGACAATGCTATGGCATTCCTGGGAACTAGGATCTCAGAATGGGCACTCAAGCACAATATATTTCTGAGTACCTCTTCTAACTATTACCCTCAGGGTAATGGTCAGGCAGAATCAACAAACAAGAACTTGCTGAGAATCATCAAAAGGACTATAGAAGGAAACCAGAGGGATTGGCACAGCAAGCTGAAGTTGGCCTTATGGGCAGACAGAATAACACCTCAGAGGTCTACAGGTAACTCACCCTATACACTGGTTTATGGAAAAGAAGCTAGGATTCCTTTGTCTACTGAGTTACCTACTTTTAGTTTAATCAAGGAAATTGATCTTGTGGAAGAAGATGCTATGCAAGTCAGGCTTGCTGAACTAATTGAGCTTGAGGAAACAAGAAAACTAACACTAGAGAACCTGGAAGCTCATCATTCTCAGATGAAGAGAAACTTTGATAAGAAAGCCACACCTAAAGTTTTCAAGGAGGGAGACCTTGTCCTCAAGTGGGATGAAGCAAAATACAAACCAGGGAGGCATACTAAATTTGATGCCATATGGAGTGGGCCTTTCATGGTGATTGGATGCAAAGCCCGTAATGCTTTTCAGCTGGCTAGTATGGATGGAGAGGAGCTGCCCATTCCACTGAATGGGATTCACCTCAAGGCTTGTTTCTAAGGTCTTTTCCTACCTTGTACATTAGTAGGTTAGAAGTTCCCAGTTTTCTATGTTCCCTAAGTGCCTGGCAGAAGTTTTGTTTTTAGTTTTCTATTCAGTTTGCTTTCAGTTTGGTTTTCGGTTTGTTGTGAGTAGTAATAAGCCAGAGAGGCTATCTCTAGCAATTAGCAGTTTCGTCGGCAAGGAGGATTGGTTGTCCAAGGGAAACTAGGTTCAGTTTGAGGCTTATAAGACTCTGTGCCCAATGGATCTTTAAGGCAGCTGGTCAGGATGCTTAGCAGGCAAGCACTCCAAAGAGGTCGCCAGAATGTTATCATATTTTTACTCGTTCTTAGGTTGGAGACCTAATTACTAGATGATGCTACAGTACCCTAGTTTGTGTTATTAGGTGATCTTGCTTAATATTTGCGTCCATTTTGTTGCAAAGTACATGAAAGTAAAAGGAAATGAACTGCATCTAAGACTACACATGCATGTATCAATGATATGTATGCTGTACAAAAGGAAAAGAGCTGGAAAGGAAAAGCATCTATCTAAGCTCACACAAGCTGTGAGCATAGCCGTTACCAGAATTGAATGAATGAGTATAGATATACATAAAGAAAATCAATTAAATACTGGGGTACCAGACATTGCCTGGCATTGGTGTCCGGATCCGGTCCTATCCAGAGAGCTCTTGTGATCCAGAACCTGCAAGAAGAGAAAGGGGGATATGGTTAGATCCAATGGATCTAAGCAATAGCTGGTATCACAATATTTACAGAATGCGTATATACACTCAGCCATGCACCTCTGACAAAGGCTGTGCTCAGGGCATGTGTATCAAGGCCCCAAAGAACAAAAGAGGCACCATGTTTTCACTGACGTGCTTGTTTCATGTGCACATATAGGAGGAGTTGATCCAACAACAAATCCCATGAATGACATGGGCCCTTGATGCAGATCATGACAGAAAAACCTCAAGTTTCTGTCAATGATCGCATCAAGGGCCAAGAGCACCCATCGTACGAAAGCAAAGGACATCCAGATGATACAGCATCAATGAGACCATAAAAGAGAATCATAAAGCATGATCAAGCACTGGCAGATTCGAAGGGGATTCATCCTCAATATGTAAAGGGGACACAAATCTCCATATGCTAAGGAAGGTACATTGTAGCATAAGATCTGTTTCAAGTCTGCATATCATGAGAATGCTATGACATGGGGAGTCCTCTGAACCATAATGAATCTATACTTAAGAGTGGGCAACACATGATCAAATAATGTCATCAAACTGTATAGTCAGCAAATGGGCATGGAAATGAGCACCATGAAATTCATATAACAGCAGGTGATAGGGTGATACATCCAAAAATAGGGCACATGGATCAAGCCACCAAGGCATGGCATCAACACAAAATAATATGTAAATTCTGAACAACTATGCTAAACATGAATGGGCACCAATATTCCAAGCAACATCATGCCAGCAAGCAATGAATCAAGCAATGCAGGGATGCCCTGTTTCAAATTCTTGGGCCCTCATAAATTTACACTATGAAACAATGCCAAAAATAATGCAAGTGCTGCCTTATTTTTACAGCAGAGATTCATAACAGTTCCCTCATTAATTAATTAAGAATCAACAAATATGCCAGAGAACAATCAAGCAAAGCTCACGGTTTATCCAGCCTAGCAGTAGCAAATAGATGCCAAGAGTCAATATATACGGGCCAAGATACATAATAGTCGGCCTTAGCAGCAGTTGACAGAGACCAACTCACGGGCTGTGCATGGCCTTTATACCAGTTAAAATAGCAACAACATTGGTAAGCATAAAATGTGTATGAATACAGTGGCACCATAGACAAACCTATGCCATCAACCAGCATCTGAGCATTAGCAAGCATAATATGGTGCACGAACTCTAAACATACTAATGACAGTGCACAAATATTTTCCACATACGGTTCAAAAGCCCATGATCAATGACACCTATAGCAATGTCCATGTCCAAAATATGGGTTATCTCAAAGGACAGGAAACTATAGCAAACAAGTGATACTAAAAATCTACAAACAATAGCACCAGTTGTCAAAGCAAGACATGAAGAATAATGCATGAGGATCACGGGTTTTTGGATCAGTGAACATCAAACAGAGGATTCTATCTCTTTAGCTCACCGGTCACCATGAATGCAACAGCAAATACAATGGCAGCATGTGGAAGATCAAACAAATCGACAACAAGCAATGAAGCTCATAACAATTGTTAGACCAATGATCACGGGCTGCCAGAAATTCTAGGTTGACATCCCTAGCTCAAAATATCAACACATATTCATCAAAACATTAACAGCAGGGTGAAAACATAGAGCCAGCGCGCTCTGCAATACGTACATGAATCCAACAAAACACTGATTTCAACATGCATAGCCTTGATGCCCTAGCTCGCGGATTTCCCCACACTAGGCATTATAACAACAAATTGATGGCTCATGATTTGAATAATAGACTCCAGCAATTGCATGAGAGGTGGCTTACAATGTATTCAGGTAAAAGAAGATAACGGTGCCATCTGAGAAACAACCATAGACATTCGACATAGAAAAAGCAACAGAGATCAAAGGGGCTCGGTGCCATTAATAGCCGCAAATGTCTCAATGTCTTTCACAACAAAAAGAAAAAATTACTCAGCAAAGATAACAGCATATGATGCGAAGAACAAAGTATAGGCTCAAACCAGTAAAGAATAAATATACATGGACATCGTGCCCTAGCTCATAGGCTGGCAAGTTTTAAATAAAGAAAACAGTGATGCCCTAGCCTTAATGCTCACAAGCTGTCATACAAGCAGAGAATGCATGAAAAGATTTCCATGAAAATAAACATCAATAGCATGAAATAGTCTAAACAAAGAAGGTAAACACTAGCATTGTGCCCTCATTTTTTAGAGGAAGAATGAGCATGAAACAAAGTGCTGAAAAACAAGACTTACCTTGACAATATGAAGCCATGAATAGATGTTTCTAAAGCCGAGCTCGAGCATCCAGTACAGAACTGCTAGTATAGATGGAAATTTGCCAGGTGCCGAATGGGGAAGGTGAAGTGCCAGCGGTTTCCTTCCTTTTGGGAAAAGGGTTTTGTTAAAATGGTTAATTAGAGTATTCTCCCCTTTTCTAGGGTTGAGAGTTTTTAATTAATGTTATCCCTTTTGCTAGGTTTTGTTTCAAAGGCGTGGGTTTTATCTAATGTAGGGTTATTAATATGTTTATCCCTTTTTAGGGTTAAATTTATTAATTGTTTTTATTTTTGATGCCAATGTAATTCCAAGCATGGTGTAAATGGTGAGTTATTAAAAGGCTTTCCCCTTAATTGGGTTGAGAGTCATTTATTAACTTAGGAGATGAATTTTTAAATCCACATTATTTGGCATGAGAGGGGGTAAGTTTTTCTAATGTAACAGTCGCTGCGCATTCATTGTAAATTTTGATAGTGGTATTTTTATAAACCATTGTCAGAATCTTTTGGTGCATGACTTAGTGGATAGAGTGGTCTCCTTTGACCTTCTATTTTTAGGTCCCCACTTTCCTCGCCTCCTAGAAACCTGGGAATCTGGCATTCGAATTATGATGCAGCCTCATGGGTCCATTATTGACTTTTTTCTATTCTTAGGAGGTAGTGGAATTCGAATGCAGATTCCTAGGCCTTAGTTATATACCTCTCACTTTTGGTGATTGAGGTTAGCTCTACATTCTTTTCTCTCTAATATGAGTGTTGTAGCTCTGAGAGACACAATTGTACTTAGTTTCTTTTCAACAATAAAAATCGATCCTTCTTGTTCCCCTACAATTCCGGGTTTGCTTTTGAAATCACATGCAGGATTACTGTGATGTCCTTGTATCCTTAATCCGCATGTTGAATCCAAGTTGGTGTTCAGGAATTCATCCTAATTCAGTAGTGTCACTTGTGTGCAATCGAAAATATCAGAATTGTGGAGATTTCTTCCTTTTCTGTATTTCAAGTACCTTGTTTCATTAAGAGTTTAAGAAAGCAAGATTAATTCGTGAGTCAAGTTTTGTTCTGCTGTTGGAGTAAGCTTATTTTTCAGTCGTGGATCTCTTTCAAATTCGGTGGATCACCTTTGTTTTTTGTTCAGTTGCAGTTGTTTATTTTCATGCACTCTCTCCCTTTCCTCCTAAAAGTTATTAAGTTTTTCAAGTGATCCAAAGGGAAGCCGGCCCTTAATCCAGAGGTCTATTCTCGGATAGCTTACCCACAGCCTGAGGATAGTCCCATGTTTCATAGGATTGCTGGGTTTTAATACTTAGCAAATTGGGTGCAATCCTTAGTGACAACATGCATATCTCATTGAGGTGATTTCTGATGTTGACAACGATGAGGATAGTGAGCATGATGACAAGGTGCAAGGTACCCTTGCGTCCCTATCCGGTGGTTCTAGAGATCATCTTTTCATACTAAAAGGGATTGTCCAAATACAGGGAGTTATGTGTAAGGTGGACAGCGGTGCTCCACATAACTTTATTGATGAGGACTTTGTAGTCAAGGAAGGACTACAAGTAGAGAACTTCTCTGGATTTTGCATCATGCTGGCAGATGGATGTAAAATCAGTTGCACAAGAAGAATACCAAGGATGAGCATACAATTAGATGACTATACATTTAGTGATGAGTTCTATGTTGTTGGTATTGGGGGTATCAAAATAGTTGTGGGAGTACCATGGTTGAAGTCTCGTGGAAGACACATCCAAGACTTCAACAACATGGAGCTTGAGTTTACTCATGAAGTTAAACAAATTGTGTTGAGAGCTACCAAAAGTGTTAACCCACAAGTTATGGCAGCCAAGTGTATGCAAACTTACCTTGATTATGAAATCACCAATAAGGTGGAAGGGGATAAATCAGAATATTCCATTAATGACAACAATGTATCTCCTTATTCTCCTGACATGGCAGTCTTGATACATGGCGTTGGCAGAGATATAATATCTTCATCTGATGGTACATCATGCTTGGCAATGTGACTTAGTAAAGGTATACACTCAGAAAATTCCTCAGCAGCCAAAGAATTACGTCATCATTTTACAACTTTATTGGATTCGGCCCTTGAATCAGACCTTGGAATAGTCAATATGCTTGATGACATTGTTGATCTAGATACATCTGCATATAGGGATGCTCATGTGGGGTCATATACAAACATTGTTCTGACTTATAATAGTGGTTTTGCACTTTTGTTGACTCAATTCTTCACCCACAAGAGTACTTACAGGTTTCTGTGGTTTGTGGTTTGGTTTGAGGCACTTCTACATTGGGATTATGGCAGTGTACTTCATGGTCTTGGGTCTTATCATGTTCACATCAGTTTAGAGCAATGGAGATTTGAAGAAGATGCACCAAGATTTGCTTGGGATCTAGGAATTAAATGGTGTACTCGATCTTAATCAAATTTTATTTTGGTGATTGCTTGGGGCAAGTAATCTCGGGATGGGAAGACTTGTAATGTCCCCGATATGGAGCCAAGGGATTAATAAGAGTATAAAATGATTAATTAAATAAGAGGCCAAAAAGATAAAGTCCCAGAAAATATTATTTTAATTATTCATTATGGGGCCACTCTTAATGTTCCTATTTTTAAGTCATAGATGTGGGGCCACTTTAATTTATAAATGAATTTTCTTGGTGACTTATTCTTGGAGGGTTTCTAATAAATGGTAAACTTAATGCTTAAGTCAAGTCACCTAAAAGTTAGGATTTATGGAGGAGTTCGCTACTTTTTGGAAGGAGAGTCTTTATAAAGGGAATTGAGGGCAATTAGAAGGGATTGATTATGCTATTATGTTTTATTTGTGATTTTTATCTCTTCAGTGCTTATTGTATTCTCTGCGATTACCAGAGAGTTACAGGATGGAAACCTTGTAAGCAACAATTTGGATGTAGCCCTAGGTCTGCAGTAATCTGTTGGTTCTATTCAGAAGGCAACATAGTTATCATCTGGGATTCACGATTTGGGATTGGTGAGGAAATCTCTTGCGGTAAGTATTACGGCTGCCATTACTACACTTTCAGATCAAACATCAACTACAAAAGTAGATCATAGTCATACCACAAAAGTTGTTTTGGGTCTGATTTATATCTGAAGTTATCAAATTTGTAGGCCTAGGCATCATGCAATAAAATGGGTATGCTTTGTATCCATCATTTGAAATTAAAACATTAGTTGGAGTCTCTGTAATGACCCTCACTAGTAGGATCACTAAAAATCCCCAAATCTGATCCGTGTAAATTCGTCAAACAGTTGGCATGCACTTGAATGGTCTTGTTTGCAATGATGTTTATTTGTTTTGGGCACCAAATGTTATTGAGATAACAATACCAATGTAGTAATGAAATACAATAGAGCAGCAATGAATCTCAGAGCAATGTAAAGACTTACTACAAGATATCAAAAACTTCTCTAATTCTGATTGCACTTTCCAGAATTCATGCAACTGTTACATCTAACACATATAAGCACTGTTTATGGACTGTGTACAACATATGGACTTGGATATGAAACCAATGATTGAACGTAGTCCTATCAATGCACCCAATTACAATGCAAAGTCTGAATTCAATGACTGTTTTCAGATTATGTATGACTGTGACAATATTCAGAATACAATGCAATGACCCTTACAATATCACGACAATATGATCAATGCCTTGCTTGCATACTAAACAAATAGAATCATTTATAGTAATATCTGAGAATGATGGACTGAATACAAGGACTGTTCTCTGAGCAAATGTATGGACTGTTTACATTGAGATTATCCCCTTCCCAAATACAATATCTTGCAACTCAATCGCAACTCAATTTCAATGCTAAGGACAGAGACTAATATGGACTGCTGTGACAGAGACCAATTTCTGAATATTACAATGTCAGTTACAGTGCACATAAAATTGACCACAAGATATAGAAATGGAACCTGGAAAATGATGCCTCAGTTGATGACCAAAACGCTGAAGACCAATTGCCAATGATGGAATAGCAAACTGCCTCCAAACCGCCCCCAATCTGCAGTTATATGCAGCACTGTACTGGGCCGTACCAGGCCGTACAGGTACGGCTGCTGTAGTAAATTCCAGGCAGGGTGCTGGGGTCCCAAAATGGCATATACTGAATCGCCTAGGGTATGTATACACCCTCTCCAAAGCATAAAATTTGATCCCAAGTAGATATGAAGTTATGAGTAAAACTTTGATTCCAGGCCCTGATATTGAAGAACTGAAAATGTACCAATTTGCCTTCAATCAATCACCAAAATGATTCACCAATTAAGTGATGAATTCCAAACTCTTATTCAACCAGTTACAAACCCTCAATATCAATTTTTCAGGTCTGCTTTTTCGGACTGCTTTTTCGAACTACTTTTTCGGGTCTACTTTTTTGGACTACTTTTTCGGATTTGCTTTTTCGGACTGCTTTTTCTGATTTGCTTTTTCGGATTGCTTTTTCGGACCTGCTAAAAACGGCCGCCTATAATTTCGGTCCTGCTAAAAATTGCCTCCTATAATTTCGGCCCTACTAAAAATGCCTCCTGAAAGGCTGTTTCAATCACAAACAAACCCTTACATCAAATTCTCAATGAAGTACCAATGAGATGGCTGAGTACCAACTCCAAATTTGCAACCCTTCAGTAGATATTTCACTACCTCAGTTATGCCAATCCAAGAGAGTGATTCGTTCCCAAAGATCGAATAGAATTTGCAGACCAAAGACTACAAATTGCTTCACAATGAAGAAGTAGAAGAAAATCCAAATCCAAGCCTGTCCAAATGAAAGCCCAAGCCCTCTATTTATTCTTTACCTTGAGAAGTTGCTAGAACTTCTAGAAACATCCAATTATAATGTACTTTATAATAAAATAACATTATAATAATAAAGTACATTTCTCAACTCAAAATTATAACAATGTAGGCCCAAATGTCTCATAACTGAATGTAGGCCCAACTACGATTGAACGTAGGCTCAAGACTGAACGTAAGCTCTACTACAACTGGATGTAGGCTCAAACTGGATGTAAGCTCACTCTGGATGTAGGCTCCACTACAACTGCATGTAGGCCCAAACTGGATGTAGGCTCTACGGAATGTAGGCTCTGTCAGCAATATGCAATCAAATGATCAACATAATGACCCTCTCTCCAAACCATTTGCCTACGAGAGTCAATGATAGGCAAATCCATCATGCCAATGATGTCAGCCAAAATGGGGACATGACAGTCCGCCCTTCCTGAAATTGCTTGTCCCCAAGCAATGGTTGATCAAATAACCAATCAATCCACCTGGATCCCAAAAGTAGTCATGATCTAAACTGCTGTCAATCAACGCAAGCTCCTGCAATATTCTCTGAAATATAATCAAGAGGAATCCATAATCAAACTGGCAAATACAACTCAACCAAACTTCAACATCACAACTGCCAGAGTCAGGAACCCACGAGAAACAAACTCTCGAAATATCAGAACCCAAGTAGAGAGGACAACTCAAACTGCCAACATAGTAAGTATCACCAACACATCCCACTGGCGTGTGTAAAGCACACAATCCAACTCTGCAACAATAGTGAACACTCTTGAATAAAACTGCACCAAGTACGGAGAATCCACACATTGTACAACTCCTGAGGTGAAAACAACTCTGCAATTCACTAACCACTGTCTCATAACCATAACTCCCATGTACCGCTGATGGCGAATAGTCATCACATGATAGATAGCAAGAACTAGGACCCAAACCAAATCTGACGGCCATCAACTGCTCAACACATGGATCAAATGCTAACTGAGGTACATACCCCGCAGTATAGTGCTGATAAAAAGGACCAACCTCAATCAACATTTCACCATGCACAGGTGATACAAACCACTGTGACTGATCACCAACTAAGTTAGGAGATGACATAGCCAAAGGAGTAGAATCAATAACAACCGTTGAAGTATTACTCCCACACTCCTGCTCTAGGTCATGTACTATCAAGCTGTCAACCGCATAACTAATCACCATGTAATGCTCATCACAACTCTCATCCCGCAGCGTCATACCATCCCATAACTGATGACAAGCACTAGGGACCAAAGTATATCTACGTACCATCATCTCATCAACATGGTCATCAAAGGTAAACTGATGAGCATACCTTACAGTGTAATGCCGATAGAATGCGCCAATCTCAGTCAGTGGCTCAGACTGCAATCCAGATGAAACTAACTGCAATCGATCACTAACCAAGCTGGAACTGGCTACTATCTCCGAAGACACCGCCAAGGGAGTAGTATCACTAACGGGAACCATGCCAACTGCCGGCTCACCAACATCACACATGATCGCTGATACAACATCACCAGTCTCCATTCCATCAGTAGTAGAGACCATCATCATGTCAAACATACCACAATGCTCAGCTGCAACGCCCAACTCAATTGAACCTGCCTCCAGTGGAAGCGAACCAAACATGCCAATACTAGTATCGAGGACAGATATATCCTCATCTTCACTGCCTCTATCAACCTCGACCATGGACATCCTCGGATCACCAGACACCACGGTCTGTGACTGTACAAAATTTGGTAAAGACTGAAGTCGCTCTAACTCCATGGTCACCTCAGCCAAATGAAACCGTGACTCCTCGAAAGCCAACTGTGTACTCTCAAGAAACTCAGAAGTCACCTCGAGCTGCTGAGTAAGCTCACTCACCTCATCTTCCTTGACCAATAATGCGTCATATGCTGTACTGCCCCACTCCATAAGATAATCTCTGTCGGCTACCAACTGCATATAATTTTGTCTCAGAATTTGGATAGCCTCCCATAAAGAGTGGATCTCTGTCAAGGAAAGATAACTGCCTCCCTGCTCATCACTAGTAGGAGAACCCCATCCATTAACTGCTAACAACTGACGAGCAGCATCGAAATGCTCGCAAGCAGCAGAAATGTCACGCTCACTAACTCTCAGCTGACTAGACACATGATGGCGCTGGCTGGTCGAACTCCTAGACTCTACCCCTGGTACACTGTCCAAAGGAGTAACCTCAAAATAGCTATCATCTGTAATACTGCCATCCGAATTCTGCAGACCAGCTGCTGAACTCGTATCATCAAATTGAGTGACTGAAGCATCAACATAAACCTCCGTATCAAAGGAACCCGCTGAAAAGATTAAGTCCTCAATACTGTCAATATCATCCTCCTCTAACACACTATCCAAAGGAGTAGACTCAAAATCACTGATCTCTGGAGTACTACCATCCATACTCTGCGAATCAACTCCAAAGCTCACATCATCATATGGAGTATCAAAACCTGTAGCATCGTTATCCAACTCCGTCGTAACAAATGAATCTGCCGAGGATGCTAAGTCCTCAGAACTGTCCACAGCATACTCCTGGATGTCATCAATACCCATATGATCCTAGGACTCATCTGTAAATACTAACACCTCAGATGTACCTGAATCATCACAAACCCACTGCACCCTGAGTGGTCGAGTGGAAATGTACACAACTCCTAACATCGGTGTATAGAAACTAATACCAACATCTGACAAGCTGCTGGTATGAATGAGAACAACACCGTGTAATCTGCTAATCAAATCCATGATAGCACTCAAACAATTACTGCTATCAATAGGTGATAAGGATCTCCAGTCAACATAATCCCAAACGCCAATATAACAATCCCGGGTCCATATCCGTAAACTAGGATCAGCTGGTAACTCAAGCAAACTCACCTGAGTAATATGACTAATACCAACTAACTCCACATATATGTCTGATACTGTACTCATTACAATCTCTGAATCCGGAATGTGAAGGCTAGACATACTCGTATCATCATCAACATGGGACCTGACTGTAAAAGAAAGCAGACTCCCTGCCACAAGTGCTAACTCCCGAACTGAACTCGCTTCAAGACAAAGCTCATCCACATACCTGTCTGATACTGGCCCTGAATCCCGGATGTGAATGAAAAGTGTACTCTCACAACTATCAGCAACCACATGTGATCCGCATGTCGCAGAAAGCTGAGTATCACGTGTGTAAGATGGATCTGAACTCAACTCTACGCCATACCCATCCACATGTCTCTCTGCGGCACTATTCCAATCAACTGTACTATCCTTGATCACTGTAACATCATCAGGATCAACCGTACCGCAATCACTATCAGTGTCAATAACACAATCTGGTGTGCCTGTGATGTCTCCTTGTATCAAATCAGCATGTCTCTCCGAGTCCTGTAATGCCAATGGAGTACTCAACAAAGAGGCTCGAGTGTCCTCGAACTCTCGAGAAAGCCTGCCAACTTCCTCCTCCTTCCTCCTCAAGGCATCTAAATGGTCTCTGGCAAGGCTAAGAAGATGGTCACGATCTGAAAGAAGATGTAAATAACTCATCTTCATCGCTCCCATTCCTTCCCTGATCGCCTGTAAGTCAACACAAGAAGACTCTGCCTGAACTCCCTTATGTCTATCCTGTAACTGAATCATCTGGATGTGATCCTCTATCATATCCCGCATCCTGTCATAATGAGATAATGTAGACACAACACTGTCTTCATTTATCTTCAGTTGGCTTGACAAATCATGTGAAGTGCAACCGGCCTCAACCTCATGTGACAAAGCATCCAACTGTGCCTGATACTCTCTATCAGCAAAGTCATGAATACTCAATGTCTGCTCATCGCTGATATGTATCTCATCATCATGCACAACAACCTCCTCACAATCATCATCTGAATCCATTGTGCTGTAGTTACTATTCTGAGCACCTGTGACATCATCCTCAGGCAACCTGTATACAACTGTCTCAACTTGAGTACCAAGTTGACAATTACTATCAATCCGCATAGTGTCCTTCACCACTTCCTCCTGTGGCTGAGTAGAAACTGAAACATCTGTCGGAATACTAACTTGTTCCTCAAAATCCTCATGAAGGTTTCTGGTAACTGTGTCAGCCAATCTTATGTTATCTCTCCTGCGAGAAGATCTGCCAAATAAAAAACTTGACAACTTATTCACCTTGGCTGGGTCGGACAGTATATCATTCATCACACGGTGGTGCTTATTCCACTGTTCAGACAAGTTCTGGTCTATTCTCTTAAGTTCATCTCGAATGTCTGAATAACCATCATTTCTACTGTGTCTATCTGTTGCCCACGATTGTGTCCTCTGAAACCCTGTACTATTCCTGTCCATACTGAAATCAATCAAGTGCTGGTCACTCATGCAAAGACGGTTCTTACCCAACAGGATGGCAAGAAAACCGCTCTGATACCACTGTAATGACCCTCACTAGTAGGATCACTAAAAATCCCCAAATCTGATCTGTGTAAATTCGTCAAACAGTTGGCATGCACTTGAATGGTCTTGTTTGCAATGATGTTTATTTGTTTTGGGCACCAAATGTTATTGAGATAACAATACCAATGTAGTAATGAAATACAATAGAGCAGCAATGAATCTCAGAGCAATGTAAAGACTTACTACAAGATATCAAAAACTTCTCTAATTCTGATTGCACTTTCCAGAATTCATGCAACTGTTACATCTAACACATATTATCACTGTTTATGGACTGTGTATAACATATGGACTTGGATATGAAACCAATGATTGAACGTAGTCCTATCAATGCACCCAATTACAATGCAAAGTCTGAATTCAATGACTGTTTTCAGATTATGTATGACTGTGACAATATTCAGAATACAATGCAATGACCCTTACAATATCACGACAATATGATCAATGCCTTGCTTGCATACTAAACAAATAGAATCATTTATAGTAATATCTGAGAATGATGGACTGAATACAAGGACTGTTCTCTGAGCAAATGTATGGACTGTTTACATAGAGATTATCCCCTTCCCAAATACAATATCTTGCAACTCAATCACAACTCAATTTCAATGCTAAGGACAGAGACTAATATGGACTGCTGTGACAGAGACCAATTTCTGAATATTACAATGTCAGTTACAGTGCACATAAAATTGACCACAAGATATAGAAATGGAACCTGGAAAATGATGCCTCAGTTGATGACCAAAACGCTGAAGACCAATTGCCAATGATGGAATAGCAAACTGCCTCCAAACCGCCCCCAATCTGCAGTTATATGCAGCACTGTACTGGGCCGTACCAGGCCATACAGGTACGACTGCTGTAGTAAATTCCAGGCAGGGTGCTGGGGTCCCAAAATGGCATATACGGAATCGCCTAGGGTATGTATACACCCTCTCCAAAGCATAAAATTTGATCCCAAGTAGATATGAAGTTATGAGTAAAACTTTGATTCCAGGCCCTGATATTGAAGAACTGAAAATGTACCAATTTGCCTTCAATCAATCACCAAAATGATTCACCAATTAAGTGATGAATTCCAAACTCTTATTCAACCAGTTACAAACCCTCAATATCAATTTTTCAGGTCTGCTTTTTCGGACTGCTTTTTCGGACTTGCTTTTTCGGACTGCTTTTTCGGACCTGCTAAAAACGGCCGCTTATAATTTCGGTCCTGCTAAAAATTGCCTCCTATAATTTCGGCCCTACTAAAAATGCCTCTTGAAAGGCTGTTTCAATCACAAACAAACCCTTACATCAAATTCTCAATGAAGTACCAATGAGATGGCTGAGTACCAACTCCAAATTTGCAACCCTTCAGTAGATATTTCACTACCTCAGTTATGCCAATCCAAGGGAGTGATTCGTTCCCAAAAATCGAATAGAATTTGCAGACCAAAGACTACAAATTGCTTCACAATGAAGAAGTAGAAGAAAATCCAAATCCAAGCATGTCCAAATGAAAGCCCAAGCCCTCTATTTATTTTTTACCTTGAGAAGTTGCTAGAACTTTTAGAAACATCCAATTATAATGTACTTTATAATAAAATAACATTATAATAATAAAGTACATTTCTCAACTCAAAATTATAACAATGTAGGCCCAAATGTCTCATAACTGAATGTAGGCCCAACTACGATTGAACGTAGGCTCAAGACTGAACGTAGGCTCTACTACAACTGGATGTAGGCTCAAATTGGATGTAGGCTCACTCTGGATGTAGGCTCCACTACAACTACATGTAGGCCCAAACTGGATGTAGGCTCTACCGAATGTAGGCTCTGTCAGCAATATGCAATCAAATGATCAACATAATGACCCTCTCTCCAAACCATTTGCCTACGAGAGTCGATGATAGGCAAATCCGTCATGCCAACGATGTCAGCCAAAATGGGGACATGACAGTTTCCAATTCAGAATCATTTACTAGTTCAATTATTTTGGTGCTCTTATTGTATGAAATAGATTTTCAATCAGTCTATGGAAACCTCATGAATAAATTGTCTTTTTGGGTTTAACTGTGATTTTTACCTGCTATTGACAAAAAGCTTAAGGATATTTCAACATGTTACTGGAATATTGTTCTTCTGATTATATGTCATATCTTTTGATTTTTGGAAGGTTGATACAACCTGGCACTTTTGAGTTGCATTGATGGCAAGGACATACAACTGTTCTCCTCCCTTCTTAACATGTCAAGCTTTTGTGCTAGGCTATAACAGAATTTTGGTGAGCTCCTCATGAGTTTAGCACCTTCACCAATTGAGCCAAAGCCATTTTACAAGCGTTTTGCTTTTGCCTCTTTGGGTTCTTAATACCAACATTTACTTTATAATATTAACCTTGCATATTGCATTCTTAATTCCTTTTCAACTAGGTGGGGCAAATGGTAAACAACTCTACATTGAAGTTCTATTATTGAGATTTTAACATATGCGAGGCTTGGGTGATTAGTTTGATGATTGGCTGCAAACCTAGGTTACCAATTATAACATATGCAAGGCCTAGGTAATTAATTTAGTGATTGGCTTCAATCCTAGGTTGCTTGAGCATAGTTCTATTAATGGGATTATAACATATGCAAGGCTTGGGTGATTACTCTAATAATTGGTTGCAACCCTAGGTTACTTGAATCCTGTATGTAACAATTTAAAAATTGTACTAGTGTCTCTACCTTTCTTATTTTGTTGGTTTCTCTTACCTATGAGGTAGGGCAAGCCGTCTAGCAAGGTACATATTGGTGACACTAGAATTTTATTGTTTGCTAGGATGTGGTAATTTATTTGATGATTAGTTATAATCCTTGGGTTTCTTTACAATAGTATGTACCCACTATTGTAGAACTTCTTTAGTTTTGACCTTGCATATTCTGTTGGTTGTTCCTTACCCATGAGGTAGGATGGACCCTCTATGAGAATGACAAATGCAAGTTGCCTTTTGGAATTTCAGTATTCATGGGGTTGGAGTGGTTCATCTTGCAATTTGTTGTAAACTTTGGGGCTGCTGTGAATGTGAATCCTCCAACACATGCTACATTCCTACTATTGGGGAGCTTCATTGCAGTCTGAACCGTGCATTTTCCATTGGTTTTTCCTTACTAACCATGTAGTGAAAAGCCATCTAGAAGGGTACAAAAGGGTGATATTGTATGGATTTTAATTGTTTCTTGGTCCAGGGTGATTTGTTGCGTGATTCCTCAGCTTACTAGGATTGATCAACAACTAGTGCATGCTTGCATACTCACTATTGGAAATTTTCTCACTAGTTTTAATCTTGCATTTAATTTGGTGGTTCCTTAGTCATGATGTAGGGAAATCCCTGTAGCAAGGAATAGAGAGATGAGGCTTTTGGACATTCTTTTTGATGGGTGGAATTAATGGCCCCATAGCCTTTATGACCCAAATAGGGGCTTGGTCCTAGGGCACACATAACATGTGCTTTCTTGAATACACTTCTCAAGGTATTAAAACCATTAAAATCATAGAGTTAACATTAGGATGGTGCTTATAGAGAACGTGGGGGTGGGCTTGGATCCTCAATATGGTTGTACTCAACCATACTTGAAGGTGTCCCCGTGGTGAAACATATGGGTGGGCTTAGATCCTCCCTCACTCCAGGTGTCCCCATGGTCACTGGCTTCTCTATTGCGGGAAATGAATTTGGTTTGTGGTATGAAATTCATCTTTCCTTATCACTCACTCTAAACCTATTGGGCAGCTATTGGACTTAGATTATTTGTAAGGTTGAGCTGATTTGTCTTCTTTGGCCTTTGACAATAAGTGTGTACTCACTATTGGAGATTTTCTCCACAACTCTAGTCTTGCACATTCCATTTATGGTTCCTTATAGGCAAATCCCATCCCATAGTCGATTGAGGTGATTCCCTTACAAGTAGATGTGAGTTTTAGGTTATCAAGCTTGCCCAGCCTCCGACAGTCACTGCTTAACCCTCGCCAAAGAGTTTCTCTGCAGGAAAGCTTTGACCTTGGGTAATCTAATAAGTATGGCTTAGTGTTAAGCCCAAAGACTCACCAACTAAAAGTCTAAAAATTAAAATATAATCTTACATGATATTTTGGACTGCTAAAATTCCACATTTGAGATTGCACGTTTCCAAAAAAAGTCAACTACTTAAAGCAAAATTGTATTTAGTATTAGCCATTTGACTTGAAACACATACATTATATAGGCTAGGTTGTTATAATGATTGCTTCTTTATACAGGTGCATATTCCCCAATTCCATGGACAGAAAGTAATAGTTTGGATAACTTATCTTACAAAGATTGATATACGATCAACACTCTGGGATTGGAATGCTTTTAATGGTGGGCTTGTTTTATTTTTTAACAAAACAATGAGGCAGTTTGCAGTAGAATAATAAGAAAGAATGCTAGCCTTTTCTCTGCTCTTGATTCTGATGCATGATAGAGCTTTGTTCTCAACTGGTTCCCTTCTCATAGTTTTATTGAGGGTTCATTTTGATAACGGGCCTTCTTTTGAAAGGATCAATTTGCATTATATGGCTTTTGTATATTTTGATGAGCCTAGGGTTTACTGGTTTGGGCTTACCTGTATTTATTTTGTTCTATTGTCTAGCTTTGGATGCTTTATTTAAAATTTTAGTTGTTGAAATTATTTTTAGTACATCGAACTACTATTCTTGTCTTATATGGATTAAGTTTGACCATCTGTAAAAATAAATGTATTCACTATTTCCTGTACCCAATACTGACATCGTTGTCATCAAGATATAGATTCAGCTATCCAGGAAATGATTTAGGATAATTTGTCTTCTAGTTCTTGATATAATATTTAGTTCTTTGTGATAGAAATCACTTATTGAAACTTAAACATTCCTCAATCCTATATTGACTGAGTTTTATTGTCTTTCATTATCAAAATGCATACTTCAATTTGTTTTTTTGTTGTTTTTACAGTAACACTGTTGAGCAACACAATCCAATTTTTTTTTTTCTGAAGGCTTTCTTTGATCCTAACATATTGGGAAATATGCCTTCTGGAAGCAATGTTTCTTCTAGCCGCAGTCCCAGCAGGCATCTTCAGCCAAAGTTAAACATAATTGCGTCTAACACATTACCAACTGGTGATACAAATGGCATGGGTTTGCCTCAAAAGAGGACAAAACGCTCACAGAAATCTGAATTCTTTTCCAAAACTAATTTCATTCAGACAAATGACATATCGTCTGCTGCCAATCCTCTGGTTCGATTTAAAAATAACAGGTCAGTGGTTGAGGATTCTAACAATATTTGTCCAAAGATATCAGGTACTGCAGAAGATAATAGAGAAAAGGCTGCATGTGCCAAAGTGTACCGTAGGGAATATAATAAACGACTTTCTTGTGGATCTGCAAGAGGCCATTTTAAGGCTCAGTCAGCTAATGAGAATCATAATTCTTCTACTTCAGGAAGATCATTTTGTAAGACGAAAGAGAACTTTGCTGATGCTGGTAAATTTGCACCAGGCAACATGATTTCAAATACAGGCATGGACATTGGTAAATGGTGTCTATCAATTCTGAAGAACATTGGAAAAATCCGTTCCTCTTCTCGAACCTCTGGAGATATAAAACATCCAGGTGTTGTAGGTGATGGTATGATGGATATAAAATGTAAAAAATGTCATTGTTTGGAAGACAGGAAAACTCTGATATGTGATATGTGTGAAGAATCATTTCACATTTCTTGTTTGAAACGCAAGTTTAGAGTAGAGGGTTTAGAGGATTGGTACTGTGCTACTTGTCAGATTGAAAGAAAAAAATGTCAGCTTGAAAGAAAAAAATTTCAAATTGAGAGGAAAAAATACTGTTTCAATTGTCGAGAAAAATGTTCATATTCTTATCTTTTTGAGCAAATGTTTGATGAGAATGTGGAGTACAATAACAAAGTTCGTATTGGTAGTGAGTACCAGGCGGACATCCCCGAGCAAACAGGCCAGCCTTTAGAGTAAGTTGCAACATAACATGCTTTATTAAATTTTCCAATATGATGGCAGTGTGTCATGTTTTTGTGTAGCTGAAAGCTGATTTATTTGATTCCAGGTATTCAGGAAGCCCATTTGTTGGTGAGAAAGTACCGTTAGAGGAGACAGAGAGGGAAAATGCAGAAGCAAACCTTGAGAATGTAATACCTTTGATTCTATAACGCCCATGAAGTTTTATACTTTAGTGTTGTTACAATTTTGCATTTTGCTATTTTCAAAATTTTTCTAAGCAATTTTCTGCATGTTATGTTGGAATTGTTTTATCCGTCATAGTGGATATTTCAGAATAAATGGAAAACTGCAAGTTCTGTGTCACCAGTGTCAAAAGAAAATTGGCTTAAATGCAATAACATCATTTACTATAAAGGCGATAAATGCCCAGGTGGACAAAATGCAGAAACAGACATTTTTTGTGGAAAATGGCGCAGGTATTTTCATTTAAGTTTCTGTTATTTACTCTTTCTAATCACATATCTACTATTTTGCCATCAGTTGTGTTTTGTGATATGAACTTGTGTGGCTTTTATTCTTTGTATACTTTAAGAACTTTCATTATTTTGTGAGTTTATTAGATGGTCTAACTTTTCATACTTCTCTATTGTAGTTGGTTGTACTTTTTGAGTTCCAATTTAAGCTACTTGTCTATTGGTGGCTGTGTACAAAATTTCTTTCTAAAACATGTACTGTTCCAAGTTTGTAATATGGAAATTTACACTCGTCTACCTATTGCATTGATGTTCTACAGAGCACCCCTATCAAAAGTTCAGACTGATAAATGGGAATGTTCGGATGCTGTAGTGTGGGATCCACATCATGCAGATTGTTTTGTACCACAGGTAATATTGATGTGAATAGCTTGAGGTTGATGCATTAACTTTTGAATTCTCTAAGATAAATTGGTGGCTTATTGAAGACTGGAGTTATTTTACCACATATATTATGTTTCATCTTTAGATCCATTTCCATTTTTCTTTAGGTCTTAGTACATTTATCCACAAAGAATAATCCTTTATCTAAATATTCTTCCATATTATTCAAATATTCTCTACCTTTGTAATGCCCACTTTTTGCCTAGCACGTCAATAAATAAATAAAGACTAATTCTAGCCTATTATCTATTCTCCCCATAGGCTAAAGCATTAAGTTAATAAACGGGGTTAAGTGTTTAATTAAATAAAAGGAAGAATAAGCTATAGTTATTGCTAATATGAATTTAATTATTCATTGACAATTATTAAAAAGGGGCCTACTTAAGTTTTGACTTAAGGCTTTCCTAGGCCATGAGGGTGAATTATTAAATGAGGCAAATAATATTATTATTTGCCTAAGTTGCTAAATAAAAGAATTAGAACACGGAAATTGATAGTTTTTTGGCTGGGATTTTTATAAAAGGTTCAATTGGGGTTTTGAGTCTCATTCTATTGATATGTTGATTTGATATTTGATAATTTTTTCATTGTTGTTGGTTTGACAGTGGCAGCCATATTTAAGGATGGAAACCCTTGGATATTCGTAGGTTGGATGGAAACTCAACACTACTTGAGAGGTGGGCTCACACTTAGGGTTCATCATTGAGCAGATTTGCATTGTTTTAAACTATTTTTGGAGGAAAATTTATGCATGTTCTAGCATTGTAACAACAATATATTTGATGTAACAGTCATACATATTTTATATCAAAATCATTATCAATAGATTTGTGTTTGTAATCGCTTATTTCCTTGGAAATCTATATCATTTCTTTTGCGTGTTGTTATTTTGCAATGAAATGAAGCAAAACATGGCAAAAATTGAAAACCCAAATCAGATTTGAAACAATATCCTAGTTCGGGATATTTCAGTGGTATTATAGCTACAAGTGTTGTCAATCTATGAAGTTGCATGTCAGATTTTTCAGTTGCATGTCATTTTAGATGCAGTTTATGAAGAGAGTTACCATTGCATGTTATTTCCGAGCAATCCTAATTAGTGGATTTGGATTGCATGATAGTTTGGTGGATACCCAGATGGTTGCATGCTACTTTTAAATTAGTTTAATGAAGTGGGTTTCTTTTGCATGCCATTTTCAAGCAGTACAAATTTTTGGATTTGATTGCATAGAAATTCTGATCAGTTCCAGGTGGGCTTACTTTGCATATTAGTATTTTGACTCATGTGTGATAGTGAATGAACTCAGAGGTATATTGTAATGTCCCCGTTTTTCAGACTATTGGGATTGGCATGGTTTGGTGACCCTCGCAAGCTAATCAAGCGATCAGAGGGGGTCAGTTGGCGGAGCCAGTGTTGGGATTCCATTCTAGAGGTTCAGATTATCAGGTCTGCTTTTCATTCGAGTCAATTTGGTCAACTTACTATTTTTAGTAAGTGGTATTTTGGGTATGGCTAGGATTAGCAGGGCATCTGGATGGAGTGTCAGATGTTTCAGGATCGAGTTTCAGGGGATCTCCAGTTTGAGAGACTTACTATTTATAGTAAGTCTATTTTTAGTAGTTGGCTATTTTTGGCAGTTGGCTATTTCTGGCAGGGTAGTTGAAGTTTGAGGCTTTGGTGTCAGAAACGGATTTATTGCAGTTAGTGGGTTACAGTGGCTTTTTATTTTAAAGTTATCGTTATTAAATTAAATTATTTTAATTTAATAACTTAATGACTCTATAACTTAATGTTATAAAATGAAGTTGTCATCAAAAAAGCTTCTTAAGTGAAAAAAGTGAAATTGAAGCTTTTTCCAAAAAAACTATATATACAATTCGAAAAAGCACTTTTCATTACCTTATGTCATTTATTGAAAATTGAAAAGTTTGTGTGGAGAAGGAAACCAATTTTCCTTGGGGACTGCAAGGGTTTGTGTTTTGTCTTCATTTCCTGGAGAGAATACGAAATTCTTCAAAATCTGCTGACTGATATTTGGAATCGATTTGCTACTGAATTGAAGCGTTTTGGAATGGTGTTTTCATTGCCATTGAATCATGCTAAATGATATGCCGAGCTGTGTAAACAGGGAAGCCATACGACTGGAAGTTAGTATCGTAAGAAACTGTTGGTAATTAATTCTTCCTTGCGTGGAGTTGTATGGAGGGTGTGTTAGATGGTAGAAGGAGAGCGTTGAAGTTTTCTAGGCCGAGGTTTAGTAAAAACAAGGGCTGGAGACAACAATTCTAGGCTGGAGATTCATTGTGTATGCTGCGATTTATATCTATAGCCAGCCACGTTTTTTATAAGGTTCATTTTTTCTGTATTGTATTTTTGTTTTTGGTTAATGTTAATTGTGTGCATAGAGTATGTTGTTTTGAAGAACAATTCAGTGGATATCCAATAGTTGATTAAATTGTTATTCTGTGCTCATGTTGAGGAAATACTGTGGAACTTTATCTATGATTATTAAATTGAAAATTGCAAATAAATTATAAATCTCCGGATCTCTGCAAAATTGCAATTAAAATTAAGTTAGAAGCCAGTTTGCAGTTAAGAGCCAGGCAGGCTCTTTACAGTGGTATTAGAGCATTTTTCCTGCCATCCTGTGGGGTTTGGATTCATTTATATTCTGAAGTTATTTTAAAAGTGATCAGCACTTCCACTTTCCCTAGCTATGGATAAATACAGGAGGCCCAGTTTTGGAAGTCGGCGTAGTAGTATGGGAAAAAGAGAGGAATTAAATGCCTTAGTAGAAAGTATGGAAAGACTTAGGCTGCATCAGCAGAGATTGATTGAGAGTTTGTCAGATCCAGTAACAGTAGACATGGCAGCGAGGTATATGGTCTCTTCTTTTAGAAGGCCGACATCGAGATTGCAGGGAAGAAGGCTTGAGTTTTCCCTGACAGGTGCCCATGATGCAGATGTTCCTATATCTAGTATGACACTTGCTGAACCTATCCACAGTGCTGATGATGGATTTATTTCACAGGAACATGTGAATGTTTTAGTACCATTGGTTGACAGTGGCGCTGAGCATCAACAGATTGAGGCTCCCATAGTAGTCGCTACGGATTGTACAGAGGCAGTTGATGCTGTAGTTATCATTGAGTGTTCAGACTCTTCCGTGCAGGGAGTTGTTATTGGAGATTTTTATGTCAGCTATAGTATTGTTGCTCCAGTGCAGGAGGTAGCTGCTTCCTCATATGGGACCGATGCATGTATGGAGTCTCCTAGTGGTGATGTTGGTGATCTGGGTACTACAGTGGAGTCAGTTGATGGCGGTTCATGCTCCAGCATTATTGGTGCACAGCCTGACGTTGAGTCATGTGTGCAGAGTCAGGTGTCAGCAGTTGAGATTTCAGCAGGAGATGTGGATGCTGATAGTATAGACACATCTGATGACACTTTTGAGGATGTTGTGAGTTGCATTGGGGATGACACCCCTTGTGAGATGTTGGGTGATGACTGCGAGGAGTGTATGAGCTTTGACAGCTCTGAGGTTCATGATAGTAGTTGCAGTGTGGGATCAGTACAGGAGACAGTGGTCTTTTCCTGTGTTGAGGATGTGAGCATGGAGCTATCTAGTGATGGCACTCATGATGGGAGTGTTGCAGTTGAGTTGGGTGACATAGATTCATGCCACAGTATAGTTGATTCACATGACGACATTGAGTCGTGTATGCAGCCAGTGTTAGTGGAGTTGCAGATAGACGATGTGGACACTAGCATCACAGATATTTCCGATGTTGAGAGCGAGGATGATGAGTGCTGTAGTGTTTCTGGCTTTCTTTATCTGACTTTGGGTGTGGATTCAACGTTGTCATACAACGGTGGTGGGCTCCAGGATTCTTTGTTATAGGGACTCACAGATGAGGATAGGGAAGCGTATGAGTGGCAGGAGTTTGTTACAGCCAGGGCTTCCACTTTTAGAGAAGGGGTTACTTTGTTGGTGACTCATGAGGATGATTCTTCTTGCAGCGGGACATGTTTGACTTATTAGACCTTGGGGGAGGACTCTGAGTTGTTAGTGAGTGAGGATGGATCCCAGGATCTGGATTGTCAGGCGGTTGCAGAGGACGAGGTAGCTGGAGATTGTGTTGAGTCAGATTCAGCAGCAGCTTCCTCGAGGATAGATGAGGACGAGTCCGATGCCTGTACTCAGTTTGTAGATGTGTACTCAGATGAAAGTACACAGAGATACAGTGATCTTGAGGGGAGTTTGTTGGATGTAGTTTCCTCTCATAGTGTGGACAATGCATTTGAGGTTGTACATAGGAGGCCCGTTGTGTAGAGTCATCATGTGACTAGCTAATTGCGAGTTGGCGAGAGAGATATTACTTATACTCTTGAGCATTTTGATGCCGCTCGTCAGCTATTGGCTGTTTATGATTGGGGTGCTCCTATGACAGATGAGCACAGTGGGGGTTACCTTTCCTTGACAGAGATCCATTCTTTGCATGAGACTGTCAGGATTTTGAGACAGGATTATTTACACATGGTAGCCGACTGTGATCACCTAGTTGAGTGGGGGAGTACAGCATATGAGGCACTGATGGACAGAGGAGGAGGTGAGTGAGCTTACTCAGGAGCTCACAACGACTTCTGAGGCTTTAGAGGGCACTCAGTGGGCTCTTCAGGAGTCGTTACAATTAGAGGAGGTGACTATGGAGTTGGAGCATATTCGGTCCACACCAGCCCCAGATCCAGTTCAGTTGCACATTGAGGTGGTTGGTGGTGAGTTGGCTTCTTCGGTTGGGGATGCGTGACATGATGATGTGGCAGACATATCTGTTTAGGATATGGGTGCACTAGGTACGGATGAGGCCGGAGTACCAGTGGGATCAAGCTCTCATGTTTTTTTGCTTCCTTTTGCTGGAAGTGAATCTATTTCTTCGTCTCATATAGCTGATAGCATGGGACGGTTGGTAGTGCCATATTTTCAAACGGATCAGTTGTGGGTCGCAGGGTAACAGGTTGACGCTTCTACGTATAATTTCTACTGCACCGAGTCATTCATGGAGTATTTACTTGAGAGTGTAGATTTGTGAGAGGATTCATACAGAGTGTCTGAGGGTACTCTCATCCGAGGCTCTTGTGCTATTCAGAGGTTGGTAGGGAAGATTGTGGAGACTCTATCTACTATGCTTCCCCACAGGGATTTCGAGGTTGGATTTGCTGAGAGGGTTGCTCAGTATCCTAACCAGCTTGCGGTTATGAGGAGTCAGAGATTAGAGCCATCTCATGATTCCCAGTTTGGTAATGATGAGCCATTGACGGAGATTGGGGCTTTCTACCGACATTATACGGTGGGGTATGCTCATCATTTTTCTTTTGACCCAGAGGTAGAAGATTTGATTTCACGTAGGTGTAGACCGGTTCCAGTTTCTTACCATCCATTATGGGATGGATTAGTACCATCTTTTGTAGATGGAATTGGCAGTTGCAAGTTGGAACACTTGCAGTATTGACACATCCAAGACGATTTATCAGAGGTTAGAGTTGGTAATAGTGATTCAGGTCCTTTTGGTCATTGTCGTCTTCTCAGTGCAGTTGGGTGTGAGTGTTAGTTAGGACTCGAGTATTGACAGAGTTGTTGTTTCAGTTGGGTTGAGTTCTGCTGGGTTGTTTTCTGCATCAACATCTACAGTTGGTCTTCAGACGATGTTTTCAGTGATGTCAGTTATTTGGGTGTTGAGGGCGG
Source organism: Chamaecyparis obtusa (assembly GCA_027943335.1). Lineage (NCBI taxonomy): Eukaryota > Viridiplantae > Streptophyta > Pinopsida > Cupressales > Cupressaceae > Chamaecyparis > Chamaecyparis obtusa. Next base: position 167,102 of record BSBK01000342.1, on the reverse strand, counting down.
TTTTTCAGTTGCGGTGTTTATACTGTTGATGTTGGGATTTTCTTCACAAGATTATGGTGAGGATCGGGACATTACTTATGACCATCTTTGGGATCTGGGTGGATTGTGATGTTGCTTATTTTTCTTGATTGCTTGAGGACAAGCAATCTTGGGAAGGGAGGACTGTAATGCCCCCGTTTTTCAGACTATTGGGATTAGCTTGGTTTGGTGACCCTCACAAGCTAATTAGGCGATTAGAGGGGGTTAGTTGGCGGAGCCAGTGTTGGGATTCCATTCTGGAGGTTTAGATTATCAGGTCTGCTTTTCATTCGGGTCAATTTGGTCAACTTACTATTTATAGTAAATGACATTTTGGGTATGGCTAGGATTAGTAGGGCATTTGCACGGAGTGTCAAATGTTTCAGGATCGAGTTTCAGGGGATCTCCAGTTTGAGAGACTTACTATTTATAGTAAGTCTATTTTTAGCAGTTGGCTATTTATGGCAGTTGGCTATTTCTGGCAGGGTAGTTGAAGTTTGAGGCTTTGGTGTCAGAAACGGATTTGTTGCAGTCAGTGGGTTACAGTGGCTTTTTATTTTAAAGTTATCGTTATTAAATTAAATTATTTTAATTTAATAACTTAATGACTTTATAACTTAATGTTATAAAATGAAGTCGTCATTAAAAAACCTCTTAAGTGAAAAAAGTGAAATTGAAGCTTTTTCCAAAAAAGCTATATATACAATTCAAAAAAGCACTTTTCATTACCTCATGTCATTTATTGAAAATTGAAAAGTTTGTGTGGAGAAGGAAATCGATTTTCCTTAGGGACTGCAAGGGTTTGTGTTTTGTCTTCATTTCCTGGAGAGAACACGAAATTCTTCAAAATTTGCTGACTGATATTTGGAATCGATTTGCTACTGAATTGAAGCGTTTGGGAATGGTGTTTTCATTGCTATTGAATCATGCTGAATGATATTCCGAGCTATGTAAACAGGGAAGCCGTACAGCTGGAAGTTAGTACCGTACGGAACTGCTGGTAATTAATTCTTCCTTGCGTGGAGTTGTATGGAGGGTGTGTTAGATGGTAGAAGGAGAGCTTTGAAGTTTTCTAGCCTGAGGTTTAGTAAAAACAAGGGCTGGCGTCAAGAATTCCAGGCTGAAGATTCATTGTGTATGCTGCAATTTATATCTACAGCCAGCCACGTTTTTTATAAGGTTCATTTTTTCTGTATTGTATTCTTGTTTTTGGTTAATGTTAATTGTGTACGTAGAGTATGTTGTTTTGAAGAACAATTCCGTGGATATCCAATAGTTGATTAAATTGTTATTCTGTGCTCATGTTGAGGAAATACTGTGGAACTTTATCTATGATTATTAAATTGAAAATTGCAAATAAATTATAAATCTCCGGATCTCTGCAAAATTGCAATTAAAATTAAGTTAGAATCCAGTTTGCAGTTAAGAGCCAGGCAGACTCTTTACATATATTGCCTGGAACAAAGGAAACAAATTTAGTGTTTATTTCAAACATCTACAACAGGGGTATAAAAGGTTACATCAATGGCTAAAATTAAAAATGGGAGATTGTCACCTATATTCCTTCTTGCCTCATTAGCTAAAGAAAATGATAGAAAAAATAGTGAAAGTCTAGAAAGAAATGATCGACATATGGAAAAAACTTATGAATGGTATGAATGACTTCTTTCAAGCATTTAAAAAATATCAATCGGATATGTCATTATTGTTAGAGAAATTGCTTTTGGAAGAAGCTAAAAAGATGGATAAGAGGCATGATAACTATGAACACATTGAAGTTGCTGATGATGAGCATATAGATCATCCCAATCTGAGAATTCATTTGAAGAAGAAGCCAGGAGTTCACTTCATCCATATGAGGGTTTAAGTAATGAGGATTCTAGAAGAGAGACAAGAATGACTTCTCTTGATGTTAAACATGAGATTGATATGGATAATAATGGTATGGATCCTTTGGGTGATCACAATGCATCTTCTGGTGTGTTAGTTGATTCCTATGATGACACAATTCTTACACGAGGAAAAATCAGAACATGGCATTCAAGGACACTTGAGAAACTCGGTGCACAAGCCCTTGGTATGAGGAGATGATTATTTGAGGCACTGCCACCTTTCATTATTTGGAAAGAAAATGAGTCAAGTCAAAATTTGGTGGTGATTGATTGTTTCAAAGAAAGCAAAGAGGAGGTTAAAATTCTGATTTGGGACAGCGGTAGTTTACTTTCTCATTCTCATGAGTTTGCAGCCCTTACACATGAAATAATTAATGTAGAGGAGTCTACAAGTGTTGAGTATGAAGTTTTCAATGAAGAAGTGCTTGTAAAAGTTGAAGACATGACACAAATGCATGACAACAGTGCTGATTGTTATAACAATAGTGATATATCTCTTCACCCTCAAGATAAAGCAGCCCATAATTATAGAAAAGACAATGTTATGGGGTCACCTAATGTTAGCATTCAAGTTTGGGCAGATAGTCATGAGACATGCGCTGATGACGCAACTAGTAAGAGGGCAACTTTTGTGCATCGTAGCATAGAAGATGTAAAGAGGATTCAAATCATGTGTGATGAGTTGCTTCACAATGACGAGTATAATGTTGTTATTATCAGAGTAGAGTAGCGGACTGGTGGAGTCGTGTTCCTAAAGTTGATATGGGATCTAGACATTTGGTTTCACCATGCAGGTGCGGATTGTTTGAGGGTAAGCAATCTCCAGGAAGGGAGGACTGTAATGCCCCTTTTTGCCTAGCACGTCAATACATAAATAAAGACGAATTCTAGCCTATTATCTATTCTCCCCATAGGCTAAAGCATTAAGTTAATAAAGGGGGTTAAGTGTTTAATTAAATAAAAGGATGAAAAAGCTATAGTTATTGCTAATATGAATTTAATTATTCATTGGCAATTATTAAAAAGGGGCCAACTTAAGTTATGAATTAAGTCTTTCCTAGGCCATAGGGGTGAATTATTAAATGAGGCAAATACTATTATTTACCTAAGCTGCTAATAAAAGAATTAGAACAAGGAAATTGATAGTTTTTTGGCTGGGATTTTTATAAAAGGTTTGATCGGGGTTTTGAGTCTCATTCTATTATGATATGTTGATTTGATACTTAATAATTTCTCCATTGTTGCTGGTTTGACAGTGGCAGCCATATTTGAGGATGGAAACTCTTGGATATTTGTAGGTTGGACGGAAACCCATCACTACTTGAGAGGTGGGCTCACTTAGGGTTCATCATTGAGCAGATTTGCATCGTTTTAAACATGTTTTGGAGGAAAATTTATGCATGTTCTAACATTGTAACAACAATATATTTGATGTAACAGTCATGCATATTTTATATCAAAATCATTATCAATAGATTTGTGTTTGTAGTCGCTTATTTCCTTGGAAATCTATATCATTTCTTTTGCATGTTATTCTACAATGAAATGAAGCAAAACATGGCAAAAATTGAAAATCCAAATCAGATTTGAAACAAGATTGTAGTTTGGGAGATTTTGATATAAAATATGCATGACTGTTACATCAAATATATTGTTGTTACAATGCTAGAACATGCATAAATTTTCCTCCAAAACTTGATGAAAACAATGCAAATCTGTTCAATGATGAACCCTGAGTGAGCCCACCTCTCAAGTAGTGTTGGCTTTCTGTCCAACTTACGAATATCTAAGGGTTTCCGCCCTCAAATATGGCTGCTACTATCAAACCAGCAACAATCGAGAAATTATCAAGTATCAAACTAACATATTATAATAGAATGAGATTCAAAACCCCAATCGAACCTTTTATAAAAATCCCAGCCAAAAAAATATCAATTTCCTTGTTCTATTTCTTTTATTTAACAGCTTAGGCAAATAATAATATTTGCTTCATTTAATAATTCACCCCCATGGCCTAAGAAAGACTTAAGTTATAACTTAAGTTGGCCCCTTTTTAATAATTGCCAATGAATAATTAAATTCATATTAGCAATAATTATAGCTTTTTCCTCCTTTTATTTAATTAAACACTTAACCCCCTTTATTAACTTAATGCTTTAGCCTATAGGGAGAATAGATTATAGGCTAGAATTAGTCTTTATTTATTTATCGACGTGTTAGGCAAAAAGTATAGTCCTCCCTTCCTGGAGATTGTTTTCCCTCAAGCAATCCACACCTATATGCTGAAACGAAATGTCTGGATCCCTTATCAACTTTAAGAACATTGCTCCACCAATCCATGCACTTTGATAATAACAACATTATACGCGGAGTTGTGAAGCAACTCATCACACATGCTTTGAATTCTCTTTACATCTTCTATGCTATGATGTACAAAATTTTCCCTCTTACTAGTTGCATCATCAACCCATGTCTCGTGACTATTCGCCCAAACTTGAATGCTAACATTAGGTGACCCCATAAAATTGTCTTTTATATAATTATTGGCTGCTTTATCTTGAGGATGAAGAGTTATGTTACTGTTGTTCTAACAATCAGCACCGTTGTCATGCATTTGTGTCATGTCTTCAACTTTTACAAGCACTTCTTCATTGAAAACTTCACACTCAACACTTGTAGACTCCTCTACATTAGTTATTTCATGTGTAAGGGCTACAAACTCATGAGAATGAGAAAGAAAATTATTTCTGTCCCAAATCAGAATTTTGACCTCCTCTTTGCTTTCTTTGGAATCATCTATCACCACCAAATTTTGACTTGACTCATTTTCTTCCCAAATAATTAAAGGTGGTAGTGTCTCAAGTAAATCATCTTCCCATACCAAGGGCTTGTATGCCAAGTTTTTCAAGTGTCCTTGAATGCCATGTTCAGATTTTTCCTCGTGTAGGAATTGTGTCATCATAGGAATCAATTAACACACCAAAAGATGCATTCTAATCACCCAAAGGATCCATATCATTATTATCCATATCAATCTCATGTTTAACATCAAGAGAAGTCATTCTTGTCTCTCTTCTAGAATCCTCATTGCTTAAACCCTCATATGACTGAAATGAACTTCTGGCTTCTTCAAATAAATTCTTGGCATTGGGATGATCTATATGCTCATCATCAACAACTTCAATGTGTTCATCGTTATTATGCCTCTTTTCAGCTTTTTAGCTTCTTCCAAAAACAATTCTCTAACAATAATGACATATCCGATTTATATTTTTGAAATTCTTGAAAGAAGTCATTGATACCATTCATAAGTTTTTCCATCTGTTGATCATTTTTTTTGGACTTTCACTATTTTTTCTATTTGTTTCTTTAGCTGGTGAGGGAGGAAGAAAAGTAGGTAACAATCTCCCATTTTTATTTTAGCCATTGATGTAACCTTTTATGCCCTTGTTGTAGATGTTGTAAATAGACACTAAATTTGTTTCCTTTGTTCCTAACAATATACCTCTGAGTTCATTCACTATCACGCATGAGTCAAAATACTAACATGCAAAGTAAACCCACCTTTTAAAACTGATCAGAACTGCCATGCATTCAAATCCAAAAATTTGTACTGCTTGAACATGGCATGCAAAAGAAACCCACTTCATTAAATTGATTGAAAAGTAACATGCAACCATCTGGGTATCCATCAAACTGTCTGTTGGAAACTGCAATTGAAGCAATTGTTGTATTGTCATTGATGTAAAACTTTAACTAGTAAGACTGTTGCTATCTAAGAAAGTACTATATCTATTTGATTGGTGAAAAGGATTAGGGCAAGGTTGATAACAATAGCACCTAAGGAAAGGTTGAGTTATCCTGATACTTCAATGAGTACTTGATTATGTGGCACAATGATAAGATAATGTATTGCTTATCTAAGTAAAAAGTAAGACTAAACAAGTAGGCTTAACCGAGCAAAAGTGAAGAAAGCTAGTATATGCCGAGTAAATTTAGTGTTGACCCAACATCAGTTAATTGCCGAGAAAGACAATATTAGCCGAGGAAACAGTTTCAGTGGTGACCGGGCTACCTAGTGAAGACCAAGGAGCTGAACACAATATTGACCGAGCATCAATAATTTACATTTGAGGAAGAATTTAGATTCTTAGCCGACATAGTTGAATTCTTGGATTATGTAAAATGTGTTGACTTTATTTATTGATTGTATGGAAGCATTTAATGCATTGTAAACCGTTTTATTGTGATTCCATAAAGAGATTTGAGATGTTTCTAGAAGGATGGATGAAGAACATAAAGTTGGAAGGATTCAATGAATCTGACCTAATCCTAAGATCTACGGAGGAGATTAAGCGGCAAAAGTTGGATCGACCTAAACGAAGAGGTATTAAGGAAACCTAAGTGTGAGGTTGAAGAGAGGATGTTGGAGTTGTTATTGACTATATAAGTAGAAAAAGGCTAAAGGAGAAGGAGTTGTGATTGCTTGAAGGGATTTCCAAGCAGATCAGTGATGGAGATGGAAATGGATCACAGTTATTAAGCCATCATATGTGTACGGAATTGGATCTATTATTTGCAAAGTGAGTTGTATGTTTTCAGATCAAACACTGTTGTTACTTTCTAACCATTGTATCAGTTTGAAATCCTTTAATCAAGGTTGATCTAACAATCATTTGTATAAATCCTTTGAACAAGGTTGCATTCTAATGGAATGTATGTAAGTCCTATAACAAGGCGCACTCTTAACCGGGTGGTTGAAATCCTTTAACCGGGTCACACCTGACAGTGTGTTTGTAACCTTTGACAGGGTTGGCTTTTCACAGAGCTCACTTTAGAAGAGTGAAAATATCAATAACATGTTACAAAGTGGTTTTTCCCAAATTGGGTTTCCACTATAAATCCTAGTGTTAATGCTTGTGTGAATGTTTTGATTTGAACATTTCTGTGTTTTGCAAGTTAGATACTATTGGATAAGTGGACTGCACTATTATATGTTTCTGTTATGTATTCAGTAATGACCGAGTAGTTGTTGGTTGTTAGATCTGATTTGTTGAAGAGTGTGAAAGTTTATTTTATACATTTGGACCTGAGAACAACTAATTCACCCCCCCTCTCTGTTGTTCTAAATCATATTAACAATTAGTATCAGAGTTGTTGGTGCTTACAAAGAACAAGTTTAAAGGTACTTGAAGTAAATGATCAAAATGTATAAGGAGGTACCGAAGCTAAATAAGGAGAACTTCCCTGCATGGCAGAGTCTGATGAAACCGCATCTAGCCGGTTTTGGTGTTTCAGCAAAGTATTACATTGAACATGACTATGTTACACTTGTTTCACCTTTGACTGCCGAGAAGATGAGAGCTAAACAAGAGCACAATCAAGCAATGTTGGAGATTGCATCAGCCCTAAGCTATCTAGAATTTGAAGACATCAAAGATTGCACAAATGCAAAGCAAATGTGGGACACTCTTGCAAACATCTATGGTGGTGACATAAATGTACTAAGGGCAAAAGCTGAAAGCCTAAGAGGTAAATTTGATGAAATGAAAATGCAAGAAGGTGAGAACATTGCACAATATTGTGGTAGAATAAAAGTAGTTGTAAATGCTATTAGAGGAGCTAATAGAACTATTGATGATGAGACTGTTATTGGAAAACTTTTGAGAACTTTGCGTCCTATTTATGCCATCGAAATTTCAGCAATTCAAGAATCGAAATGTAACCCTAATAATACTCTTACTTTGGAAAGTCTTGTGGGTAAGCTTACTGCTTTTGAGCTTTCTAATTTTGATAACTTCACTGTTGCTAATGTTGAATCTGCATTGAAGTCACAAATGGTTCCGAGTAAGTCAAAGAAAGAAAAGGAAAGATGCATCAGTGAGAGTGAAAGTGAAAGTGACACATCTGATGAAGAACTAGAGGATCTTGAAGTTCTTATGGCCAGAAGATTGAAAAAGGGGAAATGAAAGTATAAAGGTAAACTCCCTATCATATGTTTCTCATGTAATAAAGTTGGTCATATAGCTACAAGATGTCCTGACAGGGATGACAAGGATGAGGAAAGAGATAGCAAGCATAAAGACAAAAAAGAAGACAGAGGATACCGAAGGTACAAGGATTGCAAAAGAAAAGGTAAGAAATCCTGCTACATAGTTGAAGAAGAAACTGACACTAATAATGATGATTTTGAAATTAAAGTAGTCTTTGTTGCTATGAAAGATGAGTTTGATGAAGATGAGAAAACTGCACTTGTATCCTATGTGAACAAAAATGATAAGTGGATTATTGATAGTGGTTGCTCACACCACATGACCGGTGATAAAAGTAAGTTTGATACCCTAGATCATTACAAAGGTAGAATTGTAAAATTTGGTAATGATGCACCATGTCTTGTTAGGGGTAAAGGATTGATTAAGATGACTGATAAGATCACTTGTGAAAATGCTTATTGGGTTGAGGGTCTTAATTATAATCTGCTAAGTGTTGCACATCTTAATAGCACTAGATACCGAGTGGAATTTCATCACAGGAAGGCTAAGATATTTGATGCCACTAGTGAACTGATTGGAAGTGGAGAACAGACAAGAGGTAATTTGTTCTACCTAGACCTATTTGAAGAGACATGTTTGATTGCACAGTCTAATGATATATGGTAATGGCATAAGCGGCTATGTAATGTTAACTTTGATAATCTGGTAGAAATTAGTAAGAAGAAGAAAGTGAGAGGACTGTCGAGATTGAAGAAACTTGAGAATGTAATGTGCAAACAATGTCAGTTGGGTAAGATGACAAAGTCTAGTTTCAAGAGCAAGACTTTTACTTCTGAAAATGCTTTAGATTTGGTTCATACTGACCTTTGTGGACCTATGGGTGTACAAAGCTATTGTGGTGCTAGATATTTTATTCTGTTTGTTGATGATTACACCAGAATGATGACTGTAATGTTTCTAAAACAAAAATTTGATGCTTTTCAATTTTTTAAGTGGTATTTGGCTAAGGTTGAAAAGGAGACAGGAAGGAACCTGAAGTGTCTGAGATTTGACCAAGGTGGAGAATTCATATCCAATGAGTTCATCTGTTCTGCAATGATAGAGGAATCAAAAGACAGATGTCTGCACTTAGAACACCTCCACAGAACAATATAGTAGAGAGAAGGAACAGATCTATCATGGATTGTGCAAGAACACTAATGATCGAGAAGAATGTTGCACAAAAGTACTGGAGAGAAGTTGTAAGTACAACTGTTTATACACTAAACCGAGTATAGATAGAAAAAAGTACAAATATTACACCTTATGAGTTATGGCACGGGTATGCACCTAATGTAAAGTACATTAGAATTTTTGGAAGCAAATGCTATATACTAAAAGACAATAGGAATGGAAAGTTTGATGCTAAAAGTGATGAGGGCATATTCCTAGGTTATTCCACAAAAAGCAAAGCTTACAAGTGTTTGAACTCTAACACTAACAAAATTGTAGAAAGTGTAAATGTTAAAGTTGATGAGTATGCAGAGAAAAATGAACAGGAAAGCAAAAGAGAACCAGAAGATTATAGATCTTTTGTATATATAGAAGGAGAGGCAAGTGACAAACTTGCACCTGATGCAGAGTCTCGGGTAAGCAATGTCGAGCATCAGGGAAACAATGCCGAGCGACAAGAACATGCCGAGTGAAAGGAGGGAGCTGCCGAGGATCAGGAAGAGGTTGCCGAGCATTTAGAAGCTGAATCTGACAATCTTGCTAGTGAACCTGAAGAGCAAGAAGAAAAGAGAGCAGAACCTGTTTTGGCACAATATGTAAGGAGACATCACAAGCTTGAACAAATCATTGGAGACAAAGAAACTGGAGTTTTGACCAGAAGCAAGTTAAGAGATCCTACATGTTTACTGTGTGAATTCGAGCCTAAGACAACAAGGGAGGCATTAGAAAATGAAGACTGGATCCTAGCCATGAATGAGGAGATAGACCAAATAGAGAAGAATGATACCTGGACTTTGGTGCCGAGACCGGAAAACAAAAATGTCATTGAAACAAAATGGGTGTTAAGAAATAAGCTGAATGAACATGGATAAATCACAAGGAACAAAGCAAGGCTGGTATGCAAAGGCTACGCACAAGAAGAAGGAATAGATTATGGGGAGACATTTGCCCCTGTAGCAAGATTGGAAGGAGTAAGAACTCTACTTGCATATGCTGCCTACAAAGATTTCAAGGTATACCAAATGGATGTCAAGTCTGCATTTTTAAATGGTATATTAGAAGAAGTGTACATTGAACAACCTGAAGGATTTGTTGATCCAGACAAGAGACACATGGTTTGCAAACTGAATAAGGCACTGTATGGATTAAAGCAAGCCCCTAGAGCATGGTATGATAGGTTGCACAACTACTTGATACAGATTGGATTCTCAAGGACAAATGACACCAACAATCTGTACATGAAAGATGAAGAAGGTAAAGGAATCTTGTTGGCTAAGATTTTTGTAGATGATATTATATTTGGTGGACAAGATGCCCTGTGTAAGAAATTTCCAAATGAAATGCAAACTGAATTTGAAATGAGTATGTTTGGGGAGATCAAATTCTTTGTTGGTTTACAAGTATATCAGATGGAGAAAGGTATTTTCATTACCCAGTCTAAATATGTTCATGAGATACTGAAAACCTTTGGTATGGAGAATTCAAGGCCAGTAAGTACTCCCATGGCTACTGGACAAAAATTGTCTAAAAATGATGATGCTGTTGAAGTTAACCAGACTTTGTATAGGTCCATGATTGGAAAACTGCAGTATGCGGTTCATAGCCAACCAGATATTGCTCTAGCAATTGGGATTGTGGCAAGATTCTCTGTCAATCCTAAGGAAACTCACATGATGGCTGTCAAAAGGATAATGAGATATTTGAAAGGGACTGCAAATTATGGATTGTACTACAAGAAGCATGAAAGATTTGAACTAAGAGTGTATATTGATGCTGATTGGGCAGGAAATGTGGATGATAGAAAAAGTACTAGTGGTGGAGCTTTCTTTCTTGGACAAAGATTAGTTTCCTGGACAAGCAAGAAACAAAATTGCATTTCCCAATCTACAGCTGAAGCCGAGTATGTGGCTGCAATAGTGAACTGTTCAAACTTGGTATGGATAAAGCAATTGTTGGTAGGCATGAAAGAAGAGATCACTGAACCAGTTGTCATCTACTGTGACAACACAAGTGCTATCAACATATCTAAGAACCCAGTGAAGCACACAAAGACCAAACACATCGCCATCAAGTATCATTACTTGAGGGAATTGGTACAGGATAAAGAGGTCAGAATGGAATATGTGAATACAAAGGAACAACTAGCAGACATATTCACTAAAGCTTTACCTAAAGAAGCTCATGAATATCTGAGAGGACAATTAGGGGTTCTTCCCCTAATTGAGGCTGCCTAGTTAAGCTAGGAGCACTGCATCAAATGTGCTATAAAAAGTATCTGACTGATTGGTGCAGAGAAAGGTCACACTTTAGGAGCAGCTTGGAGTTGTGAAAAGTATAGCAAAGCTGATAATCAGTCATAAGCAAAGATGACAGAGGGAGAAATATTGTTACTGAACTGACAAGATGACATCTACATCTGAAGGATGTATGTTTTAGTTGCTGCTTTGGCATTATTGTCAAAGAGGGAGATGAATTAGATGAAAACACATGGTGAGATTTCATGGAAGATCAAGTAGGAGAAATTCAGAGGAAAGGAACCAAGGAGAGATCAAGTGGATGTTACTATGTGGACGGTCATGTAAGCAAGGCTAATTGATTCTGAATCAGAATGAAGCTAAGGATATTATAAATATTTCTGATGTACAGATAAGTTTTGGATTGGTTGGTGATTCATGTGTTATTCATATGGTGTTTCCATCAATGCCAAAGAGAGAGATTGTTGGAAATTGCAATTGAAGCAATTGTTATATTGTCATTGATGTCAAACCTTAATTGGTAAGATTGTTGCTATCTAAGAAAGTACTATATCTATTTGATTGGTGAGAAGGATTAAGGCAAGGTTGATAACAATAGCACCTAAGGAAAGGTTGAGTTATCTTGATACTTCAATGAGTACTTGATTATGTGGCACAATGATAAGATAATGTATTGCTTATCTAAGTAAAAAGTAAGACTAAACAAGTAGGCTTAACTGAGAAAAAGTGAAGAAAGCTAGTATATGCCGAGTAAATTCAGTGTTGACCGAACATCAGTTAATTGCCGAGGAAGACAGTATTAGCCGAGGAAATAGTTTCAGTGGTGACTGGGCTACCCAGTGAAGATCAAGGAGTTGAACACAGTATTGACCGAGCGTCAATAATTTACATTTGAGGAAGAATTTAGATTCCTAGCCGACATAGTTGAATTCTTGGATTATGTAAAACGTGTTGACTTTATTTATTGATTTTATGGAAGCATTTAATGCACTGTAAACCGTTTTATTGTGATTCCATAAAGAGATTTGAGATGTTTCTAGAAGGATGGATGAAGAACATAAAGTTGTAAGGATTCGATGAATCTAACCTAACCCTAAGATCTACGGAGGAGATTAAGCGGCAAAAGTTGGATCGACCTAAACGAAGAGGTATTAAGGAAACCTAAGTGTGAGGTTGAAGAGAGGATGTTGGAGTTGTTGTTATTGACTATATAAGTAGAAAAGGCTAAAAGAGGAGTTGTGATTGCTTGAAGGGATTTTCGAGCAGATCAATGATGGAGATGGAAATGGATCACAATCAGTAAGCCAGCATGTGTACGGAATTGGATCTATTATTTGCAAAGCAAGTTGTATGTTTTCAGATCAAACACTGCTGTTACTTTCTAACCATTGTATCAGTTTGAAATCCTTTAATCAAGGTTAACCTAACAGTCATTTGTATAAATCCTTTGAACAAGGTTACATTCTAATGGAATGTATGTAAGTCCTATAACAAGGCGCACTCCTAACCGGGTGGTTGAAATCCTTTAACTGAGTCACACCTGACAGTGTGTTTGTAACTTTTGACAGGGTTGGCTTTTCACAGAGCTCACTTCAGAAGAGTGAAAATATCAGTAACATGTTACAAAGTGGTTTTTCCCAAATTGGGTTTCCACTATAAATCCTAGTGTTAATGCTTGTCTGAATGTTTCGATTTGAACATTTCTGTGTTTTGCAAGTTAGATACTATTGGATAAGTGGACTGCACTGTTATATGTTTCTGTTATGTATTCAGTAATGACCGAGTAGCTGTTGGTTGTTAGATCTGATATGTTAAAGAGTGTGAAAGTTTATTTTATACATCTGGACCTGAGAACAGCTGATTCACCCCCCCTCTCTGTTGCTCTAAATCATATTAACACTGTCATGCAACACAAATCCACTAACTAGGAGTGCTCGGAAATAACATGCAATGGTAAGCCTCTTCATAAACTACTTTTAAAATGACATTTGATTGAAAAATCTGACATGCAACTGAAAAAGATGACATGCAATTGAAAAATCTAACACACAACTTCACACGCTGGTAGGATTTGTAGCTTTGATACCATTGAAATATCCCAAACTAGGATATTGCTTCTAATTTGATTTGGGCTTTCAATGTTTGCCATGTTTTGCTTCATTTGATTGCAAAATTACATGCAAACATGCTAACGAAACATGCAAAAGAAATGATATAGATTTCCAAGGAAATAAGCGATTACAAACACAAATCTATTGCTAATGATTTTGATATAAAATATGGATGACTGTTACATCAAATATATTGTTGTTACAATGCTAGAACATGCATAAATTTTCCTCCAAAACTTGTTTAAAACATTGCAAATCTGCTCAATGATGAACCTTGAGTGAGCCCACCTCTCCAGTAGTGTTGGGTTTCCATCCTCAAATATGTCTGCAACTGTTAAACCAACAACAATGTAGAAATTATCAAGTATCAAATCAACATATCATAATAGAATGAGACTCAAAATCCAAACGAACCTTTTATAAAAATCTTAGCCAAAAAACTATCAATTTTCTTGTTCTAATTCTCTTATTTAGCAACTTAGGCAAATAATAATATGTCTGATTTAATAATTCACCCCCATGGCCTAGGAAAGACTTAAGTCATAACTTAAGTTGGCCCCTTTTTAATAATTGCCAATGAATATTTAAATTCATAATAGCAATAACTATAACTTTTTCCTCTTTTTATTTAATTGAACTCTTAACCCCCTTTATTAACTTAATGCTTTAGCCTATGGGGAGAATAGATAATAGGCTAGAATTAGTCTTTATTTATTTATTGACGCAAAAAGGGGACATTACTACCTCTTCTTATAATTCTGATATGGAAGGAGGCCATTGAAATTGGATTATAGAATGAATTATGTGAAAATTTGTTTCTGCAGTCTGTTTCCTAATATTATTGGAAAATTAATATGTTTGCAAAGCAGCCAACATCTTGAGTTGATTCCATAAAACTGGAAACCAGGTAGAGTGAAAAGCATTGAACCTATCTTTTTCTTATTCTTCAGTAAAACTTGAAAATTTGTGTGAAAAGCATCGAATGAAATAAAATTCTAAATGCAAGATATTTGTGTGTACCCATAGGATATAGAAACTGTTAATCAGGAGATTTGTCTCATTTGCCTTTTCAAATCCTCCTTTTTCAAGTGCATTTCTTTCTTCTTTCTATCTCATAATTTGTTAGGATGGACAAAGAGTATTTTGCATAAAACTGTTTTTCAACATGATGCCAATCCATCTACTAGGCTTATTCTATCTGTACTTAATAGTGCAAAGATATTTGATCCCCTTTCTTGTTTCATGTCTTGATTATCAGGTGCTTTTTTTAAGCTAGTCTTTATAGTGTAATATCCTAGTTTATAAGGTAAAAATGCATATCTCCATTTCAAGTGTGATATTTTCAAGCAGACATGTTTGTAAGTCTAACTACAAGCAAAATTTTATAGAACAGAAGTTACAATCTTGGCTCTTTCTAGCTAAGAAATCTGCCTATTTCTTTTTTATTCTTGGGCCATGAACATTCATCTCCCGCAATTGAAGAATATGAAGCGCCAATTCCATAAAAAAATCATCTGAGAGAACTGAGAAGTGATTAGGACACTTCTTTTTCCTTTAACTAGTTAGCTTAGTTGTTTTCTGTTATCCGCATTCATCCTCATTGGCTTGTCTGGTAACAAAAGATTGTAAAAGGAGCAAATGTCCTGCAAAAACCATTCCAACTGTTTTATTCAAATCCTACTGATTGCTTAAAATTGTCACTTGCTAAGGAAACTCTCTGGGAATGTCCATGTAATTAAAAATGGTCATATTTGGATTTTTTTCTATCATATCTCTGGTTTTAGTCTCACCACCTAAGCTTGAGTTTCTTCTGTTCATTAATAGATTTAAGAAACCAAACTATGAAATCTGACATTTTCTGGCATAATTTTTTGTTTTAATAAGTTTTTGCTATTTGTGCAGGAGCTAGAAACAGCAGAGATAGAAAGACATATGGAAGAAAGAAAACAGGTATGGGAACATTCTACGTTTCATTCTACTTGCAATTTCATTTCAGAACTGTATGATGGAAAAAGTTGTGCATTCGAGTTACTTGAAAGGATGTGGAAGATGATAATAGCAATGCTGAAATTCTTTCTTTGTCTGCACTATCAAACACATAATTTTATGCCTAATGCAATCATTGCAAATAACTGCTATGGTGATCCAATGGAAAATCAGTGACAAAAAGTCTATAGACAGATTTGTGATGATTATAATGATTACTTCTAAGTTTCTAACATCCTTTAGACCAATAATTTCTGTAAGAGTTGTTAAAATAATAAAATGGATTGTTCAAATACACATTCTTCTTTGTATGTAATTTGACCGTGCAGTATATAATTGTAGTTTCTATAAATATTGTAATTGTCATCCATTGCGTCTTGCATGTCTTCTAATTCTCCATCCGTTTTTGTTCATGGGGTGTCATACTTGAAGTTAATATTACTCTTTACATACTTGTCTTTCTAAATGCATTTTTCTTTGTTTGCTTTACTGCTGTCAGAAACCATTTTTTGTAACTATATTTCTGATGCAGTTCTGTTTTATAGTTCGTGCCTGTCTGTTGTCATTCTTTTTATATTCTTTGCACTCTCCATCTAATCATGCCTTTCTGTTTCACACAGTCACTTGAAGTTACAAGAGTGCAGGAACAGGGAAGGCGTAGGGTACGTCATTGCAGATCAAGATAAGGATTATAAGAATAAGAGTATGTCTATATTATATAAACATATTGTCTCTGGAGGATGTCGGCAAAGGGACAGGGTTCTCATCCCTATGCTGAAATCTTCTGGTGACTATGTTGTTTTATTAATATCCTGGGATGAGTGGCAATTTCACAGTGTATGAGGAAATGGGAAAACCATTTCAATTATTGAATTGTAGCAACAGAAATC
This sequence comes from Chamaecyparis obtusa, assembly GCA_027943335.1. NCBI lineage: Eukaryota > Viridiplantae > Streptophyta > Pinopsida > Cupressales > Cupressaceae > Chamaecyparis > Chamaecyparis obtusa. The sequence continues at coordinate 150,745 of BSBK01000342.1, read as the reverse complement.
CTAAAAGGAACTGCAAATGTGGCCTAATTTGGCTAATAATTTTTAATGTTATTCGAATATTTTACCTGATTCAGGCATTGTCTCTTATGTGTGTTGCAAATCTTACAGTGGAACAAGTCCAACCCAGGAAAAATTCTCTAGGCAAAGAGTAACTGTTGACATGGAACTCGGCAGAAACTCATAAAAAAAATTGGCAACAACTCAACCAAGATTTGTAAAATTTCCAGTTGAAACTTCTTAATTCAGAATAGTAACAAATTTTCATAATTGATTCATGTTAATTGTATTATGAGTCCAGAACGTGGCAAAGATGGGCTCAAGCATAGATGGTTCAGCGATGGGTCGAATCCTCATGACCCAAGCGCTATTGCATTGTCTCCCCAGTGGTTTATATGTTTGAATATTTGAAGATGATGAAAATTGCAAGAATGTTTTGTTAGAAGAATATGCATTTATCCATGAAAAATCTATTAAAATACAAAGATGGTATCTTGGGTTTTCAAATGCCTCCCCTTCTTTAGGTGATTTATGGATTCAGTTACATGAGTTGCCCCTAGAATATTGGGGTAAAGATTGTTTATACTTTATAGGCAAAAGCTTGGGTGAAGTAAAAGAAATATATGAAAAAAAGCTTATCTAAATCTCATATGTTGTATGCTAGATCAGCTAGTGTTTAGTGTTAGAGTAATAAAGTGTTTACTTATTAATTGAATCATATTGATTTAATTATTAAGTCACTTATTACTTCTTTCTGCTTAAGCTCAACTTTAGACATATAATAATTAATTGCTTTATTAATTATTATTATGCAATCTAGGGTTTTACCTTTTTAAGTTTTCTGATCTCCTTTTATAAGGATTGATCTTATAACACTTTGTAACCTTTTCTGACATTTCATTATTGATTGCAACTTTTGTTTTTGCACATCAAAAATTTTTCCTCTCTCGTGGATCCATACATTCAGGTCTCCATAGCTGTTTGCTTCTCTCTCTTCTTGTGACAGGTGTTTACGTGCAGGTGTTCTTGGGAGCTGTAGGTTATTTTTCATCAACTCCAATATGGTATCAGAGCTTCAGATCTGCTTGCCCTTTTCCTCTTCTTGAGAGATTCGGCCGTGTTCGTCAGATCTGCATTTTCAGAGGGTTTCCTGTTAGATCTGGGGGGGACCTATTTTTTTTGTCATCTTAGCTTCAAACGGACTTCACAGTTGTGTTCAGAGCATCCAAGAACCCCAAAATCCATATAAAATTTGTCCAATTTGGACAAATTTGGAATCTGTGGCAAATTTTTTTTTGCAATAGGCCCCAACATGAATCCTGAGGCGATCACCATTTTTTGGAGCACTTTTGGTCCAAACGGACATCATGGTTGTGTCCGGAAGGTCCGAGATACCCAAAATTCATATAAAACTTGTCGATTTTGGACAAGTTGGCTTTTGAGGCAAAATTTTTTTTGCCTACTAGGCTGTACTGTTTGGCACACATCTCGAGGTGGATACAATTTTCAAAATTTTTTTAAAAAAAACATTACAGGTTTCGCTGCCAGGCGGCCACCCAGGCACCACTCGGGCGCCACCGCGCGGCCACCCGGGCGGCGCCGCCGACGGGTCGTGGTCACCGTTGGCGTTACCACCGATGGGCCGCGGTAACTGCCACGGTCACCGCCGGTGTTATCGCCGACAGGCCGCAGTAACTGCCATGGTCATCGCCAAGGTGATCGGTGGCTACCCTAACTGCCAAAAGTTAGCATTTGTTTTGCCCTTGTTGCATGGTGAAGCCACTTTCAGATAGGAAATCGGTTTTTTGGGCATAACTGGAGCTCTAGGTATCGTTTTTTAGAAAACGAGATACTGTTGGAAAGTTGGTTTAGAGGCGGATCTTTATGGTGTTTCAGATTTTGGATTTTTTTCCTCTATTTTTCGCACCAGCCTTTCAAAGTCAGGGCTTTTGTTTTGCCTTCCCTCCGCCGTTGCCTGTTGGTTATCGGCTTATATCTCGGGTATCTGGTATCAAAATTGGGCGTGTGATATACCGTCGGAAAGCTGATTCCGATCCCGATCCGAATTTTCTGATCTCTTGCATTTCGGGATCCGTTTCTCTTGCATCCAGGCTTTGTTTTCAGCAAACGAGATATTGTCGGAAAGCTCTTTCTGAGCTTTTGTCAGATCTGATGGTTTCATGTGTTATTTTGTCCTTTTGCTGACATCACCCATCCTTAGATCCTTCTAGACACCTTCTTTGGGCTCTCCAGCACAGCTATTGATTTTTTGCTCATATCTTGAGCATACGGTGTCAAAATTTGGCAAACGAGATATTGTCGGAAAGTTGATTCTGAGCTCTTTCCAAATCTGTAGGTTTGATTTTCTGTTTTTGTTTTTTTGATGGTGTTTTTCTCTGTCAAAGTCAGATGTTTAGTTCTGCACTTCAGGGGCTCTATCTTGCGCATTCGGACTCCGTTTTTGGAAAACGATATATCGTTGGAAAGATTGTTCTAAGAGATTTCCATTGCTGTGAGTCATTTTTCCATATTCTTCTCCAGGTTCATTTTATTCAAATTCTTGCATTTTTGTAGTCTGGTGGATATCTTAGATGTTTTAGGTCCTGGGATCTCTTCCCTTTGAGGGATGACTTGTATTAGGCTGTTCTTTTGTTTCAGCAGCCTTCGCTCTTCTTTGAGCAGTGTATATTTCATTTTTGTAGCATTCTTTTATGCACACGCACTGAGATAAAGTGTCATTCTATTGCATGTATGGGATCTCGCACATGTTCGTGCTCTTTGTACTTGCACTCCATTATAAAGTGTCTGGGGGGGTTTGATGTTTTCCTTTGTTTGCCATCTACTTTTGTCATGTGAGCGTTCCTCCACCGACATTAGCCTCAGGTATCTCTATATGTATTTGTACTCTCTCTGCACATTCAATGTTTCAGATTCTTCTGCATCATGCAGTTCATATTGGATGATCTTTTTAGTGTAGCTGTCATTACTCCCTTGTCAGCAGTATGGGGGGTGTTTCTATTGTTGATTCTACTGCTTCCTTGGTTCAATAGTGTGAGCTATGTATTCAGTATTTGATTCTATGTACTAGGCGGTTGTAGTGGCTAGGTACCTATGCATTCCGGTGAGATGGATCATTTACCACATGGACACTCTTTTCTTTCCTATTTTTGGATGCACTCTTCCAACTTTGATTGATCAGCTCTTCAGACTTTTGGTGTTTATGCCATCTGTATCTTCGAGTTCAAGTGTTTTCTTTTATTTGCCTCATGATTCGAGTAGTGTTATTTGAGGGCACTCATGCAGATTACAATCTTCTCTACCTGGTCATATTTTAGTGGAGGATCTTCAAATCATCAGTTTCTTCTTGACAGAGTTTGCAGTTTCATGCTTCAGTGATGTTATACATGTTCATCTTTGTTCCTATTTTTTAGAACATTCCTAGTTTTGGAGGCTTCTTCAATCCTTCATACTAGTCTTGGTCTCTTTTTGGAGTAGAGTTTTTCCCATGTGGTTTCTCTATTTCTTCGCTTTTCAGAGATTCTTTTGTACTTGGGTACCTGATCAGGCCTTTTGTTGCTGGGACCCATTTGCTTTCAGTTGTTCTTTCTAGGTTTTTAGCTTCTTCCAAAGTTCATCTTAAGAGGGGGTGTTAGAGTAATAAAGTGTTTACTTATTAATTGAATCATATTGATTTAATTATTAAGTCACTTATTACCTCTTTCTGCTTAAGCTAAACTTTAGGCATATAATAATTAATTATTTTATTAATTGTTATTATGCAACTTAGGGTTTTACCTTTTTAGGTTTTCTGATCTCCTTTTATAAGGATTGATCTCATAACACTTTGTAACCTTTTTCTGACATTTCATTATTGATTGCAACTTTTGTTTTTGCACATCAAAGATTTCTCCTCTCTCGTGGATCCATACATTCAAGTCTCCATAGTTGTTTGCTTCTCTCTTTTTCTGTGACAGGTGTTTGCGTGCAGGTGTTCTTGGGAGCTGTGGGTTGTTTTTCATCAACTCCAATATTTAGGATGGTGGACTTAAGCATAGATGCTTCAGAGATGGGTCGAATCCTCATGGCCCAAGTACAATTGCAATGTCTCCCCAATGGTTTACTTCATAGTTTGAAGACCCGCCGAGACTTGCCACGGATTTGCCAAACTCATGAGTCTTGTGGCTCGCCAAGTCGACTTGCCACAAAATCATGAGTCAAGTCCAAAAAAATGGACTCCTGAGTTTTTGTTTGAGACTTGTGCAAGTCCAATATCGAGACTTCTGAGTCCTTTGCTGAGACTATCACTGTTGCTGAAAATGCATAAATAGATTAAAACCCCTCAACTTTTTGGTTTTCCCTCATTTCTATCTGCTCAAACAAATTTGCATTGTGGGGTAGGGTTTGAAGAAGATGAGCAAACAAGATCAAAGAGTCAAAATAGAGCCAAGTTAGTGATTTTTATTCTCTTTTTTTTTGTTTTCTTCAATTGAAAATTAAAAAAATCTTGAAAAGGGGAAATGCTGGCAATTTTTTTTTCATTTCCCTTCATAATCTTTTTCCCAGTATTTTTAGCTTTTTATACATTTGAAGTTTGAAACCACGAGTGTGAATGATGAAATTTCAAATATTGAATGTTTGAAGATCATATGACATGTGTAATGTTTAAATTATGGCTCTTCTGTTCTCTAAATGCATTAATTTCTTTTCTTTTCTTTTTTTGTAAAACTACAGTTTCCTTCTTTGTTGAGTCCTAGCCGAGTTTTTGGCCGATTCCTGAGTCCAAGTCCTATTTTCAACTGTTGAGTCCGAGTTTTCAAACTTTGGTTTATTTGTTTGAATATTCAAATATGGTGGAAATTGCAGGAAGGTTTTGTTAGAAGAGTATGTATTTATCCATGTAAAATCTACTAAAATACAAAGATGTTACCTTGGGTTTTCAAGTGCCTCCTTCCCTTCTTTAGGTGATATATGGATTCAATTACATGGGCTGCCCCTAGAATATTGGTGTAAAGATTGTTTTTACTCTATAGGCAAAAGCTTGGGAGAAGTAAAATAAATAGATAGTTTTTTTAAAATCTAAATCTCATATGTTGTGTGCTAGATTAGAAATTACTAGAGATCTAGATCTTCCTCTTTTGAAGAAAGTATGTTTACTTGCTCAAAATTCCAAATATATACATGAAAAGATCATAGGGATTTAATGTTTTTGATGCTTTACTTGTCTAGAGATAGATCCTGAAACATCTTGATGCCTAATGAAGCCAAAGCGTCCCAATATCTCTTATGAGGATTTCAAATGTTGAAAGCAATGTGATGGGTTTGGCACCCTAAGCTAGTTTTCTTGTTAAAAAAAGTTTTTAAATCTGCAAAATCACAGATGGTTAAAATTGTCCCTAGCAAAGGGTCTCTCCTTGGTTAATGAGGAGGATGTAGAAGAGGAACACAATATAGATTGCCTATTAGTAACCTAGAGAGGAAAGTGACTTTTGAAGCCCTTGGCAATATACAAGGTTCACAAATGGATCCTATGTTTGGTGTATCCCTAGTGCAAAAGAAAAGGGGGTCGAAACATGAGCCCAAATTGTTGAAAATAAAATAAAAAATAGATGTAGAAGAAGGCACACAAAAAAATTTAGATGGCATTTTCTTGAGCTTAAGTAAAGGGTAGAGGGGGAAGTCCCCCCTTCAAAAAAAATGAATATCTTATCATGAAATGCTAGGGGTATCAATGTCTCTAACAAGAGAAGTCTGGTTAAAATCTAGTTGTAGAATCTAAATCTCAAGTTGTATTCCTGCAAGAAACAAAACTCTCAAAGAAAAACTTTTCTAACCTTATGAAGAATTTAGGATGACATTGGCAAGGTTTGGTGGTTGCAGCTAAAGGTGCTTTAGGAGGCTTATGTATGCTTTGGAATCTAGCTTCCCTTTATATTGATTTGTTGGCAAAGTTGTCTGATTGATTAATTATGCTTTTAATTCTCATTGGGTCAATTTCTCAGGTATTATGCTCAATGTCTATGACCCCAATAGTATGATGAAGAAAAAACATCTCTAAGAAGAATTATCAACACATTTAGCTCTATTATGAGATAAATCTATGTTGTTAGAGGGATTTAAATGCGACAATAGGGGCTAGGGACAAGAAGGGTGGATGTACACAACATACTTAGTCAATTCTTGATTTTCACTCTGTTGTAGATGCCAACAATTGTTATGATATCTTTCTTAAAGAAGGCTCATATACTTAGAAAGATAGACAAATTGGCTTCTATTATGCATTGGAGTGCCTTGACAAGTTTATGACATCCCCACTATGGCTTCTTCATAAAGGTGTAGCTAAAACAACAATTCTCTCTATAGTGGGCATAGATCGTTTTCTTTAAGCATAAAGATTTTTCCATATTCATTCCATGCTGAAAACTTCTTTTAGCTTTGAACTCATGTGGTTGTTGTTTCCAAGCATTCAAAAGCTTTTTGATGCCCAGTCAAAAGAATGCCCTTGCATTCAAGGTATGGTTATATTTTGTTTTTCCTTCCAAAGTCAACTATATCAAACAAAAATATTGGGCTTCGAATAAGGATATTTTTTGGAAACATACTTGAAGAGAAAAGAGTGGTGGAAGCATTGTTAGAATAGATAGCTAAAAATATCCAAGATGCTGGGTTGAATGACACATTGTTGAAATAGGAGCAAAGGTTATTAACTCTTCAAGAACAATGTCTAGCTAAGGAGGAAATATTCTGGAAACAAAAGGCAAGGGATAAATGGATATCAATTGGGGAATGGAAAACAACTTATTGTCATGCTGTCATTGTGGCAAAATGCCAAGAAAATTGAATCTCATCAATAGCAAATTTTTTAGGTCATAAGATTGAAGGAAGGTATGCTATAGTGGAAGAAGTAGTAACCTGTTTTTGAAACCTGATGCAGTAATCTATTTGCTAAATCTTCTAATGGCTCTGTCTGAATATGACCTGGAGGAGAAAATTGGTTTTTGTAATTTATTCCTTTGGTGATAAGCAAGGAAGAAAATGTTGTGCACTTGGCATCTTCTTCCAAAGAGAAATTTAAAGCACAATCTTTGGTTTGAAGACAACATTTCTGGTTTGGATGATTTACATGCTAGGTTTTTTCAGTTCTTTGGGAATCTATAGAACAAGATGTTGTATAGGTAGTGAATGAATCATTATGAACTAGATAAGTTCTAAAGAATTCCAAATGCACATATTTGGCCATGGTTCCAAAAAATAGCATTGCAGGAACGTTTAATGTCTACTGTCCCATAGCTTCATGTAATACCATGAACAAAATATAATCAAAATTGGTTGCTAAGCATTTAAAGGAGATCCTTCCCAAGTTAATATAGAAGGAACACAATGGCTTTGTTTGTGGAAGCCAAATTTTAGATAGCATACTGATTGTGCATGAATTAATGCACTCCTCGCATAAAAGTGATTTATGTAGCATGGTCAAAAGCTAGATGTTACCAAAGCATATGATTGTATTTCATGGAAGTGTTGGGAAAGGTCTCTCAACTTTTCATCCTAAGGTTTCAATTATTGTTTGTTTACATTTATTTGATATTTTGGACTCATATTGGGAAATGAGGTGTCTCACTTTGTGTTGGCATTATTTTCCATGTGTGGGATATTTTGGGAGACGTGCAAGAGGTAAGAATATCTAATGTCATTAAGAGTTGTAAGAGCATCTTAATTGGAGTTACTTGTGATAGAGTTTTACTTATTAGATGATAATAGCTATTTATTACAAAGTAAATAGAATAATCATAGATAAATGATTTGTGCTAGAAGTTGTAGAATAATACTGTTAATTGCATTATTCATTCAATGTTTTTTTATCAAACAAAACTATAGTCGAGGGAGAGCGGTCAATAGATGAGATTATCTTCTTTAATTATGTGTGTTTTGAATAAACCCCCAAAGATTGCCAAGTAACCACAACCATTGACAATTAGTAAGAAATTGATTTCTAATAACTCTCACAAGATGACAAATTAATTAACACATTAGTAGGGAATAACGAATTTAAAAACATAACCATGACAACATATGCTAATTACATTAGTGCTCATCCCCACCTCTCCACCCCTCCACCCCCAAAAGAAAAAAAAAGTTGTCTTCCATATGACAAGGCAAACAAGTAATGAATGACATAATTGAGGGGCAAGGGAAAGAGATCTTCTTGAAGGCACTTCAACATCATTGAAAATAGAAGAATGTGGGTTCAAATGGGGGGAAGCATCAGATCGTAACTTATAAACTTCTTATGTTCTTTTCTTTAGGTGATGAATAGCAAGGAGTTCCCACTCCTTGGAACCCTTGACCAGTTGAATTACTTCTAGAGGAGAAATTTGAAGTAGAAGCACTGCGATTCGGCTAGAGTACAGTAAGTTCTTGACTTTCTCAGCTCAATTTATCCTGTAAACCAGTTTAAAAGGGGCTTTAAATCATTTATGTGGGAGAAAAATGTATTCTATCTATCAAAACTTTACCAAATATTCTCCAGAATTTAAAATCTCTCGTTACCAATAATTTCCAGCTACCATGAAGTAAAAATACCTGGGGTATGAGCATTTGTCTTAGTTGATCAATAGTATGCTTGAAATTGGACACACTAGGTTAGAGCATGTGAGTTTGAATTAATAAGGAAAATAGAGCCCTAGTAACCCAAAAAATGATAGAGAGTGGGCTATTACAAGCTGTTGGATTTCTAGTAGCCATACAATGCAAAGATTTGGTGTTGGAGTGTGTAAACCATCATGACCCATATAGTAGGGAAATAAGAACAAAGGATAACAATTTGCTGACTACCATAAACAAAGACACCATTGGCACATGCTTTTGTTTGCTCGAAGGAGAAGTGTACATAGATTTTAGCTTCATCCTTTCTCACCAATTCAATATAGGAATGTGATTGCATAGGAGTGGTTTGCTACTCCTAAGAAAGGAAAATCACAGTTGCCCAAAAGATTGCACAATTCTCATTTTTTAGTGAAACTCTCAGACATTATGATCCTCTTGCATAGATTGAAAGGTAATGAAAATGCTCATCATTTTGAGAATGGATGTACTTCATCCAAATCATCACCGGAGAACACTATTTAGACTGGGCACAAATCATTAGTGAACGATTGCATTCAATGATAGTTAGTTTCCGATTGAAAAAATTCTTCTACATGTCTTCATGTTTTTTCTACACGTTGGCTTGCAGTAGACAATGGCCAGGCCTATGCCTTGCAGAAGCCTATGATGATAGAATTCAGATTTATAATTATCATATTCAACTTTAATTGGGAAACAACTACAAAAGCTTGAAGAGAGTGAATGATTCAGATTGCATTCGTAATGAAGGTTGGTGAGATAAATTCAAGGAGAAATGAGTTTAAGAATATCTCTAGAAGCTGTCCAATTGATAAAAACCTATGGTAGCCATTTTATCTCATTCCAAAGGTTCATCTACTGTTGGGTAAAACTATGGTTCAGAATTAAGATAGGAATTACTCGTGTTTGATTTAGATTGGCCTTGTGTTAGTTTCCCAATTTATACCTAAATGTGTCAATCTGGGACTTCGTAAGATTTCAAAAGGTATTGGGGCTATTTGCCAAAGAAATGAGAGCAGCAAGCTAAGTGGGGATGTGATTCAACTATTCAGACTTGCAACCAAATAACTATTCTAAGGCACACTTCTGGTGCAGGAGTAACCACTGAGCAATGGAGTCTTCAAGGTGGCCAAAGTGGTCATTGCGTTTTCTTTTGAGTTTTTTTCATGTAATAAGGTCTTCTTAGACCATTTTATGTTTGCAAGTGTCTTGGAAGGGTCTAGGAGAAAGTGTTAAGAAATTGTCAATGTTGTAAAAGGTTGCAAATGTTGTCAAAGCAACTTTTCATCTTCTTGTCATTGTTGGGTAAAAAGGTGTTTTGTTATGTTTAATTTGGAAATTGGCTATGAATCGTTGGGAGATGAAGGGGCATGTCTTTTAAAACACCCTCCAAACTCGAATTGAGGGGGAGAGGCATTGTAATGGAAGGTTGGGATGAATGAAAACCATTTTTTGGGCATTTTTCTAACATTCAGTCCTGTTTCCTTGATTGGTACGAACTTGTATGACATTTGTACGACTTGCATGTGGTATGGCTGGAAAGATAAATGAGTTACCTTTCATTTGGTTTTGGTTTGATTGAATTTCATTAAGCTTGGAGAAAGTTATGGCAAATTTAGTGCAGGCTGCCGGGAACCCTACCTAGGGTTACCAGTTTTGGGAAAAATGACATAACTCACTTGTCCACTAGTGGATCTTGATGCAAATTGGAGAAAATTTATGTCTTAGGCTTATCTAAAGTCTCATTGAAGCGACTTCCTTAGTTATTTGTTTTGCAAAAGTTATGAATGACTATTTGTCTGTTTTCTCTATCTCAGACTGAAAACCATTAATGGAAGGACCAAAATTGCATTGTGACCATATGAGAGTGTTGGGAATCATTGTGGGATGTTAAGAAGTGTGTATGAACCCTACACAAGCCAAATCCATGCTTGAATTCCCTTTGGTATCATTTTGGGAGACCAAACATAAGTTGCCCTTAAGCCATAAGCCTAACTAGGCCTAATTCCCAACTATAGCAGTCAATATTTGACCCTGTCTGTACAAAGGAATCCTATCTCATTTTGAAGTATGTTGAATAAGGCCCAAATGGGCATCTGAAACTACTTTTACATTTTTTAAATCATGCCTACACTAGAAGTTATTAGGGAAGAACCCTGTTTGAAGGGCTACTAGGAGAATTGAAGGATTGTGAGAGAAAACCCACCATTGGCTGTTTGTGGGTTTGAAAGATTCGTTATTTGTGATTGTTGTGTAGTTGTCCACCACTGCTCTGCATCAACTTCCTAAACTGATTCACACTTCTTTAATTTGAAAGGCTGGACTAAAGGTTTTTCTTCCTATCACAATTGTGACAGGATTTGTAACAGTGGATATTTGTTGCAGACTAATGAATGTGTTAGGAAATCAGATCTTTGGGAATTTATTATATTACTGATATATATACTATTCTGATAAATTGTGATGCTTATATAAATTGTATTAAATATATATTGTGCTGTGACCGCAGGTATAGGAAGCAATGGACACTGTTATTGATTGTCCTAAACCGGCGATCACAACACATATATATATGCACTGAAGATTGGTTGGGACGGTAATCAATGCGTCCCTTATAAATGAACAGCCACGACCCTTGTTAACAACAGTCATTGTTAGTATTAATACTAGTGACTGTTAACAACAGTCGCTAGCACTAATAACAACAGTGACTAGTTTACTTTAAGGTTGTTGTATTAACAGCCGAATGTTATACGTTCGTTTATGCACTCGACTCATTAGTTGACGCTTGCAGTTTGTTTGATTATCGAACATAGTTCGATTAATATCAATGTGACTTTAATATATTACTATGGTATTATCATTATTATATTTATAATATAATAATGATAATATGATAGTAATAATATAATCACAACTCTTCATTATTAATATTGTATAATATATATATATATATATATATATATATATATATATATATATATATATACGAATGAAGCTATATCTTAACACTCCCTCTTAGCGAGTGAGTATTAAATATCAAAAGTCTATCATGACATCCACCACTTCGGGACACACAAGTTAATGTAGTCTCGTCATGAAAATAGACTTGAATATCATGATCTCCGCACAGTTGGGACACACAATTAAGTAGTCTATCATGATATGGTTTCATTATTACACAACAAGTAATAACAAGAGTCAAGATTTTTCGCACAATCGGGACACACACTTATGTAGTCAATCTTGACACTTCGGTTAACTATTTACAAGATCGTCACCTTGAAATATTAACCCACACACAAAAATGATCATTTTTACACAATATTGCAATATATATTTTTATATTTATTCATGAATAAAAAACTTACAAATAAGAGGAATTTAAACCATACATTACAACTTGATCATGCCAAGTTTGTTTCTGAAGTATTCTATCTTCAGCTTTGCAAGAGACTTAGTGAAAATATTAGCACTCTGTTCTTCAGTACTAATGTACTCTAGCTTTATGATATTTCTCTCTACCATATCTCTTATGTAATGATATGGAATCTCGATATGTTTGGACCTGTTATGGAAAACTAGATTAACAGATAACTTGATACAACTTTGATTGTCACAGTGAATTACAGTTGGATTTAGAGGTTTTCCAAATAATCCAAATAGTAGCTTTCTTAACCATACAGCTTCACGCACTCCCATGGATGCTACCATGTATTCAGCTTCAGTGGAGCTTAATGCTACTGCTGACTGTTTTCGACTGAACCAAGAGATCATAGCTGACCCAAGACTAAAACAACACCCTGTAGTGCTTTTTCGATCAGTAGTACTTCCAGCCTAATCAGAATCAGAATAATCTTGAAGATTGATTTCTATCTTTTCATATTTTAGCCCAAATCCAATAGAGCCTTGTAGGTATCTCAGAATGTGCTTAGCTGCCATTAAGTGTATTTTCTTGGGCTCACACATAAAGTGGCTCACTACATTAGTTGCATAGCAGATATCAGATCTAGTGTTCACCAAGTGCATAAGGGATCCAACAATTTCTCTATATAACGTAGGATTAGTGGGTTTAGACTCTTTTGCTTCAACTTTGAGTTTGTGCAAATTTGTTTCCATAGGTGTGGATAAAGGCTTACATTCCATCATTCCAAACCTGGTTAGTATATCAATAGTGTACTTTTGTTGATTTAGCAAAATATAGTCTTTCTTTTGAAAAACTTCCAAACCTAAGAAATAATGTAAGAGTCCTAAATCCTTCATGTCAAATTCAGCAATTAGCTCTTGCTTACATTTTGCAATAAGATGATCTTCTCCTGTTATCAAGAGATCATCTACATAAAGAACCAAAATAACCATGTTGCCATCTGATATCTTGAAGTAAATCTTAGGATCTGCATCATTTTTAGAATATCCTAACTTTGAAAGATAACTGTTTATTCTTTCATACCAAGCTCTAGGAGCTTGTGTTAATCCATATAGTGCTTTCTTTAGTTTGCAAACATATTTTGATGCTTCATGTATAATGAACCCTTTTGGCTGCTCTAGGTATACTTCTTCAATAGTGCCATTTAGGAATGCTGTTTTCACATCCATCCGGTGTATCTTCCACCCTTTAGAGGTTGCTATAGCAATAATGGTTATGACTGATGTATACCAAGCTACAAGAGCAAATGTTTCTTCATAATCAATACTTGCTTTTTGTGAGAACCCTCTAGCAACAAACCGAGCTTTATATTTTTCAATACTTCCATCAGGAGCATATTTCATTTTGAATAGCCATCTAGAAGAGACAACGGTTTTGTTTTTAGGTCTAGGTACTATGTCCCAAACATCATTTTTTATTATGGATTGATATTCTTCAATCATTTCCTCTCTCCAAGCTTGGTTAGATAATGCTTCCTTAGGATTTGATGGTTTTGAATTATTGATTTCAGTTATAAGAGTTGCATAACATTTCTGAGTTCTTGTCCTTTTATTTTCATGAGATATTTCATTTGGTTCTACATATTTTCTTTAATCATTTTCCTTGCCCATAATGGTCTTTTCTTGTCATTGATTACTTCAGTATTTTCATTTTCAATGACTGGTAGTTCAGGTTCTTCCATATCCTCCCTCTCAATTTCAGCTGTGTGGTCTTCTTCTATCTCCGGGATGTTATCCTCTTCAAAGTTTTTAAATGTGCTATTTTCATCAAATTTTACATCTCTACTCATCTCAATAGACTTTTGTCCTGGAATATAGATTTGATACCCTTTTGTGTTTTCACTATAACCAACAAGTATGCCTCTCTTACCTGATGGTTCTAGTTTAGTCCTTTTTTCTTTAGGTACATGAATATATACTGGACATCCAAATATCCTGAGATGACTTAGATCTGGTTTGATCCCTGTGAATGCTTCTTCTGGTGTTATGTTTTCTAGTATGGAGTGTGGACACCGATTTTGAATATATACCGCTGTATTTGAAGCTTCTACCCAGAAAGAAGTATGAAGGTTTTGATCGAGCATCATGGCTTTTGCTACTTCGATTATGGATCTATTCTTCCTTTCTGCTACTTCATTTTGTTGAGGATTATACAGCACAGTATACTCCCTCTTAATCCCAACAGAATTACAGAACTCTTTAAATATGTCAGATTTGTATTCACCTCCATTATTTGATCTTAATACTTTTATTCTCTTGTTTGTTTGATTTTCTACTAGTGCTTTGAATTCTCTGAATTTAGATAGTACCTCACTTGATTCTTTAACCTTAAGAAAGTATATCCAGGTTTTCCGAGAATAGTCATCAACAAAGATAATATGGTATAGTGATCTTGTTAATGAAGGTGTTGACATGGGTCCACACAAGTCAGTATGGATCAATTCTAAGATTACTTTAGATTTGTGCTCACTTGTAGAGAATGGTCCTTTTATATTCTTCCCTAGTGCACAACCTTTACAAATACCAGAATGATCAGCTTTTATGTGTGGAAGACCCGTAGTAATTTTGTTTATCATAGGTAGGGCATTATATCTTAAATGTCCCAACCTCTTATGCCATAATTCACTGTGGTTTGTAATTTCATGAGTTAGTGCAACTTTCTAGTCATTACATAGGTTGTATAGACTACCATCTCTTGTCCCTATGATTGTGGCATTTTTCATATTTGAATTCTTAGGCCATAATAGAACTTTGTCTTCATTAAAGGTGACATGAAATCCTTGATCTGCTAGTCTTGATATAGAAACTAAATTTCTTTTGATTTCAGGTACAAATAGAACATCTTTTAGTTGTAAGGATACTCCATTCTTTATCTTGATAGTACAGGTCCCTATTCCTTTTACTAGGTAAGTGGAGTTATCCCCAATAGTTACTTCTTCGGTTGAATAATTTTTAAGTGTTTCAAACTGATTTTTGAATCCGATTATATGTCTTGATGCACCACTATCAATTATCCAAGTTCTATTGTTTGAATTTAGTTCACTTGAGAGAGCTGTAAAGAAAAGTGGAATTTCTTTTGCTTCAGCTACGGTGGCTTGAGTCTTTTTTCTTTCAGGACAGTGTCGATGAGTGTGCCCATATTTATCACATTTGTAACATTGAATTTTAGAAAAATCTCTTTTGTATCCCCTCTTTCTTTTGAAAGATTTTTTCTTCTTGTTGTGAGACTTTGTGTTGAGAGCTTGTGTTTCTCCCTCTTTCTTTGAACCTAGTCCTCTGGTAATGAGTCTTGATTCTTCTTAAGTGCAGTCGTTTTTAAGTTGATCAAATTTTGGTAAGGGTGGACGAATGCTTATACATTGAATGAAATTATCCCAAGATGTTGGTAGTCCCCTTAGTGCTATTAGAGATAATTCCACGTCTTCTATATTGTTACCAATTGAGAATAGTTGATCTTGAATTTCAGCAATTCTTAGGAAATAAGATGTAATTGCTTCCCCTTTATTCATCTTTATGGTCAATAGTTGTTCCTTCAAGGTTAATATTCGACTTGTATTGTTTATTTCATATGATTCTTGAATTTTCTTGAAGACTTCATATGCTATTGTTAATCTTGCTATACTTGGGAGAATGAAATCTTTAACTAAATCAACAATTAATTTCTTGGCTTTATTGTTCCTCCTTTTCCAAGTTGTTTTCTCTGCTTCGTTTGTAGGCATTTCTTTTTCCACTTCTATGAATGATTCTAATTCCAGTTCTTGCAATAGTGTGGTGATCCTAATTTTCCATGATAGAAAATTTGATGCTCCTTCCAATCTGTCTTCCATTCTGATTCTGGTGGTCGTTTTTATGATTTATGATAACTCTTTATTTTTAAGTAATATTTTTATTTTGTATTCCAGTCAAAGAATAATTCAGAAATTAATTCCCTTTAACTTGGCTCTGATACCATGTTAGGAAATCAGATCTTTGGGAATTTATTATATTACTGATATATATACTGTTCTGATAAATTGTGATGCTTATATAAATTGTATTAAATATATATTGTGTTGTGACTGCAGGTATAGGAAGCAATGGACACTGTTATTGATTGTCCTAAACCTGCGATCACAACACACACACACACACACACACACACACACACACATATATATATATATATATATATATGCGCTAAAGATTGGTTAGGACGGTAATCAACGCGTCCCTTATAAACGAACAGCCACGACCCTTGTTAACAACAGTCGTTGTTAGTATTAGTACTAGCGACTGTTAACAACATTCGCTAGCACTAATAACAACAGCAACTAGTTTACTTTAAGGTTGATGTATTAACAGCTGAATGTTATACGTTCGTTTATGCAATCGACTCATTAGTCGACGCTTGCAGTTTGTTTGATTATCGAACATAGTTCGATTAATATCAATGTGACTTTAATATATTACTATGGTATTATCATTATTATATTTATAATATAATAATGATAATATGATAGTAATAATATAATCACAACTCTTCATTATTAATATTGTATAATATATATATATATATATATATATATATATATATATATATATATATATATATATATAATATGAATGAAGCTATATCTTAACAGAATGAACAACTTACTGATCAATTACACAGAAATTCCAGAATCTTCATAATAGATGTTTCGATTAATTACCACTGCAAAAATAACAGAATCCAAAGATCATTCATAAACCAACTAGATAATTAAAACAAAGATCAACTCATAAAAGAAACAATTCGATATCAAAGACAAAAATTACTATTCACAAAATGAACTAATATAATCCACAATATTAAAGAAATCTATAAATTCACCACAAAACACAAATTAAAGATCACTGGGTAACTTCGGGGCAGGCCCAACCTCCTCAGTTGCTTGGTGATGAAGCACTTGTGATCTACTGCAAACTTATGTGCATGAAGAAATATTTCTCACGTAACAGTAGTTTAGATTTTTGTAGATCATATTACATTCCCAGTCTTATATGTATATGCATATTTATACTACGCCATATACTAAGATTATCATATGTTTGAAAACAATATAAGTTGTTCGTATGCAAACAGAATGAGCTAAATATAATGATTAGGGACACATGCCACTATATCGAAACTGTTTGACAGAGTATGCAATGGATTAAAATAAGCTAGGTATATAAACTAATTTAAGGCTGCAAACCATAACTTATTTGATATAATAGAGAATGTCTTTTTGGTCTAAAATATGAAAATTGTTTTGATTTTATCTTTGTTTCCTCATCATCCACGTACTCGAAAACTCTAACACCCCATCGAACAATTTTTGTCCATATGCGTATGACCTCCTACTGATCCCCTGTTATGACAGTCATGTAATTTAATCAGCAAATAACCAAGGTTTTTGATATAGTTTCAGTTTTGACTTTTCTTCTACATTTATAAAATTTCTCCTTTTTCATTACCAAATAGTGACTTTTCCCATGCCTTGACCCTTTCGTCCCACATGGAACTGGAGAAGCACATGACTTGATGAAATGAATCGATACATCCCGAACCGGCTGAAATGGTCAATTATATTTCCCAAATCGAGTTAAACTCTAAGTGGTGAGTGTCGCAAATCAAATGAGGCAATGAGATGTGCATGATCGTTCATAATGGATCAACTTGAATGCTACACAAAAAGGACAATCAATGGGTAAAACAACACATTCTAGCCTCATCATTTCCCCTAGCTAAGGGTTTTGCATACCCTCATGCAAAAAGAGTTTATTTATAGACCTGGTGGAGAAGCTAATTTCTGCAGATTACTGGTGATTTCATGAAACCATGGTTGTTCATTTCCTTCATGAGCTGTTCATGTTCGCAGAATGGCATGCAAGGCTCTTTACTAGTAGTCACCTATTCAATTTCAACTTTAAGCTTACTAATTACTTTTGCCTGAGAACAATTGGTAGCTTGTGCTTCTTGAAACTGGGCTTTCAGTAGTTGATTCTCCTCCTTCAATTGAGCAATTGAATGTAATGTCCCCTCCTAAGTGAGATCTCAGTCATTACTAGTTTTAACTTAATTTAATATTCTTTCATGACTAAGCTAAATTGTCAATAAATCAACATCAATAATAATACAAGAAAATTGGTACTTTATTAATGACTTGAGAAATTGACTATCTTTGATCCATATTATAGGACTGATCTTATTATTACTTCAGTTCTCGAGAAGGGAGAAGACATTGTAGGCAAACCAAAGTTCTTAGAGACCACTGATAGGCTCCCTCAAAGTTTACAAATCCAAGCCCTCCCTTGGGACTTTTGCCCTCCAGGATTAAAGGGTCGTTGATCCCTACTCTATCTTGGGAGATATCCTATTGGATTTAGACTGCCTCTCTTTGGCAGCCTTAGCCCTTCCCCTCTAATATTCCAAAGTAGCAATAAGATTTGAGTCTAAAATATGTTAGAATCTCATTAATATAATTCAGATTTTATTCTTCTTAATATATGTTCACGTGTATCTATATATATAATTCTGATTTTTTTATTATTATTAACATACTTATATATAATCACAATCTCTTATATATACTTTATAATATTATATATAATATAACTTTATCTGATTTCACTGTTATATATATATATATATATATATATATATATATATATATATATATATATATATATATATATATATATATATATATATATATATATATACACTTTATTTAATATATATATGACCATATAATAGTTCCTCATCCTTAATGGCATTCGGATATAATATTCTGTAGTCAGAATTACTCATTGATTGCTAGCCAACCATGCACTTGCTGTGATTTCTCCATATCAATTATATATTTTTTTGGAAGTATTCGCAAATGGTCTTTATATCTCCCTTTGGCTAAGGATGTGCCTTTTTTGTCTACAGATGCATTGCTCCAACATGTCCAACCATGTTGTATTACCTTGTGACCATTGGCTTTGAAATATGATTCTTTAATTAATTTTTATGGCTTGCGTAAGTGTGACCCAATGGTGTTTGTTAATCGATAATAATATACAGGGTCTTGTTCATGTGGAGGGGGAATATCGTCGACTAGGATGATTACTATGTTAATTAATAGTAATAAGAATAATAAGAGGTGTGATAATTAACTCATTTATTAATTAAAGATGATAATTAGTTTGTTAATTAAGAATGATGACCCAATGGCTAAGTGTGACCCAATGGTGTTTGTTAATCGATAATAATATACAGGGTCTTGTTCATGTGGAGGGGGAATATCGTCGACCAGGATGATTACTATGTTAATTAATAGTAATAAGAATAATAAGAAGTGTGATAATTAACTCATTTATTAATTAAAGATGATAATTAGTTTGTTAATTAAGAATGATGATTAATAATGATAATTAAGAATAATAATCTTTCATGATTATATATTTATTAGTTGATACATATTATTATTCAATTAATATATACAATTATATATATTTATTAAATATTTGGACAGGGGTTATCACAGTCCTACCCTCCCCCAAATTGCTTGTCCTCAAGCAATTACATGTTTCCTCATTATTATTATTATTTTAAGACAAGTTTTCTCTCATGATTTCAGATCATCTTACTATGATGCCCCTCCAAAAATCCTATGTTGCATAATAGTATGTCTCAGATTTATCTTTCTCAAATTATCCTAGGTAAATGAAGTAGAATCATACTCAGAGTACATACTTGAAAATTTATGCATGAATATGAGAAGACACGAAGCATACAAACTAATGCATGAAGACACAAAGTGTACACATTGATGCGGGAAGACACGAAGCATACACAAAGTATACACATAATATACACATTATTTTAAATTAATTTCAATTTTAAAATCCCGTATTTCATATGCTATCTAGATTTCTTGTTTCTAAGCTTGATTCGATATCACTTTGTTCTAAGGAGAGAGGAGGTCTGAATACAATCCAACCACTTGATGGATTCCCTCAAAGTTTACAGATCCAAGCCCTTGAGCCTTTCTTCGTACGATGCCCTCAAGGCGCTCGAGGTCGCTGATCCCCACCCTATTTTGGGAACTATCCTTTTGGGATTTAGACCACCTTTCCTTAAATTGCTTCATCCTTCCTTCTTAATTACTAAGGTAATAAGAAGATCTTAGCCATGCTTTTATAATATATATATTTACATATTTGAATATAGATCCATCACTTAGTCAATCATGTTTTCAAGCTTCAGCATTACGTGTATATAATAGTCTAATCCCTTTTATTGACTAAAATGATTCATTAATTTGTATTTACCCTAAAGGATGGCAGGATCATAGCTCTTATACCATTTGTAATGTCCCCTCCTAAGTGAGGTCTCAGTCATTACCAATTTTAACTTAATTTAATATTCTTTCATGACTAAGCTAAATTATCAATAAATCAACATCAATAATAATACAGGAAAACTGGTACTTTATTAATGACTTAAGAAATTTACTATCTCTAATCCATATTATAGGACTGATCTTATTATTACTTCAGTTCTCGAGAAGGGACAAGACATTATAGGAAAACCAAAGTGCTTAGAGACCACTGATAGGCTCCCTCAAAGTTTATAGATCCAAGCCCTCCCTTGGGACTTTTGCCCTCAAGGATTAGAGGGTCATTGATCCCTACCCTATCTCGAGAGCTATCCTATTGGATTTAGACTACCTCTCTTTGGCAGCCTTAGCCCTTCCCCTCTCATATACCAAAGTAGCAATAAGATTTGAGTCTAAAATATGTTAGAATTTCATTAATATAATTCAGATTTTATTCTTCTTAATATATGTTCACATGTATCTATATATATATAATTTTGATTTTATTATTATTATTAACATACTTATATATAATCACAATCTCTTATATATACTTTATATATAACATAACTTTATCTGATTTCACTGTTATATATATATATATATATATATATATATATATATTATGATCTCACTATTATATACATATATATCTGATTATACTTTATTTAATATATATATATATATATATATATATATATATGTATATATATATATATATATATATATATATATATATATATATATATATATATATATATATATATATATATATATATATATATATATATGACCATATAATAGTTCCTCATCTTTAATGGCATTCATATATAATATTTTGTAGTCAGAATTACTCGTTGATTGTGTTAGAAATTTAAGTTGTCATTAGTGAAAATTCACATACACCATGCACCGATAGACTAAAAATAGAGTGTATGCACCAGTAGACTAAATAGAAAGGATACACCAATAGACTGCGTCGAGTGCATAACATCGATTGCATAGTGCATACAGGGATGAACCGAGTATAAGTGTATACCGGTCTAAGTGCTTAAAGATCCACCCCAGATTCTGCGAAGCAGTTTGAGTTAAAACCGGATTATACGGAACATCCACCGCTCCGAAGTGGAGTTAGCTTTTTAACTGAAGCTAGCTTTATTTCTACGGATGTTTTAAAGGTAAACTCCAGATTAGAATGCATAGCTTTTTGCTAGTTGCATGATTTATTGTTGAGTTTACAACCTAGCGGTTCTATGAGTTAAGGGTCTCATTATGATGAACTCTTGTATAAATACAGGTCATACGACACAAGAAAAGTGTTGTTGAGAGTTGTTGAATAAACAAAGCAGTAAAGAGACATCTGCATAGAGATCATAGTCACCAGAGGTGAAAGGAAAAGAGACAGAAAAGATTCAATAGCCACGCAAACCGAGGAAGAGATCAACAGGTATGATCTAATCAGACAATCAGTGTCATATGAGATCATTGCTTTTATAAGGTGTGAAAACAAATTGAAATCCCTCTATCAGGGTGGAACTAATCGGTTCTTTATAAAATCCTTTAAGAGGGTAACATCTTTGTTGATGTTGAAAGTCATCTAACCAGGCAGCTCTTAACAGGGTTAATATCTTAACCGATCTTGTATAAAATCCCTTAACCGGGTAGCACCTTCACAAGTGCTTTGTAAGCTCCTAACAAGGTGCCTTCATTCTGCAGTAGTGAATTTGTGAGCTCTGTCTCACCGTGGTTTTTTCCTTCTCACTGAGGGTTTCCATGTATACATCTTGTGTTGATCTGTGTATTTTTGTTTATGCTTGTTGATGATTGTTTACATTCTGCTTATCTTAGAAGAATAATTAAACAAGTGTTGAATTGAAATAGAAATAGATTTTACTGATTCACCCCCCCCCTCTCAGTAACCGGTTAGTAATAACAGATTGCTGGCCGACCATGCACTTGTTGTGATTCCTCCATATCAATTATATATTTTTTTGGAAGTATTCATAAATGGTCTTTATATCTCCCTTGGGCTAAGGATGTGCCTTTTTTGTCTATAGATGCACTTGCGCAAGTGTGACCTGATGGTGTTTGTTAATCAGTAATAATATACAAGGTCTTGTTCATGTGGAGGGGGAATATCGTCTACCAAGATGATTACTATGTTAATTAATAGTAATAAGAATAATAAGAAGTGTGATAATTAACTCATTTATTAATTAAAGATGATAATCAGTTTGTTAATTAAGAATGATGATTAATAATGATAATTAAGAATGATAATTTGTCATGATTATATATTTATTAGTTGATACATATTATTATTCAATTAATATATACAATTATATATATTTATTAAATATTCGGACAGGGGTTATCACATTGAATCCCTTAAAGAAGCCCAAATTTCATCTTTCTGTTTCAACAAGAGTTCATGTTTTTCCTTTATGTTCTCAATCATTTCATCCAACTTCTTTTTCTCAATATGGGTAATGATAAGGGCTTTGAGCGAGTCTTTTAACACCTATTCTAGAAAATCTTCCTAACCAATGTTTTCATCATGAATATCTTCATTGTCTACCTGCATTGTTTCATCTTATGTATCTTGAATCTCCTGGTTAACATTCCCTAACTGTTTTGCAGCAATTTCTTCTTGAGCCATTGTGGGTGAGGAAGCAGTATGTTCAATTCCAACACATCCTTTAATTATGTCTTCCCCTATATTCTTATCAACTATTTTTTCATTACCAATGTCAAGGATTTCTCCCTCCTAGTCAAGATCAACATTTTTTGTATGGGCTACATTAGGTATAGGGGACTTACACTATTTTAGTTTTTGTTCCTTTATTTTACTTCATTTTCTATGTTTCAGTTCATGACTCATGTTCCCCTATTTCTTGGTTACTTCTAATAAAATCTTTAAATCCTCATCAATTTGTTTGCTAGGGCTCGCAATTTTAGTCACTACATTAGCCAAATTCTTTAATAGATCCTCACATATAATTTTCTATGTTTCATTCTTATCACTAGGGGTAACAGAGGGCTCGGTTAGAGGCGACCCTGAAGATAACTTTCATTTACATCCAGAGTTGGGGTTTGTTTATTGGTTTCTTTAGAGTTAGCACTTGAGCTTCTAGTTTGATATGTGCTTTGGACTTGCTTACTACTAGAATCTACGTGTCGCTTAATTTTCCTCTCAAAAACCCTTTTTTTGGAGTATGGGAAGAAGTGCTTGGGTTTTGTTCGGATTCCACATTTTCATCATCTTCACTAGCAGGATTCTATTCTTCCTCAACATGACTATCTCCTTGTTCATGTGCCTCTTCTTCTAAAGGTCATTCTTGATTAAAAGACTCCTTTGCATAATTCTTGGAACAAAGTCATAACTAACAAAGGAATCCTAGTCACCTAGGGGAGAAATTTTTTGTAATTCCCTAATAATCAGTAACCTAATGAGCCCATGATGAGCTATGGAATTATTATGCCCCTCTTGAATAGTCTTACCCATATGCTGCAGAGAAGAATACAAAAAATAGGGAATATTGACAAGCATACCTCTTCGCAAATGTAACATTAAGCGAAAATGTTGGGCAAAGACATAAACATACTTGCCTTCACATGTTATATATTGGATAATGAATTTAGCTACATCCTTCCAATGGTTTGGAAGTGAAGATAGTTTCCTATCTTGCCCATTGACCATCTCAACACTTTCTCCCCCGTCTAAAAATCATTTCCGCATAGGCTTAAGGTCTACTACCTTCTTTGAGATGTCAGGGATATACTTCTCCCTAGTTAGGGGTAAACCAAAAACTTCGACAATAGATTCAACTATAATAGAAATTGTTAAACCTTGAACAACTGCCTGATGCGAGGATAGACTCAATGCAAATTCTCGAGCCACTTTCTAATCATATGCTCTCAATCTCTTGAAATAGACATCCCATTGAGCTTGTTTAAAGACTTTATATGCCTCTCTATGCTTCAGATCCATTTTCTAATCCATAGACAAGGGTTCATACTAGGGATGCTTAACTCTTGCCATTGATATACCAGGAAGTTCTATTGAAACAACCCACTAAACCAGAACCAGTTTTTGCAAAAAAAACAAAACCGCTAGAGAAGATAGACAATCTGTTGTGGAGATGGTTACAACGGATGACAAGAATAGTAAAAAATGTAGTCGCAACTAATACATGGGTATAATGGCAAGGGCTAAAAATAGAATTATGATGATGCAAATGGGGGTTTTAGCAATAATGGTAACAATAAAGTCATAGAAAGGAGATATTGCATAGTGACGTAAAATGTTCCCCCCAACTTAGCAAACAACCCGTCCACGGGGCATGTCACCATTCGATAAGGAAAATGAAGAAATTAAATTTAATGCAAAAGGAAAGTAAAATGAATGTAAACCAAATACCAAGGCCATTAGGAAGAGTAGATCATAGAATATCATCTGGTACAGAGGATGTGACTGTAATGATGGTCCCAATCAGTGCTAAGAGGGGAGAGGTGAATCAACACTTTACTAACTTTTAAAAAACCAATCTGATATAATCTAACTAAAATTGCACACAAAACTGATTCTATCACAGAAATAGCTATCACAAAATTAAAGCATTAGAAAACACCAGATATATCACGTGGAAACCTAAAGCGGGAGAAAACCACGGTGTGAGTAAACCTCACAAATTTTGTACTCTTCTAAAGTGCACCCTGTTAGGAGCCTTCCCTGTTAAAGGATTACAAATACATATTGTTATTATCTCATATTATTGTGAATCCTATGGTTAGGAGGTATGAATGTTGTTAGATAATTGAGAGGGGGGTGAATCAGTTATCCTACAGTCCCAAACTCACAAATGTACTTTTCAAAAATTTCAACAAAATAATCAACTCGGTAAGATATTAATAACAATCTTTCTTTTCATTTACCGATTGCCAGTAATTTCCAAAACTGTGTTTATTGATTAATCAAATATGAAATATGTAAAGTATGATAGCAATCCAATCACAACAATTAACACATAACACAAAGATTTAATGTGGAAACCTTGCTAAGGGAAAAACCATCTGAGACCGGTAACCCAAAATATTTCACTCTTCTAAAGTGAGCTCGGTTAGGAGCCAACCCTATTAAAGGTTACAAAACACACTGTAAGGTGTGACCTTGTTAGAGGATTTATCACTAACAGTTAACTCTTGACTAGCATTTACTATGGGGTCAACAAGAAAACAATTAACATTCCTTGAATGTCATATTGAAATACAAAAGACTATTAAGTCCACTTGGTTAAGATATTTAGCTGTAACAATGGTTAAACTGATATAGTATTGATCTGATTCAAATACAACTCAATTTGCAAGTATTCAAATCTATGCTAAGCTCAATATAACTCTTCTGATCAATAATCAATTCACTCCATTATATCCTCCAACTTACTTCACTTGGTGTTTAATTCTTTGATGCTCGGTAATACCTCCAGTCCAGCTTGGTTATGTCTGTAACCAATTTGATCAGTGGTGCATGAAAAATGTCTTCGCGTAAATTCTCCTGCAATCTCAATTCATCCGGTTGATTCAAGAATGAATCTCATGTCTCTTAAATAGACGTGTAAACCATTTTCATCTCATCCATTAGATTTTGCCTCTTAATCTCCATCCTTCATTTTGCCTCTTCAAGCTTCATCGATAGTTGTATCAATGACATGTTTCAATCTATTCCTTTCGATTATCTTTGAATTTTGTCTATGGTTGATCTTATAACAAACTCTATCTCTTACCTCAAAATCATAAGCATCTGCCAGCTCATCAATTCAGTCGGTTGTTATAAACATTTAATATTTTCAGCTTACTCGGTTAATAGATAATGCGTCGGTGATAACTAACGTGGTTATTACTGTCACTTGGTATACACAAGATTGACTTGGTGTATACAAAAATCTTCAATTACCGACCACATTAACTTGTTCAATTCTGATCTCATCTTCATAATAGAATAATGTAACATTCTCAAGTCAACAACATAATGCCATAGACTCATCAATAAGTTACCCAATATATACCTTATCCATATCTGTCATATTCATCTTGTCCTTATGTAGATATCTCATTTCCTCACCATTTCTTCCTTCTACAGATGTTTAAATGTTTGTAACTATCATGATAAGTATAGTCAAAACTAGTTTACATCAATGACAACATATTAACTGATTTAATCATCTTACATATTACTTTAACAGCTCGGTGACCTCCTGAATCTTTATCAAGATATTCAATCAGTTGTAGGTTGACAATCTCTCCCTTTGGCATTAATGGCAACACAATATGAAATATTTCATAGAATACCAAACATCTATTCTACAACTATATAGATAAATGTTGTAGCTCGGTAAGCTCTCCCTAGCTTTATATTTAATACAACAACATTTCATGCAAACTCTCTCTGTGGATTTGATCTTCTTCAGTTCACTGAATGTTTCTCTCTCTTTTCATGTTCTCCTCAATAGATATCTCTCTCCCTGTATTCTTGAAATTCTTCTCTCCCAAATGACATTTCATCGAAATCTCTCTCCGTTTGACAACAATGCCAAAAGAAAATATTCAAACAGCTCTTCAGTAGCCAAATAGTATTTATGTTGTTCGGTCCAAATCAATTACCTTCATGTACTGATATATAGCTATTTGTTCTAGCGTCTACAATCTTCACCTTCTTCACAACCTTAGGAATCT
The DNA here is from genome assembly GCA_027943335.1 of Chamaecyparis obtusa. Lineage (NCBI taxonomy): Eukaryota > Viridiplantae > Streptophyta > Pinopsida > Cupressales > Cupressaceae > Chamaecyparis > Chamaecyparis obtusa. Next base: position 123,599 of record BSBK01000342.1, on the reverse strand, counting down.
TAAAGTGTGAGCTACATGCATCAACAATATTTGATTTTTTGATAAAGTATAGGTTGATGCAACCTTTTGATCACCTTAGTGACTGATAGACAAAAGATGAACCCCTAGTCTAGTCCTTAAGTACTCAAAAGTATCCTTTGGTAAGGGTTTAATAAATATATCTACAACTTGTTCTTTAGACTTCACAAACTCTAGTTTCACTTTCTTTTCTTGTACTTGTTCCCTCAAATAGTGATAATTGATATGTGCTTTATCTTTGCATGCATCATCGGATTCTTTGAAATATTTATGGCACTTGTGTTATCACAATATATAATCATTGGATTAGTGATCTCCTCATTCATTCCTTTCAACAATTATTTTATCCATACAACATTTGAATAATTAGCAGCAACAATAACATATTTTGCTTCAACAGTAAACTGAGAAATACATTCATGTTTCTTACTTATCCATGTTACAAGTCTTTATCCCAAAAAGAATGATCCACTGGTAGTACTCTTCTGGTCATCTATATTTCCATCCCAAGTTGCATCACTGTAAACCTGCAGTTCAAAATTGCCTTCCTTTTTGTACCATAATCCATAATGCTCAGTGTTCTTCAAATATCTCAAAATTCTTTTAACAGTAGTCATATGTGATTCCTTAGGATTAGTAGAAAATCTTGCTACAATCTAAACGACATGTGCTATATCAGGCCTAATGTGTACAACAAACATCAATTTTCCAATCATTGATCTATACAGTCAATGATTTACCTCGATTGATTCATCATCTTTTGTCAGTTTGCATCCGGTAACCATAGGTATTCCGATTGGTTTTGAATCTTCCATTCCAAATGTCTTCAATACTTCATTGATGTATTTTGATTGTGTGATGAATATGCCTTCATTTTGTTGTAGTATTTGTAATCCAAGAAAGAATTTAATCTCTCCAAACATTGACCTTTCAAACTCTTTTCTTAGTTCAACAACAAAAGATTTGCAAAGATTATCATGTCCTCCAAATATTATATCATCAACAAAAATTTCAGCAATAAGTATATTATCATCAGTTCCATCTTTCAAATATAAATTGCTATTGTCACTTATTCTCACAAAGCCAATACTAATAAGATAAGTATGCAATCTTTGATACCATGCTCTCGGCGCTTGTTTTAGTCCATACAGTGCTTTGTGCAATTTGCAAACCATGTTCTTCTTATTCTGATCAACAAAACCTTCAGGTTGTTCTATGTAAACCTCTTCCTCAAGTATTCCATTCAGAAATGCAGTTTTCACATCCATTTGATAAACCTTGAATCCTTTATGTGCAGCATATGCAAGTAGTATTCTGACTCCTTCAAGTCTTGCTACTGGTGCAAAAGTTTCACCATAGTCAATTCATTCTTCTTGTGCATATCTCTTATATACAAGTCTTGCTTTGTTTCTAGTCACTTCACCATTTTCATTCAACTTGTTTCTAAATATCCACTTTGTTCCAATCACATTTTTGTCACTCGGTCTTGGTACCAATGTCCATGTTTTGTTTTTTTCTATTTGTTCATTTTCTTCATTCATGGCCTTAATCCATTCTTCATTCTCAAGTGCATCTTAAAAAATTTTAGGCTCAAATTCACAAACTAAACATGTGTTCTGTCTTAACTTACTTCGTGTCATCATGCCATCTTGTTTGTCTCCAATAATCTGGTTATGTGGATGGTGTCTTCTCACAAATTTTTCCAACACTTGTTCTCTTCTTTGTTCATCAGTCGGTGCAGGCTCAATTTCTTCCTTAGTAACATCTTCATGATTCTCGGTTTGCATTTGTTGACCCTCAGTAGCATTTTCTTGTCGCTCGGTAGACTCAACCTGTGGCTCGGGTAGATAGTCTGGATGCTCAATATATGTAAATCTCCCATAGTCTTCTGGGTCCTTCCTGCTTTCTTCATCATTTTTCTCAACAAACTCATCAAATTTCACATTAGCACTTTCAATCATTTTGCTAGTAGCCTTGTTCAAACATTTGTATGTTTTTCTCTTAGTAGAATATCCTAGAAATATTATTTCATCACCTTTAGAATCAAATTTTCCATTTCTATAAGAATGTAACATCCGCTTCCAAAAATTCAAAAATAACTTACATTAGGTGTAAAGCCAAACCATAACTCATAAGGTGTCTCATTTGTATCTTTCTTCAGTTGAACTTGGTTCAAGGTGTATACAATAGTGCTAACAGCTTCTCTCGATTACATTTGTGCAACATCATTTTCAATCATCAGTGTTCTGGCACAACCAACTATAGATCTATTCCTTCTTTCTGCAATACCATTATGTTGTGGTGTCCTCAGTGCAGAAACCTATCTTTTAATTCCATGATCATTACAAAAGTTAGTGAATTCATCAGAAATAAACTCACCTCCTCTATTAGATCTTAAGCTTTTTAAGTATTTTCCAGTTTCCTTTTCCATTTTAGCTTTATACCACTTAAACATTTTGAAAGTTTCAGATTTCTCTTTAAAAAATATAATTGTCATCATCCTAGAGTAGTCATCAACAAATAAAATGAAATATTTTTCACCATAATAACTCTGAGTTCTCATAGGACAATATAAGTCGGTATGCACCAACTCCAAAATACCTTTAGAAGAATAGTCCTTGCTCTTAAAACTAGATTTAGTCATTTTCCCTTTTTGACATTGATTACACATGACATGGTCAAGTTTAGTTAGGCTCGGTAAACCTCTAACTCTTCTTTGCTTACTGATCTTAACTATTTTATCAGAGTTCACATGACATAGTCTCTTATGTCACAACCACACATCTTCATTTCTAGCCAACAAACAAGAAGTTTCAATTTTATCAAGATAAAATAGATTACCTTTGGATTGTTCACCAGTACGGGCCAAATTTTTGGTTTCATCATAGATCTTCACCTTTCTACTTTCAAATGCAACTCGGTGACTTGAATTATTCAATTGTGGTACACTCAAAAGATTATAGTTAAGTCCTTTCACCCAATATGCATTCTCACATCTAATCTTACTGTTTAGCATGATAGATCATTTTCCTTTTACTTGACAAGGTGTATCATTTCCCATTTTAACAGATCCTCCATTATAGTGTTCAAAATATTCAAATTTTTCCTCATCACCAGTCATATGATGTGTACAACCACTATCAATAATCCATGTATCGTTCTTGCTAACTTTAGATGTAAGTTTTGTTTCAACATACCTTTCTTCTTCTTCTTCTTAATCCTCTTTCATAGCTACGAATACCACCTCAATGTCTTCATCAATGTCGGTGTCACTATCAACATCATCATCTCCAACCAGGTAACAAGCCTTCTCGCCTTTATCTTTGTAGTCTTGGTTGTTTCTTCTGTCATACTATCAGTTTCCTCTGTGTTCTTGGTTATCTCTTATGTTAGACTTTCTTTCACCAGACCAATCATTATATTTATCATCATCTTTCCTGTTAGGACATCTAGCTGCAATATGGCCAATTTCTTTACAGTTAAACCATGCTAAATGTAACTTTCCTTTATACCTTCCTTTACCTTTCTGAAGTCTCCTAGCCATAAGTGCTTCAAGCTCATCAAGTCCATCTTCACTGTCACTGTCACTTTCATTCCTTATGTTATGTTTACTGCTAGACTTACCGATCTTCAAGGATGACATAAATGCAGACTCAACACTCAGTACAATATTGTTATCATAGTTATTCAGTTCAAAAGTAGTCAACTTACTGATTAGGCTATCAAGTGTAAGAACATTACCCGATGTAGATCTCATTTCATGAATAACAGATATTCTACTAGCATAGTGTTAGTAAACAGATTTGTACTTCAAAAATACCAACACAAACTGACTCACAATACTCAGATGAAAGTACAAATGCTACTAACAGTTGGAGAAGTTATCATTAGATTGATAACTTTCCTTAGAATTGAGAGGTACAGCTCCCTCTTAGAAAGATTTACAATGAATTTTAAAAAATAGGTTATGTCTTTAACCAAAAGACACAAAGGCATACTAACATTCACCCATCAACATGGTGTGGATGCAATTGTAGATTCAATAATTTAAAAGAAAAATAAATGTGTGGCACATAGACCATTCACTTATTCTTCCCATTGTAGGAGCATGAGAGGGAGATTTGATATTTTGTTTTTAGATAAATGAGTAGGACTGCATAAAAAGATGACTGAAATAGCTCATGGACTACATGCAATCAAAAAGAAAATATTCAAACTCAAAAATTCAATATATGTTTCTTTCTTTTCTTTAAATACATAACCCATGGCTCAAAGACCATGTTGTCCTTGCACAAAAACTAAGACTAAAAACATTACATGCATTCCCTCTTTCCCTTGTTACAAATAAGAAATATTTTTTTCCCTTTGTTGGAGCACACCGACTGTAGAAAAAGAACCCTGCTCTTATCTTTCTTTTTCATATTTAACTCTCCTCTTTCTATTGATTTCTTTTCAGTTTTAATAACTGATTCTTGCAAAAATAATGGTTTACCTTTTATCTTTTTGACTTCCCAATCTTGGCAACTTCATTTCTTTTCAATGGATTTTAATACCCTTACTAACTTTAACCTTTAAAGTATATAATGGCATAACTTATTTGGAAAGATAACCAATTGCTACATGGATAGGTGGCATGCTGATCCAAAATAGAATCTTTCTCTATGCTGAGCGGATTTGTTTCTTTTCGGCAATTTTGATAGTGGTTGACTCAGACATTCGTATCTCCAAAACCATTCATAATTTTTCAAATCACTCGGGTGAAGATCTGGAGAATTAGTTTTTCAACAACATATCCGAAAATGAGCCAGATCCAACAGTGGAGTTAGGAGTTATGCCCCCCACAATATGACTGATTGTTTGCTTCCGGTAAATCCGCGGTTGCAAAATCTTCATCAAATTTTCTTCTACAGAGTTACAATGGCTTCCAATATGATTTGATGTCCCTAAAATAGAGATCCAGAAGATAATTATGATCTCTATGTTGATACTAATGCTTCCTGCAAGCTGTAGATGATATAAGTTTCCATCATGTGCATCACATATCTCTGTTTTAACTTGTCTAATCTGCACATTGAGGACTTCACTAAGTGAATGGAGGCATGCATTTTACAAACAATAGTGGCAACCTCTGCATCAATTTATATTAACATAAGGTTGTGTCCCTTCATTTTTACATTTCTTAATATTAGGCATGTCACTGGCTCATCATTTTAACAATTCTCCTGCGTTGACATGCTTTAATTCTGTAACCAATACTCCAGCATTTTCTTTGACTCAACGGCAGATAAATCTCTTTCATTTGTTTTCCAAACTGTCATGTTTCCACAAGAGTAATGAGATTGTTAAGAACTACCTTGAACAGACTTGAACAATGTTCAAGAATGTTCAAAGGTGTTGAATAAAAATAAAGTTTATCTAATCTTCAAGAAGTTCATAATCAAATCATGACCAAAGGACTAACAGTTTTTATGACTGAACTTAGGACATGTAGAGCAAAGGAATATTGATCACAAAGAGGAGGATTCATCTGACAAAAGACCCAAACAAAGAAAAGAGGGACAAGTACCAAACTAGGACTAACATCGGCTCTAATTTGGGACTACTTTTGACTCAAAAATAGAGATCTCCAGCATTCTCTGGTTAAGGAACAATGCCTAGCATCTATTGGGCAACAGAGTCACAAAGAAAAGAAAGGGAGCTGCTTGCAATAGGGTGGAGGGGAGCAGGGCTGAACTAACAAGCCAGAAAATGAAGCTAACAAAGCAAGCCACACCTAAGCACAACAAGAATTTTATTTACAAGGAGCAAGGCAAACAACCCATACCTTTAGAGATGTATGTGGTTTCTCAATTGAAGCCATTTATCGATTGAGAGAAGTAGCAACCGGTGTGGAAGAGTGGTTGAAATGTTAGAAGCACCATCACCAATAGGAATCCCACAACCATTGTAAGAAAGGACCCACCACCAATAAACTGTAGAATCTCTTCAAATAAAATATTAGGCCCAAAAAGCCACCTTGCATCACATACTTCTAGCAACAATATATCAATACCATGCTTAATAAGATAATTTGCATTAGGAATACCAACACTTTCTGCATGATTCTTGGAAGTACAAATGAGACTTTTGATAAAGCAACCCTCTTCTAAATTATGAGAATCATTTGCAATAATTTTGTCATTAAAATCTGAATTTGCACTTACTAAAAAACTGCTCTCCAAGAATGCATAACCAAGATTATCTTTAAAACAAAAAGATTCCAATATGGGGTGACTACTAGACAACTCATCTTTAAACAAACTTAAATACCTCCAGTTCAGAATGTGCATATTGTAATACCCTAAAATTGGCACCTATGAAATTCGATTAATTTTAGTGCATTATCTTCAATTTTACATCTTTGAAGTCCTAGTTCCCTAGGAAAATTTCTCTCTCCTACTTGACTTAATTTGGCTTGATGTCAATTGCAAAGACCATAAATTGCATTAATCAAATATCAAAATTAATTCCTAAAGTCCTTGACTTTAATTAGCTAAATTACTCCTATGATAATTAATTTAATCCTAAGTCTTAAGTGCTTAGAATTAAATTAAATCCACCCCATTTGACTAATTACCCATAAAAGGAATTAATAAATATTTAGTTAATTGAATGGGCACCTTTTTATTTGAATTTAACAATTTGAATTACTCGAAAGGTCACCTCTCACATGTGGCAAATTTCATTCTTTTAATTAAATAAATCATGCCTTTTTGTCTCAATTGGGAATGAAGAGTCAAGAGTTTCAAATCAAGAAACTCTTCATTCCTCTTCTGGCTTTTCTATTTAATGACCTCTTTTTCTCATTCAAAGGAGGCAATTTTTGAGAGCATCTACACTATAGGCATTTTTTAGTCTCATTTAATTCATTGTTTCCAAGCTTTATTGCATTAGTATAATTTCCTCATTTTAGCTTAATATTGCACCTCATATTAGATTAATTTTCTTATTTGTTCTTAGTATAATATCATCTTTATTTCAAGTTCTTAAAAACAGATTAAAAATATGCATTTCATATCTCTTTCAAAATATTTCTAGATTAATTGCACTCATCTTAGTTTAAATTCAGTCTTGCATATCATCATAGCTTTGAAAATCCTCCGTTGTGGGATTGGTCTATAGTTGTTGGTTCTCCAATCTGAGAGTAATTAAACACCCCATCCACATAGGAGGCAATAGGTCAATTCAATCGATGTTGTGAGATGGACAATTCATGTTCATACTCGCCATCTCATGATTGAGCAATGGCTATGTTGCATTTGTGCCTGATTTAGAGGTTCACATTTAGACACACACATATGATGTCCCAACAGAAGTAAATAAGTTTTCCTTAGTTTGTACTTCAATTTTCTCATAATTCTCTAGTGCTTTGGGCTGTAAAAACTCATCATTATCTTTCATGCAATCAAATTGGAAAGATTCAAAATCTACCTGCACATCAAGATGAGTACCCTCTACTTTCTCACCAACATACATTTCTTGTTCATGTTGCTTCTCCATATTTTCTTGATCAAGACCACTTGCTAAAACTATGTCAGAAGTATCAAATGTGGTTTCAAAATCTGAAAAAGAAAACTCTTCCAGCAAACTACCATTTGATCTTTCGCTGTCCAATCTTTTCTCAATAGGAAATGCATCTACATATGCCATCAAGTTTTTTGATTTTGAGTTGTGAGTATCATCATCTTCAACATGGAAATGATAGGTTCCAACAATACTATGAGAGATATTTCCAGCCATAAGACATGGATGCAAATCTTCATCATTAAAGACTGTTAGATTTTGGTGGTAAGAAATGGGTGATGTTGGTTTTGATGCCTTCAATATAAGTTTCCTTTGCTGAAACTTTTTTATGGGTTTAAAATTTTGATCATGAAAAAAAAAATCAGATTTTGGGACCTTCATGACACTTGCTTCTATGTATTTAATCCCACTTAAAAGCATATCATAATCTACCTCAATAGCCTCTTTTTGTGCATCTTTCAAATTTTGAATCTTTTTTCTTTTTAAAAGAAATTTAATTTCAGCTTGTAATGCAACAATAAAAATACATAGCTGATTACTTTCATTTGGCTGGCAGACTTGAGGAATTTTACCAACACACCTATTAAATCTATCAACAAAATCTCTCATAGATTCATCTCTTTTCATCTGAATTTGAAAGAAATTCAACAATAACTTATAAGTATTAACCACAAGTTGAAATCTTCCAAGAAATTTTACCTTTAAATCATCCCAGCTGGTAATACATCCATCTTGCAAATTTTGAAACGATTCAGTAGCATTTCCAATAAGACTTTCCACAAATAATCTGACAAACATGTCCTCTTCTTTCACTCCAAGAATCCCACATGTAACAATAATTGCTTTAAAATGATCATTCGGGTTTTTAGTTTTATATCCAGCAAACTTTGGAAGATATTCTCTTGATCTTTTAGGTAGGGCTGAATATTGGGGCAATGCAAAAGGGCCAATTTGTGCCCCCCATGGATGAGCTGCAACCAAAGCCATAACACACTGGAATTCTTTCACCAAAATATTTATGAGTTAAACACAGAGTCGCCAATCTCTTTATACATAGAAATATTAATCACTACTGAGGAAAATAAATCTAGCACTGTTCTTCATTTCTGTATCCCCATCGGAGTCACCAAAAATCTGTTACTAAATAGATTTGTACTTCAAAAATACCAACACAAACTGACTCACAATACCCAGATGAAAGTACAAATGCTACTAACAGTTGGAGAAGTTATCATTAGATTGATAACTTTCCTCTGAATTGAGAGGTACAACTCCCTCTTAGAAAGATCTACAATGAATTTTAAAAAATAGTTTGTCTTTAACCAGAAGACACAAAGGCATACTAACATTCACCCATCAACATGGTGTGAATATGATTGTAGATTTAATAATTTAAAAGAAAACTAAATGCGTGGCACACAGACCATTCACTTATTCTTCCCATTGTAGGAGCATGAGAGGGAGATTTGATATTTTGTTTTCAGATAAATGAGTAGGACTGCATAAAAAGATGACTAAAATAGCTCATGGACTACATGCAATCAAAAAGAAAATATTCAAACTCACAGATTCAATATATGTTTCTTTCTTTTCTTTAAATACATAACCCATGGCTCAAAGACCATGTTGTCCCTACACAAAAACTAAGACTAAAAACATTAAATGCATTCCCTATTTCCCTTGTTACAAATAAGAAATAATTTTTTCCTTTTGCTAGAGCACACCGACTACAGAAAAAGAACCCTACTCTTATCTTTCTTTTGCATATTTAACTCTCCTCTTTTTGACGGTTTCTTTTCAATTTTAATAACTGATTCTTGCAAAAATAACGGTTTACCTTTTATCTTTTTGACTTCTCAATCTTGGTAACTTTGTTTCTTTTCAATGGATTTTAATACCCTTACAAAATTTAACCTTTAAAGTATATAATGTCATAACTTATTTGGAAAGATAACCAATTGCTACATGGACAGGTGGCATGCTGATCCAAAATAGAATCTTTCTTTATGTTGGGTGGATTTGTTTCTTTTTGGCAGTTTTGATAGTGGTTGACTCAAACATTTGTATCTCCCAAAACATTCATAATTTTGAAAATCACTTCGGTGAGGATTTGGAAAATTAGTTTTGCGACAACATATCTGAAAATGAGCCAAATCCAACGGTGGAGTTGAGAGTTATGCCTCCTGCAATATGACTGATTGTTTGCTTCCTGCAAATCTGTGGTTACAAAATCTTCATCAAATTTTCTTTTGCAGAGTTACAATGGCTGCCAATATGATTTGATGTCCCTAAAATAGAGATCTAGAAGATAATTATGATCTCTATGTTGACACCAATGCTTCCTTCAAGCTGTAGATGATATAAGTTTCCATCATGTGCATCACATATCTCTGTTTTAACTTGTCTAATTTGCACATTGAGGACTTCACTAAGTGAATGGAGGCATGCATTTTACAAACAATAGTGGCAACCTCTACATCAATTTATACTAACATAAGGTTGTTTCCCTTCATTTTTACATTTCTTAAAATTAGGCATGTCACTGGCTCATCATTTTAACAATTCTCCTACGTTGACATGCTTTAATTCCATAACCAATACTCTAGCATTTTCTCTGACTCAGCGACAAATAAATCTCTTTCATTTGTTTTCCAAATTGTCATGTTTCCACAAGAGTAATGAAATTGTTATGAGCTACCTTGAATGGACTTGAACACTGTTCAAGAATGTTCAAAGGTGTTCAATAAAAACAAAGTTTATCTAATCTTCAAGAAGTTCATAATCAAATCATGACCAAAGGACTAACAATTTTTATGACTGAACTTAGGACATGCAGAGCGAAGGAATATTGATCACAAAGAGGAGGATTCATCTGATGCAAGACCCAAACAAAGAAAAAAGGGACAAGTACCAAACTGGGACTAACACATAGGTAGGCAACAAGGTTCTAATAATTTTAATCACAAGAGTGTCTTCATCAATAACACCTCCTACTCCTCCGATAGCATTAACAACCTCTTTGATTCAGTTATTGTATTGTGTAATGTTTTTACCTTCTTTCATCTTCATATCATCAAATCTACCTCTAAAGCTTTTAGCTCTGGCCCTCAGTACATTTTCATATCCTCCATGAACTAGTGCAAGTTTGTCCCACATTATTTTTGTTGAAGTAGATGCTTTGATATCTTCAAATTCTGCATTAGATAGGGCAGCAACAATCTCTATCATTGTCATGTTGTGTTCATGTCTATCTCCCATCTGATCAACTGTCAAAGTTCCAATAGACAGTTGTATGTACTCATTGTCCAAGTAGAATACTGTAGATTCTCCAATTCCAAATATGTGCAACCTCATCCTGCTTTGCCATGTTGAGAAGTTATCTTTGTTCAGCTTTGGCACCTCTCTCTTATACATCTTGTAATATTTAGCTCAAGTCCTTCAAATTTCCTTTTCAAGCACACAAACTCTGATACCAATTGTTAGATAACTGAGAGGGGGTGAACTAGTTAAATCAGTTATCCTATAGTCCCAAACTCTCAGATGTACTTTTCAAACTTTTTCAACAAAATAATCAACTCGATAAGATATTAATAACAATCTTTTTGTTCATTTACCGATTGCCAGTAATTTCCAAAACTATGTTTACCAATTAACTAAATATGAAATATGTAAAGTATGATAGTAATCCAATCACAAAAAATAAAACATAACACAAATATTTAATGTGAAAACCCTACTAAGGGAAAAACCACTTGGGACCTGTAACCCAAAATATTTCACTCTTCTGAAGTGAGCTTGGTTAGGAGCCAACCCTGTTAAAGGTTACAAAACACATTGTAAGGTGTGACCTTGTTAGAGGATTTATCACTAACAGTTAACTCTTGACTAGCATTCACTATGGGGTCAACAAGAAAATAATTAACATTCCTTGAATGTCATATTGAAATACAAAAGACTGTTAAGTCCACTCGGTTAAGAAATTTAGCTGTAACAATGGTTAAAATGATATAGTAGTGATTTGATTCAACTACAACTCAATTCGCAAGTATTCATATCTATGCTAAGCTCAATATAACTCTTCTGATCAATAATCAATTCACTCCATTATATCCTCCAATTTACTTCACTCATTGTATAATTCTCTAATGCTTGGTAATACCTGCAATCCAGCTCGGTTATGTCTATAACCAATTTAATCAGTGGTGCATGAAAAATGTCTTCACACGAATTCTCCTGCAGTCTCAATTCATCCGGACGATTCAACAATGAATCTCATGTCTCTTAAATAGACATGTAAACTATTTTCATCTCATCTATTAGATTTTGCCTCTTAATCTCCATCGTTCATTTTGCCTCTTCAAGCTTCCTCGGTAGTTCTATCAATAACATGTTTCAATCTCTTCCTTTCAATTATCTCTGGATTTTGTTAGTCTTTGATCTTATAACAAACTCTATCTCTTACCTCAAAATCATAAGCATCTGTCAGCTCATCAATTTCAATCATCTGTTATAAACATTTAATGCTTTCATCCTACTCGGTTAATACAAAATGCGTCGGTGATAACTAACTCGGTTATGATTGTCACTTGGTATACACAAGACTGACTTGATGTATACATAAATCTTCAATTAGCAACCATATTAACTTGTTCAATTCTGATCTCATCTTCATAATAGAATAATGTAACATGCTCAAGTCAACAACATAATGTTATAAACTCATCAATAAGTTACCGAATGTATACCTTATCCATATTTGTTATAGTCATCTTGTCCTTATGTAGATATCTCATTTCTTCACCTTTCTTCCTTCTACAAATGTTCAGATGTTTGTAACTATCATGATAAGTATAGCCAAAACTAGTTGACATCAATGACAACATATTGACTGATTTAATCATCTTACATATTACTTTAAAAGTTCTGTGACCTCCTGAATCTTCATCAAGACATTCAATCAGTTGTAGGTTAACAAATGTAACCTTTCATACCAGGCCCTTGGGGCTTGTTTCAGCCCATAGAGTGCCTTCTTTTGTTTACAGACCATACCACTTCTTTTTGTGGATGAGAAGCCTTTTGGTTGTTCTATGTAAACTTCCTCCTCCAATATACCATTTAGAAATACAGACTTTACATAAATTTGGAATACTTTGAACCTTTTATGAGTAGCATAAGAAAGTAGGATTCTTACTCTTTCTAGTCTGGCCACTGGTACAAAGGTTTCTCTGTAATCTAGTCATGCCTCTTATGTATATCCTTTGTAGACTAGCCTTAATTTGTTCCTTACCACCTTTCCTTCTTCATTTAATTTTTTTTTGTACACCCACTTGGTCCCAATGGCATTCTTGTCTTGTGGTCTAGGAACAAGAGTCCATGTTTCATTCTTCTCAATTTGCTCAATCTCTTCTTCCATTGCCTTGACCCAGTTCTCATCCTCCACAGCCTCTCTGGTGGTTTTGGGCTCTATACTTGAAAGTAAGAAGATACTTTCTCTAGCCTTTCTCCTAGTCAAAATATTAGCATGTTTGTCACCAATAATGTTGTCAATGGAGTGATATGTGACATACCTTGGCAGAACCGGTCTGTGTTCCTGATCTATATCTTTTGGTTGAGAAATATCTCCAGCAAGGTCATGAACAATTTCATGTTCATCATCCTAAGTTGGTCTTAAGTTCTAATCCCTTCCTGGCTCAAGTACATTACCCTGCTCCAAGGGTCTATTTATTTGTTCTTCTTCATTAGTAGCAATCAATTCATTAAAGTCCAAATGATTTTCAACATCATGTTCCTAGTGATAATCTGATTTATCATTTCTGATCTTTTCCTTTGGTTCTGGATATTCATCAATCTTTACATTGATAGTTTCCACTATTTTTCATGTCCTCTTTTTCAGACATCGGTAGGATTTTTTTTTGGTGGAATAACCCATAAATATGCCTACATCACTTTTTGGCTCAAACTTACCAGAGTAAACATCTCTTTTGATGTAACAGTTGCTACCAAAAATTTTGAAATAGCGCACACTAGGAGTGTGACCAAACCACAACTCATAGGGAGTCTTACCAGTTCCTTTCTTAACTTGAACTCAGTTCAGTGTATACACTGCAATGCAGATAGCTTCTCTCCAGAAGTGATGGGGAACATCCTTTTGAATCATTAGAGTTCTTACACAATCAATCAGATTCTTGTTTCTTCTTTCAGCAACTCTATTTTGTTGCAGGGTTCTCAGTGCAGACAATTGCCTTTTTATCCCATGTTCCTCACAGTAGTGAGTGAACTATTGAGAGGTGTACTCACCTCCTTTGTCTGATCTCAAACACTTCAAGCTTTTTACCGGTCTCCTTCACTCAAGCCTTATAGATTTTGAACATGTGAAATGCCTTTGATTTTTCTCTAAGAAAGAAAGTCCACATCATTCTTGAAAAATCATCTGTAAAGAGTGTGAAGTACATGTCTCCACAGTAGCTCTTCATCCTCATAGGTCCACACAATTTTGTGTGTGCAAGATCCAACACATTTTCAGCCAAAAAGGATTTTCTACTGAAGCTTGTTCCTGCCAGTTTTCCTAACTGACATTCTTTACAAATACCTTTGTTAGCCTTTGTAATCTTAGGAATCCCTCTAACTGACTTCTTCTTACTTACTTTGACAATACTGTCAAAGTTTATGTGGAAAAGCCTCTTATGCCATAGCCAACTGTTGTCCTCTTTAGTTATGAGACAAATTGTATTTATCTCGCCTTTTGTTGTTGCTATGAGGCAAGCCCCCTCGAGTGAGTCTAGATAGAACATGTTCCCTTTACTTTGTCTACCGGTGGCAACATGAGCTCTTGATTGACTCTTGACAATACAAGAACCCTTCCCAAACTCCAACAAGTATCCTTTGTTGTTTAATTGAGCTAAACTCATTAGATTGTACTTGAGTCCTTCCACCCAGTACACATCCTCACATACAACTTCATTGCCAAGTGCAATTGAGCCTTTGTCTTTGATAGCACATGGAGCATTGTTACCAAAGGTCACTGATCCACCATCATTGAGGTTTAGGCTGATGAATTTTTTCTTATCACCAGTCATGTGGTGAGTGTATCCTTTGTCAATGATCCAGTCATCATATTGATGAGATCTTTAGATAAGTGTCATTTCACTTATCACTTTGCTTTCTTCTTTTATTGCAACAAAGGCAATTTTTTCATCACCAGAATCTTCAAATTCATTGTCTGTGACACCTTCTTCAGCAAGGTAGCACTCCTTTCCTTTGTTCTTGAATCGGTTGGACTTTTCTTTATTTTCATTATCTAGACACCTTTCAGCAATGTGTCCTATCTTATTGCAAGAAAAGCACTTTAGCAAAAGTTTCTGATTGTACTTCCCTTTTCCTCTTGGAAATCTCCTTGCGATGAGTGCTTCAAACTCATCCTGCTCTATCTCTTCAGAGAGTAGATTTTCAACAAAATTTCCAGACTTACCGATAGAGCTATTACCAGTTTTTCTTCCTTTCTTAGTGGAAGAAGTATTAACAAAGGACTTAAAAGAAACTTCTAACATGGGTAAGATGTTATCAAAATTACTCAATTCAAATGCAGTCAACTTACCGATTAGGGAGTCAAGAGTGACTTAAGACGTGCTCACTGATTTGAGCTCTTGTATGGTTGAGATTTTGATAGCGTATTGTGGTCTTAGCGTCCTCATTATTTTTATTATCACATCTTCCTCACTCAATGTTCCTCCAATGCTTTTGATGGAGTTCATCACTTATTTGATTCTATTGTTTTAGTGCTCAATATCCTCTTCTTCATTCATCCTCATATCATCATATTTTCCTTTGAGGCTGTCTACCTTTTCTCTTCAAGCATGTGGGTCACTACCATACACAGTTTGTAGCTTGGCCCACATCTTGCAAGCAGTACTCGTATTTTCAATCTTTGCATATACATGATCAAGTAGCATAGTTGCTATCATATCCATTGCAGTTGTGTGTTTTGTGTTGATCTTTTGTTGATCAGGTGTCAAGGTACCGATGGGTTCAGTGTAATCATTGATTACATGAGTCCAGTATTGATCTTCGATGGTCTTCATGTACAACTTCATTATGTTGCACCATAAGGTGAAGTTTTCCTTAGAAAACTTTCATCCTTCCTTCCTCATCATTAGAAATTTTCTCTATTGTGATTAAGCATCTTAGAAAAGGGACTAGGCTCTAATACCAATTGATGGTCCCAATCAGTGCTGAGAGGTCGAGAGGGGTGAATCAACACCCACTAAAACTTAAGTAACAAAATCTGATATAATCTAACTAAAATTGTAAGCAAAATAGATTCTATCACAGAAATAGCTATCACACAATCAAGCAATAAACAACACCAGATTTATCACGTGGAAACCCAAATCAGTAGAAAACCACTATGTGAGGAAACCTTGTAAATTTTGTACTCTTCTGAAGTGCACCTTGTACGGAATCTTCCCTCTTAAAGAATTACAAACGCACTATTAGATGTGACCTAGTTAAGGGATTTAGGAAATAAGGCCTGTTAGAACCTGCCCGGTTAGAGGACTTCAAACATCTACATAGATGTCACCCGATTAAGGGATTTAATACAAGGGACCTGTTAATGTCCACCCAAAATACTAGGATTTTGCTCTTGTAATTGTCAGAGAGCAATAAAGGTTTTGATCTTTTAGAAATGGATTTGTTGAGCCTGATAAGATTGTTGTGCTTCTCAATTGAGAGTCAAAACCAGTCACCGTAGGTATGCTCTCATTTGGTTGTTGTGCTTCTTTGCACACTCTTCTTTTCTTCTTTGCTTCAACTTTTCGTAGCTTCATTTTTCTTACAGGTTCACTCTTTTTCTTTGGCAGAATGAAGGAAAACGATATTCTTCACAGGCTAAAGAATATATAGTCTTCTTTCCCTTTTCACTTTTTACATGCATGACCTATTTAAAAATCTCCTTCGAATTCATCACCTAGTGGAGTCTCAATTTACTGAGGAAACACCTGATGCATGTCATGTTCTTTTCCTACTTTATAAAGGAAATGACTAATGCGTATCGAAAGATTTCCTTCACTAGAGATTTCTACATATTTTAATGCCACAAACTTCGGCATTAAAACCTTCAATTGCACCTTGCACCAATTTTCTTGATAACACAAAGTCATTTAGATTTTGCGCAACAAATCTCGGTCAAAGAGTCACACAAGTATTTTTTGACTGTGACTTTTCCCGGTTCATGAGTCTTGACGATGTCTTCACTGATCGGTTTATATCCCTAGGTTGTGCACAAGTAAAAACCTTCACTTGTCACCATTCCTTTCTTTGTCTATACTGGTTGGATCCTCAATTCTAGTTATACACTTTATTAGTCATAGTACTGAAACCTTGATTACCAGTTACACCTTCCTTGGTTACCGGTTGCTCTAATGATGAGTTAGATATTTATTAGTAATAGAGATAGTGCCTCATCTTTCTCACTATGTGTCACCGGTATCCAAACCAGTCTCTCCTTGCACTTATTATTGTCAATTGTACCTATCTCGATTAAACATTGTTGGCATCCCTAGTCATAAATGACAACACCTCTTTGCCAATCAATAACAATACCTATTTTCCATGTCTTGGTTACATCCTTACCGGTTAATGCCAACATACCTTTCTCCATGCCTCCTTTGAAACCTTTATGTTCTCAAGTGTTTTATCAAACAAGCATGTGAAGTTTCCAAAGAAGATATCTTTAGGTCTACGATAATGATGTCTCCATATGGCCATGGGTAACTGATTGAAGCATCTCCATACTGGTAATTTACTTTTTTCCTCATTGTAGGAGAGTCTTGGAAATGATCAATAATATGCAATGACGTACACAAGATATGAACTCATGTAAAATGTCAAAGTAATAGATACTTCTGACAATTGTTCACAGAAAGATTCACTAATTAAGTTTTCTAGAATATCTATTGCTTCCCCTTTTTAACAATAGTGATTTAATGAAACATACATGACTCAAAAATATTGGCTTTCTTTAGTCCCCACATTTTGTCCAGGAGAGTGATCATGTCATTCATCTCCTCCTTGAAATCAATTTTGTACAATATTGTAGTTCATTGGGTTGAAATCGATTGCCTTGATTTGATAAACAAAATAGTATTGATTTCCATTTTGCAATCATCTTCCCTTTTTTTATAATAATCTAAAGCCTGTTCAAGAGAAAAGTATGTATACACAAGAGCAGAAGGAACATGGAAAATTTTGTCAATGGTCTCTGCATTCAGCCTCATGATTATTTTATCATTTGTATCTTAGACTATTTGGGTTTCTTTATCAATGTGTAATGTGCATTCCATCACAAACTTAGGTTATAGTACAACTACAAGAAAATTTGAGAGCATGTGCATATGACTCTTGAGGATTTTCTTCATTTCGTCTATTGGTTTAACTACCTCTATCCTTTGAATGAAGCCGAACATATCCATATGCCCAACCTCTATATCTTTGTTCTCATCTATGTTTGAGACCAATGAAGTAGGAATGATAGAATTCTGATATTTGTGAAACTTAAATTTTATTCTTTTTCTGAGGCATTATGGTTGGCTATTTTGGTATTGGATGAGCACATATAGCACTGAGATTGAAAGACCAAATAGCATAACGTCAAAATGTTTTGATGTTATTTCCATATCATTCTTTTTTTAGTTCATAATTTAATTTTAAAAATTTGTAGATCGTGTGTGAAAACAAGGATTTAAACAAGGTTGAAGTGAACAAATTTCTTTTTGTGGACCATAGTTGTAATTCAGGGATTTTGGAGTGCACTGCAGGTGAAGGTGCAAGTGTAATTCAACTTGTAAAATTTTATTTAGGTTGTGTAAAAAGTTCCTACTACAAGTTTTAAGTGAAATCGATGTTTTTGGATCCAACTACACCTAATATTTCATGTGTAACTACATGTGTAGTTTAGCTTGCAATCAGGTCAAAAATCTCTGATTGCGCTTGTTTTTGGAATTTTCAAAAGGGTAAATTGGGTATGGTTGGCATTTTCAGATGCGATTGCACATTTGACTATATGTAACAAAATATGCAATTAGTGTGAAAACCCTAATTTTCAAATGATAGGTATGAAGATTTTAGGGGTGTTCACACTTAAGATTACATGTAATGGGTACTAAAAATCCCTATTTGGGAACAAGGTAAGTCTGAAACAAATGCAATCAGGGTTTTGAGCTATGATTGCATATTACATTACACAAATCATTACCTTTAATAGGTGCAATAATCTCTGGTTTTGCAAAGGGAAATACAAAGAGAACAAAAAGTCCAATTCTTTAAGAGACTAAGTTTTGTAGGATACAATTAGGGCAAAAATCCTCACATGGAATATACATTGGATATATAAGTTTTCTTAAAAAATGAAATGAAGAATATCGTTAGATTCAAAGGCACATATCTCAACCGTATATTACAACCACAAAATAGTTTAAAATGTGTGTTTTTACTAAGTTAAGACCACTCTCACATGTCAAGAGACACTCACCAAGGGTTCTTCAAATAGCAATCATACTCTATTTTAATAATACAAGACTTCCACAAAGTTTATAAAGGTAAAAAGAAAACATTCAAACCAGGAAAAATAATTGATAAGAGTTGTCTATGAAAGAAACATCACTTATTTGCAGGAAAATCTTAAAAAATGTCCTAACACAAAGCAAAAATGAAGAAACATATTGAAAATGACCATAAAACTAAGAAAAATGACCACAGAAATATATCCAACATCCATTTTGAACAAAATGACATATAAAAACCCTAACACGGAGCTTGAATAATGGAGAAAATGCAAAAATGACTATGATTAAAGAATATATGGCTACAAATTCAATAAAAAATGGCTATGAATAGTAGCATACCTATTTCTAAGGCATGGAAAGTTTTCAAGAAGATAGTCTGAGCCAAAAATGTGAATCCTAAATTATAGAGATAAAAATGATTTCCAAGCTTGCTATGTATTGTGAATCACAAACTGATGATGGGAAGAATATAAAGGACTAAACAAATCAACCAAACCATCAGACACAACATTTATAGCTCATCATTCATAGCTTGACACTCTATGAACTTTGAGTTTCAGACTTGGTTCTATTCAGTCATTTTAATAAACAATAACATGTGATGCACTAAAAAATACCCAACCATAGTGTATTTTTGGGTTTTCAATATGATTTACACACTTGAATGCATGTAATTGACTCAAAAAGGTCCAACTTAAGTTATTTCAAGATTTTCCATATCAATCGCATATTATATTACATGTAATAGTATAGCGGTGATAAAAAATATTTGCTCTCTTATATATTTCAGAGTTTTTAATAATATATTGCCAATATATTATACATAGCATATGTAATAGAGCTTTAAAATCCCAAAATGCCTTGGGAAAATAAAAATGACTTAACTAAAAATATATAAAAATAAATCAAGAATAAAAGAAAACAAAATGAAAAACACTAATTTAAATGACAAAAAAAACTTTTAAATGAAAAAATTAACGAAAATAAATTACTTTTATTTTCAAAAATATTTATAAAATGACTCTTTTGCTACAATATCTTATACTTCTCTACAAACGTTCTCAATTTCTCTGGGAGTGTGGAAAGGGGATAGTTGATTTTGGAGATCAAGAATGTTGGCTCGTGTGGGATGAGGAGTCGATATGTCATCATCCTTGTTCCTCACACCTGCAACCTTGCCCTCCATACTTGGTGTTTGATTTATACTCCTTAATGTCCTTCATTGGGATTTGTGCCTTTATTTTTTGGTCTTTTGTGTGGGTCTTTTTTGTGTTTTTGTGGTTTTCATTCATGTGTTCATTTATTTTCTTCCCTGGTTTATCTTCCTGAGCCACTTGTGGTTTCGACCCTTATCCCAAGGCTCATTAATGTAGTCTACTGATGAATTAATGGGAGATAATAATACCCCCACATATATAATGGGGTTTCAAATCAAATTAAAAGTGGTAACGATAAACCTCTAGTGGATAGTAATTTGCAGAAACCATCATATAAGCCTGCCCTATTTGCAGAGGAGAGTAGACCAAAGTGTCCATCTTTAGAAAAAATTTAATGGAGGAATCATGGTTGTCTATGGAATGGGAATAAGTGGACTATTAGGGGAGATAGACATGGAATACAAGATGGAGGCGACATCCAATATGGAGACCCTAGATGAGGAAAGGATGGTAAGGTTCCTTCCTTTATGTTAATAATCCTCTCTCTCACTCCAAATGATGACATGATTAAGGTAATTAAGAGTGAACAAAATTGGCTTAGGAGTATTTTTGTGCTCTTTGTTTGTATGGATGCTAATTTTCTTCCATCTAGAAAAAATTTTGAAGACTGGATTGGTAACATTTAGGAAAATAAAATTGGCATTTATTTAGGTTTCTACATAATGATGCATAAAGGATTATTTTTGGTAGTTTTTAAGTCTCATAATATGCAAGAATGAGTTTTAAAGAAAAGTTTTTGGAATGTGGGTCAATATCTATTTAGAGATTTTCCATGGTCTCCAAGAGGTGAATTAGAATAAGTAATTGCCTAGTCTTCTTTGAATTGGTTGGAGATTAAGAATGTACTTGCTAAATTCTGGCCCTTTCTGCCTCATATCCTAAAACTAATTGGTAATGTTCTTCAAATTGAAGATTCTCAAGTGACCCTATCATATTTAAATGTTATAATTTTAATTGCTCTCAATCTAGAAGTAGATATTCCTTAAAAATGTCCTTAAATATTGAAGAAGAAACCCTATGTTGGGATATTTCACTATTGGGTAATCTAAATGCTTGTTTTCATTGTAAAAAAATGGGCATAATAAAAAAGATTATTTTCTATTAAAAAAACAAATAATGAGGCATCTAAGGATACCTCTAATCTAGCTACTAATAATGAGAAAAAATTTCATAGGGATAAGGGCTTTCAGGTCCCTGAACCTGCTAAAACAATCATTAACACTACAAAAGAAAATAGTGAAAATAATGTCCCATATGTGAGAAACTATAGTATTTATTTGACTAATCATGTATTCAAGGATGAACTAGAAGTTGTACCAGTCAACTCCAATGAGAAAGACATGCCCTAAGATGTGGCTCGCCATGAACCCCTAATGGTGGCAGTGCTCAAAAGAGGCTTAACGCACAATAATTGGCTTTGGCTATAAGTAATGATAGAGCTGAATTGTATAAGAAACTTAACCAGACCTCAAAGTAAGGCATTGAGACCCCTTTCACAATCTAATGGAGAAAAAAGCACTCCTAAGAAGGGAGGTGATAGTCCAGAGTGCTTCAATAGATTATACATGAACCAAAAAAATACTTCCCTCAATAATAAATGAGTATAAACATAGCAAGTTATAATGTTAGGGGACTATAAATAAGGGACAAAAAATGTGTGGTTAGAGACTGGTGTAATAAGATGAAAGATGAAGATTTCATTTGCCTACAAGAGATCAAATTTGTGGGTTTTATTGCCTCTACCACACTTAAGTTCATTTTGAACCATGCTAAACACTTCATTACTAATCATGAGAGGGGGAAGGGAGGAGTTTCCATTTTGTTTGTGCCTAGATGGTTAGAGCATATTATAAAATTAGGTGTTTCTCCTTGCAATAGGGTGTGTTGGGTCATTATCAACTTTTAGGGAAAAGATATTGACTTATGCAATATTCATGCACCTAATTATTATAAAGAGATGGCTTCACTGTGGGATTGAGTTTCCTCATCTCTCCCGAAGGCTTACTAGATTTTAATGGGGAAATTTAATATGGTTGAATATAGGGAAGATAAGATTGGAGGATCTAAATAAATGTGGAAGGGTAATGACCAATTTTTTTAGGGTAAATGCAAAAGGAGGTTGAATTTAAAGGACCCTCTTCAAAGAAAAAAAGAGTCCTCCAAAGATATTTGGTACACATGGTGAAATAATCAAACTAGTCGTTAGAAGATTTATTGTAGACTTGAAAGGATATATGCAAATGCATCCATCTTAACTTTTTGTGGGGAGGTAAATAATAATGTTGTGAGAGTCAATATTATGACCATGTTTGATCAGTCCTTATTAATACCCTTATTAAGATCAAAAGTCTACTTTCACCTAAATTGAGAGCTAAGAGAAAGAATTTATTTAAACTCAATACTTCCCTATCGATGGATGAGGACATTGTGGTGGTTATTAAGATGGCTACTTGCTTGTCTAAAATTTGCTATTAAAGATAGATATATCTTAGAGAACTTGGTCATTAGATGGGAGGCAATGCATTAGGATAAATAAAGTGGACAAAATATTTCTACGATCTTGCTTGACTTTGAAAAAGCATACAACAAGATTGAATGGCCTTTTGTATTGGGCATGTTGTAGGTATTTGGATTTCCTCTTTAATTTTGTAAGTGGATAGAGATTTTACTTAAAGACTCCTCTATTGTGATTAAAGTCAATGGAAAAATCTTTGAGCCTATCCATCTATAGAGGTTGATTAGATAGGGATGCTCCATTTCCCTTACTCTTTTTGTGATTGCACTTGATTCACTATTTTATATTTTAAGGAGCATGGAGTTGGCTCCCCCAGCTAGAGGCATTAGGTTACCCAATAATAATACACTCTTGAATGCATAGTTTGTAGATGACATAAACTTATTCCCTAAATTGAATGAGGAGTGTTAATACCAACCGATTACTGAGAGGGGGGGGGGGGGGTTAATTAGTAAGAACTATTTTCTTGATCTATTCTTTTCTTGTTTAATACTTCTTGAAATCTAAGCAAAGTGTGAAAAAAAAATTCATAACTGTAAAAGAAGTACATAGAATAACACAAGATATATACGTGGAAACCCTCGGTTAGAAGGAAAAAACCACGATGAGATAGAGATCACAACTTCACTACTCTAGAATGAAGGCACCCTATTAGGAGCTTACAAAGCACTGGTTAAGGTGCTACCCGGTTAAGGGATTTTACAAAGATCAATTAAGATCTGAACCCTGTTAAGAGCTGCCTGATTACAGGACTTTGAACATCAACAAAGATGTTACCCTGTTAGGGGATTTTTACAACGAACTGACTAGGTCCACCCTGATAAAGGGATTTCAATTCACTTTCACTATTGATAAAAGAAATGATTTGTTATGACACTGAATGACTGATTAGATCATACCTCTTTCTCAGTTTGCCTGGTTGTTGATCTCTGCTACCTCTGTGTCTGTCACTCTTTTCTCAGAAGATGTCTCTCCTCTGCTCTATGAAATCACCAATAATCAACAACTTTCATGTGTCCTATGACCTATATTTATACAAGAGTTCATCGTAAAGAAACCCATAACTCATATAATCACCAGGCTGTAAACTCAGCAATAAATCATGCAATTAGAAAAAAGCTATCTGTTATGATCTGGATTTTACCTTGCAAAACATCCATAAAAATAAAGCTAACTCCTATTAAAAAGCTAACTCCACTTCTGAGTGGTGGATGTCCCATATAATTTGGTGTTATCTCAAACTGCTTCGCATAATCTGGTGTGGATCTTTAGGTAGTTTAGACTAGTGTAACCTTATACCCGGTCCAACTTTGTATGCATTCTGAGACCGGTACTATGTACTTAGATTGGTCTACTAGTGTGTTCAGTTTTCTTTATCTACCAGTGCATACGCTATGTTCCTTGTCTCCCAGTGTCTTCTAAGTAACGTGAGTGATCAGTGAGCCCTTACCGGTGCATGGTGTTTGTGAATGTGCACTAATGAAAACTTAAATTTCTAACAATATTCCCCTTTGTCATTGGTGGAAAAAACTATACAAAACCACACTCACTTACTTCCTTGACTATAGAAAACTTCCCCTATCTGAGTGCTCTGGTGGTTGTTATGCTTTCCTCTATTCTTGCTCACTCTTTGTTTCTTCCCCTTTTTGCCTCCATAGGACAATTGGTTTTTCTTTTCTTCATATTTGAATCTTGGTGAAGATATCCTTATAAAAAATTTTGGCAGAGTGAAGGAATGGTGCCCACTGTCCGGTTACATATTATGTGTTCTTTTGGGCTAATTTCAGAGAAACAATGATGTTCTCCATATCTTCCATAGTTTTGTAAGCTAGATCATTGAATAGAGCTTCTGTAGAATTTGCTGTTTGGTTCATGATGTCAAATGTTGGTGCCAAAAACATCTGAAATCTAGTAATATCTTGGATTCTCTTATTCTTTTCTTCAACATTTTTTCTCAGTGTAAGAGTTAAACTTGTCATTTCTCTATTGTAGGAAGCTGTAGTTTTGTTCTTAATATCAAACTGAGAGGACAGGGCTCTAATCTCCTCTGAGACCTTTGCTAACTTTTTTGACAGATCTTGCAAAAACATTCCCAAGTTTGAAATTTTGCTCATCAAACTTCTTGCCTCTTGAATTTGTTGTTGTAGCATTCTCAATTTGGTTGCCACATTCACCTTGATTTATTCAACTTTTTTGTGGAGTATTTCCACTCTTTTCTTCTCATAGTGGTCAATTACCATTATTTCTAGATCAGTGAGATCCTCACTGATTGCCTGTGCCAGAACTTCTAGTTGATCGATGATCGGTTCATCTTCATCTATGTTAGCATCAGGGATGAAGTTGCACAGAATGTTCTTTACATTGGTTAGGATCATGTCATGTTTCCTTTTGGTTAGCTCTTTTAGCTTCCTTGTTGACATCTTGCTGATGTCTACCACTGTATCGGTGACCTTACTCTTCTTATCTTCTTTCTCTTTAGAAAATGACAACTTTCTCTTAGATGAGGAGCTTGGTATGTCAACTTGTTCCTGTTGCCTTCGCTCTTGCTCCGATTGAGCTTGCTCAGTGTGAACTGGAGTTTCTTCCTCTAGTCCCTTTTTCTCTTTAGCTTCTTGATGAGCTATGTTTTCTTGTTGAACCTTTTCTTCCAATAGAACTTGCTTTGTAGGTTGTTCTTCCTTGGTCTGAGCTTCTTCCAGTTGCTCATTGACTTTAGCATCCTGTTCTTGTTCTTCCAGTGGGACTTCTTTCTGTTGCTACTCCTCATCTGCATGAAGTTCTCCCATGGGTATATCAATTTCTACCTCTTTTTCAACATTTATTTGGTCATTAGTTATGAACTCTTATGTTTGAAATTTTTCCTTTGCGGTAGAAGATGCTTCACCAGGTGTGGATCTGACCAGTGGTGCTTGCTTTTGTGTAGTTTGATCCTAAGGACCTTGTCTTTCCAATGCACTGAAGTCATACTTGTGCCAATAGTCCAGAGTTTCTTTATACACTTGATTCTCATACCCATTTAATATCTCGATAACTCTATCTAGTGTTTTTAGGTTTATGGATGCTTCTTCTAATAGAAGCTTTATTCTGTCTTCACTGAGTCCAGGTCTGACCTTTAGCAGTGTTTCCCTAGTGATTCTTGTGTTTGTTCCTAGACCAGTTCTCCATTTTAATTGTAGTCTTGAGTTGAATCCTGGTGGGAACTTGGACCTGTAGTCCCTTGGAGTTCTTTCATAATCCATAAAATTTTCTACTATTGCTACAATAACTACATGTTTATCCTCTTCTTCTAGTACATTGAACCACTTAGCAACATTTTATACATTTCTGAAGTCTGTCACCTCATCAACAATATCATTGACAGACATAGGTTTAGTGTTACCTTTTCTTGGAGAGATGAGAACTGTTGGATTTGTTGGATTACTTCTCTTGTTATTAGTGATGTCTACTATCACTGGTGCTTTAGCTCTAAGCAATCCTTTCCCTTTACCGGTGTCTGGGACCAGTGGAACTGCTATTCTTTGAGATGCTTCTTGTTTTGCTTGTTGCTAGTTTTGAAGAAGTTTGGTCCCTATTGCTACTTCTTCATTATGAACTTTCTCAACTTCTCCAATAATCATGAGATTTATCCTCCTTTTTGTAGAGAAGGTTTGCTAATGAAGTTCAGCTTGTTCTGTGGCTTCATCTAGAGTGAGGTGGTTATGGACCTCTAGGAGAGCTCGTATCCTTAGCTCCTTCTCTCTATCTTCAGAAGCCTTCCACTGATCTTCAATAATTTGTCAAAGATCATCAGGTAGAGTTGTGTGAAGTCCACTAGGATGAAGATTGAATTTTTGAAGGCAGAACACTACAGCTTCTTCAATTTTTCTTTTGTCTTCATCATCGGCTAGTTGATATCAGCCTCTAACAGAACCTAAACCACCAGATTCTTTTAGTTATGAAATAAATTCATCAATTGTGGGCTTTCTTATTCAAATCAAAGGAACTATTTCCTCGGTCTTTGTCTCTTCTCATTCTCCCTTTTGAGTACTGGGTACCAGTTCTACTTTCTTCCTCCGAGCCTTGGGTTGCTCTATCATCGATTTCTTCTTTGGTGTGGGGGTCCTTTTGTATACATTCATGATTGGTGCCCTCTTAGATAGATTTTGTAGAATCTCAGCATATGTGCCAAACCTATTTGCATCAAGATCCAAGTTTGCATCATTTAGGGCATCATCATATGCCTTAGCAATTTTGGTAGTGATCTCGTATCCCAGCTCAGGAGCATATACATCTCTTAGTTCCATTGCTTGAATGATGCAGTTGTCAGTAGTAACCAGAAAGAATACATCATCCTTTTACAGGTCAACTATAGTTGAAGACACCCTCTCTCTTTCATGCATCTCTAATTGAAATGCCTCAAAGTATTCAATCATTGCATTACTTAGCTGGTCTCCTAGTCGATTGGCCATTTCAACGATTTGATGCATGACCGATTTATCGATTCTCCAATGCACTTTACCGATACCCAGGAATAAATTCAAGTAGTAGAAGTATAGGCAAACCGGAAGGGTTCCATACTTCATGGATTTATTTCTCACAACTCCAAGCTTCTTCATGTTTTCAAATATTTGGCTTTGAAGCATTGCACAAATGTCATATTGGGCATTGTCATGCATTATTCGGTGTGCGGTGTGAATAGCTCCACCTGGTACACTATTTAAATTGCTTGACTGATAAACTTTGTACCCAATAACAGCAGACACAAAATGTACTCCATCATCCTCAATGTCATTCATGGTCATAAGTCAACCATCAGATCTTGACTTAGTCATTTTGTTGACAATGGCATTGGGAATGGTCAGCAAGGTTAGAGCTTCCCATTTGTTATTATATCCAATTACTTGTGGAGATCATCTTTGGTGATTTTGTGACATGCACCTCTGTTGAGCCAGAAACCTAGTTCATGAAGACGGCTCAACACTAGTCTAATTTGGTCTTCCCTAAAGATTGCTAGGTAGCATACTCCATTTATCAATTTGGATGATACGAGCTTGGCGTACTTGTCAGGAAGATTCCCTTCTTCACATAGTAACAGGTATTCGCCTTGAATATATGTTTCACCCAATTCTTCCTATTTAGCATGAATGAACATCGTGACATCTTCAGTTAAGAGGACTCCTTCTGGCACAGACGAGAGTGTACCAACCATGTCATTCTCTCTATTCTAAATTGGTGCAATATCATATGTAGGTCGATTCACTTGATATCCCCTTATCAACTTTATGTTAGCGGATGAAGAGGCCATTCTTGCTAATCAGTAACTTGCAGAAAGTAGCTTAGATCAGTATTGTACACAATAATTCTTACTGATCAAAGCACGAGAATGATACTTAGCACAAGAATCCATAAATCACAAAGTAAACAAAGTAAAAACTTGTGAGTAATTCTCCTTTCTTTTATAGGGTTAGGTTATAATGGTAACTATTCATTAAATGGCTACAATAATAAATGCCTTACCTAACTTTTCTTTCCATTTTTCCCAACCAGTTGACCTACTTTTTTAGTTAGGAAAACCCCAGTTTATTATACTTTTCTTGACCTTTTGTCCTTGTAGACTGAGTGAGTCTGATTCTAACTAGTCTTACTAGGAATGGTATGTTATCTCTATTTGAGCATTAAAGGTTGTCATTAGTATCAAATACATCGGTCAGTTACTTATGCTACTCTAGTCAAATGCAAGCACTTCAAGCTAGTCAGTTAAGTCATTACACTGAGCACCAAAGTAGTTGTACCAAGCATTAGTGTTCACCGATACCGAGTGATAGTAAACACCGAATAGATTGGACAATGAGCACCAGTGTAATTACCGAGCAGTATATACAATGTTTACCGATGAAGATAGAAAATGGCATAGTAATCAGGAATGACACATTTATCTATGCAAATAGTTACAATAGAATCACAAAACATTTTACCAAGATTGAGGATCATTTATTATAAGATTTCATCATTAATTGCAATGATGATCTTTATGTAATTCCTAGATCTAGGTTATTTTTGTACATCGTAGATCTTAGGGTTTTCTCTAAGATATTGTAACCTAAATTTTGTTAAGCGACAAAAAGAAGTATGCTATATAATTTTGTATTTCAAATCATTTTGATAGATAGAAGAGAGGAGAAGAGAGATAGAGTGAAGAAGCTTGACAAGGAAGTTATGAACAAGAAAAGAAGGCCTTGAAGCATAAGCCAACTTCAAAATATCAATTATCAGACAAAGCAAAATAGAATACAGAGACATTCAGATTAAGTAGAATCAGACAAGGCTACCGAGTAGTCCAGAGTTAAGATCTTCACATGAAAAGGTGATATTTATTCAGTACTTCATAGATCTGTATTAGACAAGGTTGAGTTATCATTAGCAGATATATTCCTATTATTTTCTAATCATTGTAATAGAGTTTGGTAAAATCTCTTAACAAAGTAGACCTAACAGTCTTTTTGTAAATCTTTTAACCGAGTGCACACTCAAGTAGTGTTGTTAAAATCCTATCACTAGGTATATCTAATCGATCTAACATGTTACTCCTAATAGGGTAAGATCACCAGAAGTGATCACCACTTCTAGCCCTAACAGACAAACCTTTTCTATCTGTAGTAGTAAATAATTTGTGGGTGTCATCCTCATCACATTTTTTACCTTCTAACAAGGGTTTCTGCATTACCAAAATACTTGTGTTATGTGATGGTTATATTGTTGATTTCATGCTATTTACCTTTGATAGTTAAATGAATGAATGATGCATGCGATGGATTCAAGTTATATTTGAAGGTTACTACTATTTTTTGTTTAAGGTTTGTGGGTATAAAGTTTTTATGGGCACTGATTCACCCCTCCCCTCTCAGTACCCTATCTCTCCAATCCAACAATTGGTATCAGAGCTCAAATCTCTTATTGGATGATTTAACCGCTGAAGATTAAAGATCTAATCATGGAGAGATATAAATTGGATAAAACAATAGAGAATCAAAGGATTCAAATGTAGATGTTTGTTAAGTAGTGTGTGTGAGTGATTTACACCTTCATGAAATAACAAGATTTAAAGAGAATTTACACTATTCAAAGAAAACTAATCTAAATAATGCACAATTAATCTAAATATCTCATGGTTCTCTAAATTGAAGTGGTAAATGAGGCTCTCAGTTGCAAATCCTCACTAGTGACACTCTAATTATGAGAATTGAACTAAGAATGATATGCAAAATAGATCTAATTATCAAATTCTAGCTCTATTTGATAAGAAAATCTCTAAAATGATCAACAATTTAAGCTAAATATCAATGAAAATGCTAAGTGAGTGGTGTGGATGCAAATTGCAAGAGCTTTGCTGCAATTCAAAGATATGGAGTGGATGAATAATGCCTCAAAATGCCTTCTATTTATAAGATTTTCCCAAGGGTAGGGGGTAGAGTGAGATAACCATGGTTAGGCTTAGGTAAGGTCAATTGGCTTTGCTTTGTCCCTAAATTGGGGGACAAACATTTAAATGGTTTCAAAAGGCTGGACCATTTCAACAAAAGTGAGTGATTTGTGTCCATTTTGTCTCCTTTTTGCTTTGTTGAGAGAATTCATATTTATTAATTAATTAAAGTAATTAAATTTAGCCATGAAGGGTAAGAGGTTCATTTTGATTTTTCATTTCAACAACTATGTCATCAATTGAATTTAATCAATTTCTTAGTGTTTTTCCCCTTTTCAAGCCTTATTTAATCATTTAATCATTTAATTGAATTTTCCTTTGATTTGAATTGCCTTTGTTCCATTTATCGATTTTTAGTGCTATTTTGATGATTTGATTGCACCTTTTGATTGAATTAAGCCTTTACCAATTTTCCATGTCTACAAATGCCCCTCTTTGAGTCGATGTGCGAAGAACACCGATTCAAAGATTCCCTTAGTATGATGATCTGATTCAGGTCCTGGTTCTGATATGCCTCTGATCATTCTGATTGATGTACTTCCTGATGATGATGATGTGCCTCTGATGATGGTGCTGATATAATTCTGATGCCTCTGATATGATATGGGTCCTGATTTGATGATAGGTCCTGATATGATGATAGGTCCTGGGTTGATTGATAAAGGTCCTGGGTTGATTGATTGCTGATATGTTGATAGGTTTGATATGATGACAGATTTGATATGATGACAAATTTGATATGATGATATGATATGATTTGCCTCCTGATATGAAACTTACATGCAATTGATTTGCCTCCTGATATGATAATGATATGATACGATACTGATATGATACGATATGATATGATATGATATGCCCCACTGATAAATGTTTTTGATGTGATGCCCATTTGATACTCTGATGCCCCCTCAGAAATAAAACATATTGAGTCCTTGATTTGAACGAGTTTGAGTAGTTGGAATATGTTTTGATTTCTAATACCGTTTGAAAGAAATAATCAAGTTTGATTTATGCCCCGATTAATGAAAATGTCCTATGATAGGTTCAAAGTGCATTTTTTAAGTGTTTATGAGGACCAATTTCACCTTAAATAGGGTAAACCCCTCATTTTACTATTCATTTGCACCATTCCCTCTTGAGATTTGAGCTCTGATATTAGCCTTTTTGGAGACGATGGTGGTCCCACATCGCGAGCATCGGTTTGAGAGAGCGCGCCGGTTCAGTCGGAGAGCGACCGATGGTCCTCCGGTATGTCATTCAAATTTTCCTCATGTCTTTAAAGTTGCATTTATGACCTTATTTAATGCATTTAAAAATTTTAATTCTGCGTTCGTGAAAAGAAATGTCGCCTCCGTGCATTTTAATATCGCCTGAAAATTTTAAATGTCGCCTTTGGTAAATTTAATGTCGCATAGGATTTTAATCATTTTAATCAGGTGTCGCGTGATAATAAGATGTCGCCTACGGTAAATATTATACCGCCTCCGTGAAATTAAGTCACGCGGATGAATAAAATCACGCGTTTGAGCAAAGAAATGTCGCCTCTGGTAAAAGAAATGACGCCAGAAAGAAAAGTCGCGTAAGAGAAAATTTTTTGTTTATTTCAAACTTTTCTAAGACGTCTGATTGCTCGATTGCGTCAACTTGATTGATATCGATCACGTCAGTGAATTCAATCGAATGTTTAGTTAGGGTATTCCCTTTGTTTGATTTCAACAACGAATTAGGACATAGGTAACTATAATATCAAAGAATAAGGTTAATCAATCTTCATCATGAATGATAGATCATGGATCTAAATGTCCATTCATTTTATGCTCAAATGCTTAGAGACATAAAACTAGGATCGTCCTTCCTCAATGCTTAGAGTTAGGATTGGTAAGTTTGATAGGTATATTTAAATTGATGACCATGATTGATTGTTTGATTTCCTGATAGTAAGTTACTCATGTGGTTCCCTTGTTTTGATTAAACAAGAGGATGTCCCTGTGCTGTACCTTCGGACTGTACCACACTGGGTGATGGAGCTTAGGACCCAGTTGACTGATGCCGAGAGGCGAGTGATTAGGCGCTGCGGTTTACTGTGCGTATTAGAGCTTCCTCGGTTCCAGATGAACCGAGGTTTGATTACTGCTGTCGCAGAGCGTTGGCACTCTGAGACAAACACATTTTGGCTACCACAGGGCGAGATGACTATTACACCGGAGGATGTTTACAGATTGCTACGGATCCCGACTCATGGAGAGATAGTATATTATGACGCAGTCTATGACGGGACCTATTATCGACGAGTATTCAGAGATCCGTCTATTGGTGATGACTGTATCTTATGGCCTCAGTTTGCCTCATTTCCTGTTTTACCAGCCTTATTGGGTGCTATCATTGGTGGTGTTTTATTACCTGATCGACAAGGTCGCGGATTTTCAGTGGGATGGGGCAGGATTATCGAGGATTTGCTACATCATCCTCGACGCTTTGACTGGAGATCTTGTGTGCTGGCACAGCTTTATCATGATCTGCATGAGGTGGTTTACAGGAGATCAACCTCATTATCTGCTGGGATTCATATTTTACAGTTGTGGATATGGGAGCACTTACCAGTTAGTCGTCCTATATCAGATCGAGATCGTCCTCTAGGATATCCTTTCACATGGCAGTATACTGGTATGGTGACACAGCATCACTTCGGTCACTTGGAGTATTGGCGATGACAGATTGATGACATGGATGAGGTCTATTGGAGACCATATGTTGAGGTCGAGGATTGGAGAGAGGATAGCTTGGAGTTACCCTATATGTTTGCTCCTCGATGGATGATCGGCAGGATCGACTCTGTTCTTGAGAGATTCTTGGCAGGGAGAGTACTACGACAGTTTGGGCGGATTCAGCCTATGCCTCAGGGATCTGCAGTATATGCTCATTCTAGTGCAGAGCATGCTACTTGGGGTCACATGCCTTCATATGATGACGCTATAGAGCAGATATCATTACTGGGTTATATGGATTGGGACATGAGGTTACATATCAGAGATGCCGGAGTCACACAGGAGTATCTAGCTTGGTTGATGGAGCATTCGATGCCTCGCTTTACAGACCCTGCAGAGCCAGTACCTGGGCGAGATGATGATGGTGGTGATGTTGGTGGTGGGAGGAGACGCAGAGGTAGACCCCGAGGTAGGGCAGTGATTCGGCTCAGAGGACGAGCGA
Organism: Chamaecyparis obtusa; assembly: GCA_027943335.1. Lineage (NCBI taxonomy): Eukaryota > Viridiplantae > Streptophyta > Pinopsida > Cupressales > Cupressaceae > Chamaecyparis > Chamaecyparis obtusa. The sequence continues at coordinate 90,056 of BSBK01000342.1, read as the reverse complement.
GAGATGCACAGGTACAGGCACCACCTCCTCCTCCTCGTCCTGCAGTAGCACAGAGACAAAGGATAGATCGTTAGGATCATGTGAGGGCTGCCAGACAGGATCCAGGGACAGGACAGGATACGAGAGCAGGATTACAGCAGACTACTGTGGATGGTCAGGACACAGGTGCACAGCAGATGCCAGCAGCTTTTTCCCGTGATCGGGGAAAAGCTCCTATAGATACAAGTGATCCTCAGAGTACCTATGAGGTTGGAGAGAGCTCTAGTACTACCCAGCTACGAGCAGATGTGGGAGCATTACGGACAGAGGTGTCACAGATGTCATCTATGATTCAGCAATTGGTATCGGGTTTGGCTCCCTTGGTTCCTCTCCTTGTTGCTATGGTTGGTCAGACGCCTCCTCAGCAGCCTCCATCACAGCCTCCTCCACAGCCTCCTCCACAGCCTCCTCCAGGACCTCCTCCCAGTGGTGACGAGAGATGAGCTATGAGTGCTCTTATTTATCATTTATGTACTGATGCTGAGATACTTGATATTGTACCATAGTCTTGTGACCTTGGTGTCACCTTTCCAGTTGTATTTTGACACTTATTTGACATTGATGCCCCTGTTGATGGGCGATTATAGAGTTGAGTTTTTATGACATCATTGTTATGAGTAGATGTGTGATATGAGAACATTTATGATCTTTCCTGCTTTTACTTGATGATATATGAGATTTCCTTTAGATGCTGCTATATGTGTTTATCTAATGCATTTGTTTTTTTGAATGGATATTGGCTATGGATGCAACGTATCTTATGTATGATATAGATAGATGGATGCATTTCTTCTTCCTGTATGGATGCAGTTTTGATATGTTATTTCTCATGTATGCAATCTGAATGGATGCACTCTGTATGCAAATGTAAATGATTATTTACTTCTTTTCTTTGATAATATCTATGTAATGATTAATGATATGGAATGAATGCAAAAAGTATAATCTCATATATTTTTATTTTTGTAGAAAAGATGATGTTGAAATGATGTTGTCCTTGTTGACTTAACCCTGTTAATGATGTCATGTACCCCCTTTTTGATGCGAAAATAAAACCCTTGGGAAAAAAAAAAAAATGCACATGCAATTAATCTAACATGATAATGCATTTAACCTTTTTTATGAATGCAGCTAAGTGTCACTAGCTTTTAGCAAATAAATGCCTTGAGGATATATTTTCATCATTGAGCACTTGGGACCGGAAAGTCGATACAATCACTACTGCCCACTGACATGATGATATGAATATCGCTTTTTATTTACTGCTCATATGGTAACCTCCGTTTTGCTTTCCCATCGGTCTCATCGATACGACTATCACTGATTTCAAAAAAATCATGAGAGTACGAATACCGATTTTGTCGGATTCTATGTTGCAAGTGGATTTTGTCATTTAGATATGAAGAATCTAAATATCCAAGGTATCCGGTTGCGTAAACAAACAAAGGTTAACTCATTGTTTTATAAGATAATCCTCGATGGTTCTTTGATGACCATGTCTTTAGATGAATTCTCATAAGGAAATGAATTTTCCTCCAAACAGTCACGTCATAGTCAAGAAAAATATCATGTCTCCATCATTGCCAATCTAGTCGAAACATCAGTGATGAGCTAAAAAGACTTGATACAAATTGAATGAATGTAAGTAAACAGATTTTTAACCAACTTTTCAAAAGAATCTATCTAAGTGTTTTGCATTGTTTTCTGATTTTCAACAAAATATTTTTCCAAGTGTTTGATCATGACATGATTTTTGATTTTTAATCCTGAATAATAAGTCAATTTAGGCTTCAAGGATTTTGTTGTGGTAGTCAACTTTTTTTATTATCAATCCAAGGTTTACAAAAATCTGATCTCTTTTCTGAAAATGTTGATCTCTTTCCGTTTGTGACTGAATGTTGTTCATATGAATCCTTTTTGAGGTACCCACTTTCCAATCCGTTTATGCTGCCCCCAAGTATTTGATGTATCAATTTTGATAACTTTAGGCAATGCAAAGGATGGTGCTACAAACTGTTATTATGACTATGTACAAATGACGGATGCAATGAAGGTTTAGACAAATGGGATGATGAGATGCATTATATACACATGTGACTAGGAAGGAAATGACTTAAGGGAACCAAAAGCGCTTGTTACCAAGTTTTCACTTTTGGGTATTCTCTTTTTTTTTGCTACCAAGGCGCCTATTTGCTAGGTTTTCACCAAGGCACTTTTTCTCTTTTTTCATTTTTTTTCATTTTTTTTCATTTTTTTTGTTTTTCATTATCACCTTGGCACCTATTTGCTAGGTTTTCACCAAGAGATAGTTTTTCAAATGTTTTTGCTTTCTTCAGGCTCAATTTTCCACTGTTTTTGATCTTTCTTCTTTTCCAATGTTTTGGATTTTCCATTTTCAAATGTTTTTGGTATTTTCCATTTTCAAATGTTTTTGGTATTTTCCATTTTCAATTATGTACAATAATTATGATGCTCTCTCATCTGATACTCTTTATACTCTTTCATCTGTTTTAGGTGTAGAATCTCTTCAAATGAATGCTATTTATGGGTTCTTGTAATTCTTCACCATTACAATCTGATAATTTATATGTTCCAGTTCCAAAGGATGATGCTATCACAAATGGGCCTATCCAATTAGCTTCCCACTTTCCTTTCTTTTCCCTTTCAACTTGATTTTTGGGATTTTCTCTTAGTAGCAAGTCTCCTACTTGAAAAGTTCTTGGTTTGATGTGTTTATTGTAATTGTGGGAAATCCTGTTTTGATAACCTTTTAAATGCTCATAAGCTTGAGTCTGATGTTCCTCTAACAATTCCAATTGTTGTAGTCTGGCAATCCTATAATCCTCATCAGTGATCAATCCTCTTAATGAAACCCGTAGAGATGAAATTTCAACTTCTAATGGTAGAACTGCTTCAGTTCCATAGACTAAAGAGAATGGGGTGGCTCCTGTAGGTGTTCTGATACTAGTTCTGTAAGCCCATAGTGCGGGATTTATTTGCACGTGCCAATCTCTTCCTGATTTGTTAACTGATCTTTTTAATATTTTGAGGATATTTTTGTTTGTTGCCTCAGCTTGTCCATTGCCTTGTGGATAATAAATGGATGATGAATGATGTGTAATGTGAAATGTCATGCAAAGTTCATCAATATCCTGATTTTTGAATTGTTTCCCATTATCCGTGATAATGGCATGTGGAATACCATAGCGGCAAATTATGTGGTTCAAAATGAACATTGAAATTTGTTTGCCGGTTGCTGTTATTAATGGAACTGTTTCCACCCATTTGGTGAAGTATTCTGTTGCTGTGATGATATACTTGTGGCCGTTTGAAGATGGAGGATATATAATCCCAATCAAGTCAAAACCCCATTGATAAAAAGGCCATGGTGTAATGAATGGGTGTAATTCTTGAGCCGGTGCATGTATCATATTACCATGATATTGACATTTGCTGCATGTCTTCACAAATTGACAAGCATCCTTTTCTAATGTTGTCCAAAAGTACCCTAGACGAAGGATTTTCTTAGCTAGATTAAAACCGCTTGAATGTGACCCACAAATGCCTTCGTGGACCTCGCGTAAAGCTAACTTAGACTCTTCTTCCTCTAGACATCTAAGTAACGTCCCATCAAGACCCTTACGATACAATGTGTCTGAAAGGATTAGGTAACGGGCGGCTTGGCGTATGAAGTTACATTTTTGGGCACGAGTTTGGTCTATGGGGAGTACTTGGTCTTTAAGGTAAGTATAGATGGGTCCATACCAAGGAGAGTCATGTCCATGTAAAAGAGCAACAATTTGGGTGTCAGGAAGGTTAAATGCCGGTTTTACCAACTCTTCCACCAAGAACTCATACTTCTCATTTTGATCTGGTTTTTGTAACAATGAAGCCAAGGTAGCCATGGCATCTGCTGCTCTATTCTTTTCTCTTGGAATTTGTTCAAATGTGATCAAAGCAAAGTACTTCTTCCATCCATCAATCAAGGTTTTATATTTCATCAATGTTATGTCCTTGGTATTGTATTCATTATTAACCTGATTGATTATGAGTTGGGAATCTCCATACACTTGTAATTCTGCAATACTCCATTCTAAAGCCATTTTGATGCCAATGACTAATGCCTCATATTCCGCTATATTATTGGTGCATGGAAATAAGAGTTTATAAGACTTTGGAATGGTGTATCCTTGAGGAGTAACCAATAATATACCTGCTCCAGAACCTCCTTGTGTGTAAGATCCATCAAAATATAACTTCCATGTCTTTGCTTCTATGTTGACAATTTCTGCATCTGGAAATTCAATTTGCATGGTTTGTGTAGACTCCATTGGGTTATCTGCTAAGTGATCTGCTATCACTTGTCCTTTAATTGCTCTTCTATCAACATATTCAATGTCAAATTCACTTAGGATCATGACCCATTTTGCTATTCTACCTGTTAAGGCAGTTTTACTTAGTAAGTATTTGAGAGGATCAATCTTGGCAATTAATTTGATCTTATGCATCAACATATAATGTCTTAGTTTTTGAGATGCAAAAACCACTGCTAGACATGCTCTTTCCATGAATGAATAATTGAGTTCATATTTTATTAAGGTTCTACTAAGATAGTAGATTGCCCTTTCTTTTCCTTGCTCATCTTCTTGTGCCAACAATATGCCTAGAGACCTTTCTGTGGCTGATATGTATAACAACAGTTCTTTACCTTTGATAGGTGACATAAGAATAGGTGGATTTATCAAATAAGTCTTCAAAGTAGCAAAGGCCTTATCACATTCCTCATCCCACATAAATGTAGTATCCTTATGTAACAATCTGGTGAAGGAGTGACACTTTTCTGCTAATTGAGAGATAAATCTCCTTATTGATTGAATCTTTCCTTGGAGTGACCTCATTTGGCTAATATTTCTTGGAATCTCCATTTCTAGAATTGCTTGTACTTTTTCAGGATCAACTTCAATGCCTTTTGCTGACACTATATAACCCAATAACTTGCCGGATTGGACACCAAAGGCACACTTCTTTGGGTTTAGTCTAACTTTGAATTGTTCTAACCGAATGAATATTTTTCTTAGGATTTGTAAATGCTCTTCTCTATTGTGGGATTTTGCTAGAATGTCATCCACATAATCTTCTAAAAAAGTATGCATCATGTCATGGAAAATAGTTGTCATGGCCCTTTGATATGTAGCTCCAGCATTTTTTAAACCGAAGGGCATAACATTCCAACAAAAGGTACCCCAAGGGCAAGTAAATGCTGTCTTTTCTTGGTCTTCGGGAGCAATCTTGATTTGGTTGTAGCCACTAAATCCATCCATTAATGAGTACATTGCGTGACCTGCTGTCAAATCCACTATGGTATCAATGCTTGGCAATGGGAAGTCATCTTTGGGACATGCAAGGTTTAAATCTCTGAAATCCGTACACACACGGATAGATTTATCATGTTTAGTAACTAGCACAATGTTAGAGATCCAATCAGCATATGCTATTGTTCTTATGAATCCCACCTTTAACAATTTTTCCAATTCTGCCTTGACTAGAAGAGCCACATGTGGGTGCATTTTCCTTAGTTTTTGCTTTACAGGTTTAACTCCGGGTCTAACATTCAGATGATGCATTATGAAATCAGGATCCAATCCAGGCATATCGGCATATGACCATGCAAAATTTACTTGTTGTTCTTGGAAGAATTTGATAAAGTCCTCTCTTTCAATAGATGTAAGTGATGCAGCCAAGTGTACAACCTTTGGCTCTAGTTCCGTGCCAATGTTAACTTTTTCTGTTGGTTCTATAAGAATAGATGACCGTTCTTCTTCATGTTCAGGCAAAGTATCCAATCTCTCTTCTAATGGTGCCACAGTTGGGTTTTCACCAAAAGAAACGTCTTTTATTTTCATTGTTTTTGGTTCTAATGGTGCCACAGTTGGGTTTTCACCAATAGAACTTTTCATTTTTTTATTTTTTTTTATTTTTTCTTTTTTTTGACTAAGAGATTGGACCCTTGCTGTTGTCATCATGTCCGTATTGAGTTCGTTGGTGAAAGAGGGTTCAACCGCATTGAGGTATTGGTTTGTGGCTTGGTCATTTGGGAAGTAAAGTAAGTCATGTGGTTCAGTTTGATCCCAATCAATGAGGTCTGGATGTATCAAAATTAAGGAATTATTGGGTAAGGTATCATCAATAGGATTTATGGACATGACCGTATTTGTGTGTGAGTGATTTGCACCTTCATGAAATAACAAGATTTAAAGAGAATTTACACTATTCAAAGCAAACTAATCTAAATAATGCACAACTAATCTAAATATCTCATGGTTCTCTAAATTGAAGTGGTAAATGAGGCTCTCAGCTGCAAATCCTCACTAGTGACACTCTAATTATGAGAATTGAACTAAGAATGATATGCAAAATAGATCTAATTATCAAATTCTAGCTCTATTTGATAAGAAAATCTCTAAAATGATCAACAATTTAAGCTAAATATCAATGAAAATGCTAAGTGAGTGGTGTGGATGCAAATTGCAAGAGCTTTGCTGCAATTCAAAGATATGGAGTGGATGAATAATGCCTCAAAATGCCTTCTATTTATAAGATTTTCCCAAGGGTAGGGGGTAGAGTGAGATAACCATGGTTAGGCTTGGGTAAGGTCAATTGGCTTTGCTTTGTCCCTAAATTGGGGGACAAACATTTAAATGGTTTCAAAAGGCTGGACCATTTCAACAAAAGTGAGTGATTTGTGTCCATTTTGTCTCCTTTTTGCTTTGTTGAGAGAATTCATATTTATTAATTAATTAAAGTAATTAAATTTAGCCATGAAGGGTAAGAGGTTCATTTTGATTTTTCATTTCAACAACTATGTCATCAATTGAATTTAATCAATTTCTTAGTGTTTTTCCCCTTTTCAAGCCTTATTTAATCATTTAATCATTTAATTGAATTTTCCTTTGATTTGAATTGCCTTTGTTCCATTTATCGATTTTTAGTGCTATTTTGATGATTTGATTGCACCTTTTGATTGAATTAAGCCTTTACCAATTTTCCATGTCTACAAGTAGTATAAACGGGCTAAGGATGACTTGAAAAAGTTACTGGTTCAAAGAAAGAACTTGGCTATTCTGGAGAATGAGACTGATTACCATGAAGAGGAGATTGATGATTTATTTGATCACATTGGATCTAGTTTAGGAAGTATTTTGGATGGTTCTGAAAGTACAATCTCTGATTTGTTTGAAAAGAATCTTCACTTAACCGAACAAGTGAAAGATCTACAAATCAGTCAGGAATCACAGATGGTGAGAATGATAGATGTAATGAATAATGCTAGGTAGGCTGAGCGAGAAAGGAATCTAGCTGTTGAAGACCGAAGATAGATAACTGAATAACTTCAAGCAAAGGAAACTGAGATACAAAGACTCACTGAGCACCATTTTGAAATATCCAATCAGATGATGATTGTAAATAAGGAGGTCAACCAAGTAAATGGTGAATTATCAAGAAAAATTGAGGATATTGGAATACTCAGGGAAGAAAATGAGAAATTGAGAAATGAAGTAAAGACTCAACAATAGCACAATGAAATGATGAAATTGGCTGAAGATAGTTCTAAAAAGATTGATGATTTTCTGACTAATCAAAGAAGATTTGGAAGTAAAGCTGGATTAGGCTATACCGGTGAAGGAGAATCATCCAAACTAGTTGAACAAGTCAACAACAATCAAAATCAAAGACCTAAGACGCTGTCATGCTATCAGTGTGGAAAATTGGGACATACCTCAAATCTCTATAGAAGTAAAGCACAAGGTAAACCTCCAGTCACTCCTAAGTTTAATGGTTATTGTTATTACTTGTTAGAATAACTGAGAGGGGGGTGAATCAGTTATCTAGTGTCCCAAAACAAAATGTATAATTCAAAACTAGTTCTTCAATTTCTGCTCATCGGTAAACAATAAATACTTTCACTGTTTGTGCTTTTACTAATTACCAGTCTAATACTATAACAATTTACTGATCAAATCTAACATGTAACATGTAAAGAATGATAACAACCAAATATCACAATCAACAAATAACACAAGAGAGTTAACGTGGAAACCCTATAAAGGGAAAAACCACTTGGGACCGACAACCCAAAATTGTTCACTCTTCTGAAGTGAGGTCGTTTAAGACCCAACCTTGTTAAAGGTTTACAAACAGACTGTCAGGTGTGACCTTGTTAGAGGATTTTAGACTAGAAGTTATCATCCAACTAGCATTCACTATGGGGTTGATAGGATAACAATGTTCATTCTATGAATGATACATCATAAGACTTTCAGAGTCCACTCGGTTAAGAGATTTTGACTGTATACAATGGTTAAATATGTAACAGTAAATGACCTGCCTTAATACAACTTCAATTGTAGATTACAGATCAATATTTAGTCCATACAAATCCTTCTAATCAATATTTCACTTCAGATTCAATACTGTATCAACTTACTATCAATCAGTAATTGCTCTTTGTAGCTCGGTAATTGTTATGCAGCCTGGTTCTTGCTTAACCAGTATGATCAGAATGCATGAAAACCTTGTTCACGCGATATTCCTGCAGTTTCTACTTTTTTCCGCATCCTTCATAAAGAAATTATCTTCTCTTATATAGACGAGTAAATCATTTTCTTCTCCACCATCAGATTTTGCTGCTTAACCACATTCATAGATTTTCTCGGTACTTGTGTCAATAACACATTTCAATCTTTTTCATTAGATCTTCCTTGAATTTCGTCAGCCATCGATCTGTGTAACAAACATTATCTATTACCTTGATGTTATACTCTTGCCAGCTCATCAATCTTATCAGCTAAACTTGATCATTTAATTTATTTTGTTCTGCTTGATAAACAAAGAAATGTGTCGGTGAACACTGCTCAGTTAATACTACGATCGGTATACACTACACTCCGTCGGTGTATACTAGAAATGCTTCATTTACCGACAACACTGCTTTGTGTCTTTTAGCTCTATACTTCATCATAGATGAATGAAACATAATAAAGTCAATATCATCAAGTCATAGACTCATCAACAAGTTACTCAATGTGTTCCTTATCCTCATCTGTCATGTACATCTTTCTCCATGTAGATTTCTTTGTTCTTCATCTCTTTCACCTTTCTTCAGATGTCTCGGTATAGTAACTTACAAGATAAGTGTTGTCAAACTAGTTGACATCAATGACAACATAATACTGATTTAATCATATTACATATCTAATCAACAACTCCTCAATGATCTTTAATCACAGATTCTTCAATTAGATTCCAAATCAGTTGTAGTTCAACAATCTCTCCCTTTGGCATTGATGGCAACTCAAGTAATATGAAATGTACCATACACATACCAAACATATATTCTACAACTTAGTGAATAAAATGTTGTAGGTTGAATAGACTTAATATGTTTAATCACTACGTTACTAAACAACATTAAATAGTACAGCTTTACCATTCTGCAGTTGTGATCTTTTTAGTTCCTATTCTTTGTAACTGATCTTCAATACTCTGTCTCATTCAGATTGTCTGTCCCTTAGATAATTCTTGTCGGTGCTTGTTCCTTTTCATATCTTATTTATCTTTCCCCTTTTCATTTCATATTGTTTATCTCTCCCTTTAACAACAATGCCAAAGAAACAAATAAACAAACAATTATGTCTTCCTCTGTATCTCTGAATACTGATATTCCAATTGGTTCAAGTTCTCAAACTTAATCACAACCTTGAACATGATTCAAAGTGTGAACTATGCTGCATCAACATGAATGATCTTCTAATATAAGTAGGCTGATGCAACAACCAAATCACCTTAGTGATCGATAGATAGGGGACGGACCCCAAGTCTAGTCCTCAAGTATTCAAATGTGTCCTTCAGTAGGGGTTTTGTAAAAATATTTGCAAGTTGTTCTTTAGATGTGACAAATTCTAACTTCACTTGCTTCTCTTGCACTTGTTCTCTTAAGTAATGATACTTAATAGATATATGCTTTGTCTTAGAGTGCATCATAGGATTCTTTGAAATATTAATAGCACTAGTGTTGTCACAATATATAATCATCAGGCTAGTGATTACCTCATTCATTCCTTCCAACACTTGTTTGATATATGCAATGTTTGAACAATTAGTAGCAGCAGCAACATATTATGCTTCAACTATAGACTGAGAGATACAAGCCTGCTTTTTACTTGTCCAGGTTACAAGTCTTTCACCAAAGAAAAATGCTCCTCTGGTGGTGCTTTTTCTATCATCCACATTTCCAACCCAATCAGCATCGGTGTAAACTTTTAGTTCAAACTTCCCTTCCTTAGGATACCATAATCCAAAATTTTCTATTTTCTTCAAGTATCTTAAGATTCTTTTTGTAGCTATCATGTGTGATTCTCTAGGATTAGTAGAAAATCTTGCAACAATTCCCACAACATGTGTTATATCTGGTCTACTGTGAACTACATATATTAACTTACCAATCATGGATCGGTAGAGTGTCTAGTTTACCTTTGTAGTTTCATCCTCCTTTGTCAATTTGCATCCAGTAGCCATTGGTGTTCCCACAGGTCTGGTATCTTCCATGCCAAATGTCTTTAGTACTTCCTTTATGTATTTAGATTGTGTGATGAATATTCCATCACTCTACTGAATCACTTGTAGTCTAAGAAAGAACTTAATCTCTCCGAACATAGACATTTCAAATTCCTTTTTCATTTCATCAGCAAATGCCTTGCAGACAAGATTTGAGCCTCCAAAGATGATATCATCAACAAATATTTTAGCAATGATAATAGTATCATCAGTATCACCTTTCACATATAGATTGTTGTTTTCACTTGTTCTAACAAATCCAATACTTAACAAGTAAGTATGCAGTCTTTCATACCATGCTCTCAGTGTTTTCTTCAAACCATATAAAGCTTTATGTAGTCTACATACCATGTCTTTATTGTCGGGATCAAAAAATCCTTCACATTGTTCAATGTAGACCTCTTCTTCAAGTATACCATTTAAAAATGCTGACTTCACATCCATTTGATAGACTTTGAATTTCCTGTGTGCTGCATATGCAAGTAGCATTCTAACTTCTAATCTAGCAACAGGTGCAAATGTTTCACCATATTCAATGCCTTCTTCCTGTGCATATCCCTTGCATACCAATCTAGCTTTATTTCTTATGACTTCACCATTTTCATTCAATTTATTCCTGTATGTCCACTTAGTACCGATAAAATTTTTATCTTTTGGTCGGGGTACTAGGGACTAGGTTTTGTTCTTCTCTATTTTCTCTATTTCTTCCTTCATTGCATTAACCCATTTTTCATTCTCTAATGCAACTTTCATAGTTTTAGGTTCAAATTGACAAATTAAACATGTACCTTATCTTGTTTTGCTTCTAGTTTGCATTCCAGCATGTCTGTCTCCAATGATTTGTGTTTCAGGATGATGTCTTCTGACAAAGCTAGCCAAAACTTGATTTCTCCTTTTTTGCTCATCCTGCTTAAGGTCATTTTCTTGCTCGGTAGCTCCATCTTGTTCCTCAGTTTGTGTTGTCTGTTGTCCTACATTGTTTCCCTACTGACCGGTTGTCACAATTTGCGGTGTCAGTAGATACTCTAGATGTTCAATGTAAGTGAATCTACCATAGTCTTTCAGTTCCTTTGTACTTTCCTTTATGTACTTGTTATCAAACTCATCAACACAAACATTAGTACTTTCAACTATCTTATTTGTAACCTTATTCAGACATTTATATGCTTTACTTGTAGTGGAATATCCCATAAATATTCCTTCATCTCCTTTAGAATCAAATTTTCCATTTCTCTCATCTTTCAAAATAAAGCATTTACTTCCAAAAATTCTGAAATAACTTACAGTAGGTTTGTGTCCAAACCATAGCTCATAAGATGTTTGGTTGGAGTCCTTCTTCAGTTGTACTCAGTTAAGAACATACACAATTGTACTAACAGCTTCCCTCCAGTATGTCTGAGCAACATTCTTCTATATCATCAATGTTCTAACATAGTCAATTATAGACCTATTCCTCCTTTTAGGAATGCCATTTTGCTGAGGTGTCCTCGGTGCAAATACCTATCTTTTGATTCCATGCTCATTACAAAAATTAGTAAATTCATTAGAGATAAATTCACCTCCTCTATCAGATCTTAAACATTTTATTTCCTTTCCAGTTTCTTTCTCTACCTTAGCTTTATACCACTTAAACATTTTGAAAGCTTTAGATTTCTCTTTCAGGAACATAACAATCATCAGTCTAGTATAATCATCAACAAAAAGAATAAAATATCTATCACCAGAACAACTCTGAGTTCTCATAGGACCACATAGGTCGGTATGAACCAACTCAAGTATCTTCTTTGTTGAGTAGTCTTTGCTTTTAAAATAAGACTTAGTCATCTTACCTTTCTGACATTCATGGCACATGGCATGATCAGGTTTTGTCAAGTTAGGTAGTCCTCTAACTCTTTTCTTTCTACTAATCTTGATCATGTTGTCAAAGTTCACATGGCATAATATCTATGCCACAACCAAGCATCTTCATCCTTTATTAACAAACAAGAAGACTGATCCATATCAAGATAGAATAGATTACCTTTGGATTATGTACCAGTTCTGACAAGTCTTCCTCCATCATCATAGATCTTCACCTTTTTGCTCTCAAAAGTTAGTCGGTGGTCTGAATTGTTTAGCTGAGCCACACTTAACAAATTATAGTTCAATCCATCTACCCAGTATGCATTTTCACATTGTAGTCTGTCATTGATCAATAGTGATCCTTTACCTCTTACCATACAAGGTGCATCATTTCCCATTCTCACAGATCCTCCATTATATTCAACAAGATGATCAAACTTCTCTACATCACCAGTCATATGATGTGTACAACCATTGTCTATGATCCATGTATCATTTCTGCTTACTTTAGAGATCAGTGTTGTCTCTTCATGTTTCTCTTCTTCTTCTGAGTCATCTTTCATAGCAACAAATACAACTTCTATATCATCATCAAAATCAGATTCAATTTCAATATCTTCAGCTATGTAACATACCTTTTTTCCTTTTTCATCTCGGTTGTCTCTATTTTTGTGTTGGTAGCCTCTGTTGACTCTTCTCCCATAGCTTCCTTCAGATCGGTCTTTAGATCTATCATCACCTTTCTTCTGTGGACATCTAGCAGTGATGTGACCGACTTCTTTATAGTTAAAGCACGCTAAAGGTAGCTTACCTCTATACATTCCTTTTCCTTTGGGAAATCTTCTGGCCATAAGTGCTTCAAGCTCATCAAGTTTATCATCGGTATTGTCATCACTATCACAATTCTTACTATTCTTGCTAGACTTTCCAATCTTCAAAGAAGACATGAAAGCGGTTTCAACAGAAGGAACAAAACTGTTATAAAAGTTTTTTAATTCAAAGGTTTTAAGTTTACCAATCAGAGTGTCAAGAGTAAGGTTGGATGTAGCTCTTATTTCATGAATTGTAGAAATCCTGATTGCATAAACTGGTAGCAAAGTTCTGAGAATCTTGCGTATCACTGTTTCATCATCAATTACTCCATTAGATGCTCTAATAGCATGTACCACCTCTTTGAGTCTATTTGAATATTGGACAATGTTCTCACCTTCTTTCATTCTCATATCATCAAATCTGCCTCTCAAACTTTCAGCTCAGGCTCTTTTGACATTCATATCTCCACTGTATATTTGTGTGAATTTATCCCACATTCCTTTGGCAGTCGTGCATGTCTTGATATCTTCAAATTCAGTGTCGGTACAGGCAACAACAAGTTCCATCATAGTAACATTGTGTTCATGTTTGTCCTTGAATTGATCAAGAGTTAAGGGACCAGTGGGCGGTTGCATGTAGCCATTCTCCATCAACTCTAGTGCAGAGTTCCCAATTCCAGATATGTGCAGCTTCATTCTTCTTTGCCATACTGTGAAGTTCTCTTTGTTCAGTTTCGGTACTTCTCTCTTATACATCTTGAGACCTTTATGCTTAAGTCCTTAAAACTCTATTCCAAGCAACCAAAGCTCTAATACCAATTGTTAGAATAACTGAGAGGGGGGTGAATCAGTTATCCAGTGTCCCAAAACAAAATGTATAATTCAAAACTATTTCTTCAATTTCTGCTCATCGGTAAACAATAAATACTTTCACTATCTATGCTTTTACCGATTACCAGTCTAATACTATAACAGTTTACTGATCAAATCTAACATGTAACATGTAAAGAATGATAACAACCAAATATCATAATCAACACATAACACAAGAGATTTAACATGGAAACCCTATAAAGGGAAAAACCACCTAGGACCAGCAACCCAAAATTGTTCACTCTTCTGAAGTGAGGTCGTTTAAGACCCAACCCTGTTAAAGGTTTACAAACACACTGTCAGGTGTGACCTTGTTAGAGGATTTTAGACTAGAAGTTGTTTTCCAACTAGCATTCACTATGGGGTTGATAGGATAACAATGTTCATTCTATGAATGATACATCATAAGACTTTCAGAGTCCACTCGGTTAAGAGATTTTGACTATATACAATGGTTAAATATGTAACAGTAAATGACCTGCCTTAATACAACTTCAATTGTAGATTACAGATCAATATTTAGTCCATACAAATCATTCTAATCAATATTTCACTTCAGATTCAATACTGTATCAACTTACTATCCATCGGTAATTGCTCTTTGTAGCTTGGTAATTATTCTGCAGCTTGGTTCTTGATTAACCAGTATGATCAGAATGCATGAAAACCTTGTTCACGCGATATTCCTGCAATTTCTACTTTTTTCGACATCCTTCATAAAGAAATTATCTTCTCTTATATAGATGAGTACATTATTTTCTTCTCCACCATCAAATTTTTCTGCTTAACCACATTCATAGATTTTGCCACTTCAAACTTTCTCGGTACTTGTGTAAATAACATGTTTCAATCTTTTCCATTAGATCTTCCTTGAATTTCGTCAGCCGTCGATTTGTGTAACAAACATTATCTGTTACCTCGATGTTATACTCTTGCCAGCTCATTAATCTTATTAGCTAAACTTGATCATTTAATTCATTCTATTCCGCTCGATAAACAAAGAAATGTGCTGGTGAACACTGTTTGGTTAATATTGTGATCGGTATACACTACACTCCATCGGTGTATACTAGAAATGCTTCATTTATCGACAACACCGCTTTGTGTCTTTCAGCTCTATACTTCATCATAGATGAATGCAACATAATAAAGTCAATATCATCAAGTCATAGACTCATCAACAAGTTACTCAATGTGTTCCTTATCCTCATCTATCATGTACATCTTTCTCCATGTAGATTTCTCTGTTCTTCATCTCTTTCACCTTTCTTCAGATGTCTCAGTATAGTAACTTACAAGATAAGTGTTGTCAAACTAGTTGACATCAATGACAACATAATACTTATTTAATCATATTACATATCTAATTAGCAACTCCTCAATGATCTTTAATCACAGATTCTTCAATTAGATTCCAAATCAGTTGTAGTTCAACAATTACTGTGGTAAATTTGGACACCAAGCTTATGAATGTAGAGAAAAACTGGATAAGAATGCTAACAATCCTACCATGGAGAAACTCTATTATACTTGTAATGAACATGGACACACTGCACAAGAATGTAAGGCAAAGATGAAGCAAGTATGGACACCAAAATAGAAGATCAAACGCAAGCCTTATCAACCAAAGAGACAAGGTAACTCTTATGTTTGGGATTACAACACATGGGCTAACTGTATTGCATGTGGTAGATATGGACACATTACAACAAACTGTATGAGGAAAAGATGGGCTGGACAATCATGAAGTTGGACAAGCACTAGAATGGCATGCTTACATTGTTATAAGGTCCGTCATCTAAGAAAGGACTACAGAGACCGAGCAACATAAGGACATGTATTTGAGAGTGGAAACACTATTGCAAATATCACGAGAATTAGGAACACTATGTGGAAGAAGGCATCAAATGAGAATGGAGAGTCAAGCAATCTTGTCAGTGAAACCTCATCCAATGGATTAGGTGACATCAATACCTCTACTTAAGGTGATATAGGTATGTATGGGACTGATATTTCAAATGATCTTATTTTACATACAGTTCCTTATATATGATGAGCACATACCAAATCTGCATGAATAAAGATGCACTATGGTTTATATGTTTTGAGCTAAAAAAGTCACAAAGTCAATATATGTTAGACCAAGTAAAAGGTTACCTGTCAGTAATGACTATTCAAGGTTAACCGAGTATCAATATCAACTGAGTGCGAAATCATGTATTAACCGAGTTGTTGAAAGTTTATAGTATTCACCGAGTTGACAGTTGTCACCAAGATGGTAGTAGGTCAAGCATTAATGACAAAATTTTTGAGTGGGAATGCAAAAAAGCTATAAATACACGGAAGTCTGAGTTCATTTTCATACAGTGATTTCAAAGAGAGATTATTTCATAGAGTGAGTTCGAGAAAATAATTTTCAAGATTATCCAAAGTAGTTGCAAATCAAACCGCGCACACTCTTCGCATATTCTGAGTAAGTTGAAACCCTTACTGAGCACATTCATCACTATTTGTCAAAAACCTAGTTTGTTAATATGGCATCTACTGCAAGCACTTCTAAAGTTGTAGAAGAAGAAGTAAATCTTATTGTGTCAGCAAATTATAGTGAACCCAAATACAAGTTACACCCGGAAGTCACATCAAAAAAAAATTCAGCGGGCACTTTCTCGAGCATCCCGCCTAGGGTTTTATTAGTTGAAGACATTTGATCATGCATTCACTATAAGATAGGTGAAATAGGAAATTTTGATATGTATGTTACATATCAATGACTTTGTAGTGAAGACAAAAAGTTGAAACCAGAGCATAAACATGTTAAAATGATTGGACTCACAAATGCCCTAAATTTTCTGACAAATTTCAAAACTAAATGGATTAGGGTTGTACTAAGTCACTATCATGAGGGCACATTTTGGTTGGATAGTCTGATTAAGGTAACCAAGAGAATGATTCACAGGGTTACAGGGTATCCTACAACTGATAAAGCAAAAGCATTTTGTAGTTCCTCTTGAGCTGAAGTTGAGAAAAATATAGGTGCAACATGGGACGGTTGAGCATTGAAGATAACTTATAGTGATGATCTGGAAGTTAAGTTTGTAGCTCATGTAATAGGTTATAAGTTCTATCAGTCAAGTAGACTGAACAGTGTACCTTATAGTGTTGTGGATATGGCATTCAAAATGATAAAGAAGGGACACCAATTGGACCTTGCCGAGCTACTCCTGCGACAGGTTGAAGAGAATATGAAAACAATCTAGTCAGAAAAGTCCAACACCTATAAGTTTGGTTCATTGTTGGTGTGTTTATTTTTCTATCTCCAGAAATTCTTTCCTTCTGTCGGTCACATAGATGGCCTACCGAAAAACCAATTATTTCATAAATCACTGATTTAATGACAAGTCTAGGAGATAATTTGAACAAATTTGTAGATGATTATTTTGAGCAATTCAAGATTAAGATGAATCTTTGGAGTAGGATTCCAAGCTCACTGGTTGAGAAGTATGAGATGGATATTTGTTTCCTAGTCAACACCAACCACACTTTAATCAAATTTGTTGAGTCGAGAACAAAATGGATAGCCCCCATGGGATATGAAATGGATCTTGATTTTAGTTTGAAATCAATTAAGGCATTACTGGCTTTATCGAAGGACAAGAAGGCTGAAAGGTTTGGAACCTATGAAGAGGAAAAAACAAGAATCAAAATAGGTCTTGTCATCGGTAAAACGACTAGAAAATCCAAGAAAATGATGAAAACTTTAACTGAGCAGTTTGGAGATGAATTTGACTCATCTGACGAGTCACTAGTTGAACCTACAACTAAAGGTTAGTTATTATTGACTGACAAAGCACATGATAGTGATGAAATTGAGTCTGACAAAGAAAAAGATTCAATATCAATTTCTCCCACTCCAACTCCAAAGAAGAGGTAGTTGCCAGTGCAGTCTGGAGCACGAACAAGGTTAGCAACCGAAGCTTCACCACCTCAGAAAAAGGGAGTTGTGAAGGAAACAAAACCTAAAGCAACTACACTGACCAAGACATATGCAAAAAGAGGAACTAAGGTTGTAGCTAAGGCACCAAAGAAAAGGAGAAGATTGATTAAAGGAAGAGAAGATCTTGAAGATGAAGAAAATGACAACAATCAGTTCAAGGTTGTCAGCAATAAGAATAGAACAATAGATGAAGTTGTTGCTGATATAATTGAGCATGGAGCACTCATAGATCCAGAACTCAGTCGATTTGACAACATATCTACCGAAGATCAAAACAAAATTGAGGAGGCAGTCATCCAGATGATGATAATCTTCAAATGAGTTCCATTGGAGTTTTCTAAGCAACTACCAGAGGCATTAGAAGAAAGAATAAATCAGAAGTGGTCCTATGCCTTGGACACCAAGAATAAAATGAGGGAACAAGCCCTAGTTCAAGCAGCACCAAATTTATCTCTTGATGAAATTAAGGATTCTATGGACACTTATTCTAGGAGATTCAAAGTAAAAGCTCAGGCTATGCAAGTATTAGATGAAAATCTAGCAGATATTGATGAGTCTAGCCAACTCATCTGGACATCAATTTTTGCAACTAGAGAGCAAGCTAAGAAAAATGCATTTCTAAATTTGTCTAAGAAGAGACAGAGATCAAAAGGAAAAGGTATCTACATAGATGATGGTGATTTGGTAGAGAAGCTCAAAGAAAAGGATATATCACTTACCAAGGTAATTGATACAACACTTGTCAATGAAGTAATAAGTATTTCACAGGATTCACCGAATCCAGTAGAGATCCAAACTAAGGAGAAAAATGATGAAGATGTACTTATTGAGGACATTACTAATGGTGATCCTGATGATAGAGATGAAGATGAGGATATAAATATTGTACCAGATTGTACTCAAGATGAAGGTCAAGTTATCGAGTTTGCATTCACATAGTTACTGGGTGAGCTTCCTATTCTTGTATAAGTAGTTGAAATTTTATCACAGTAACAACCCGATGGCTCAGAACCCAAGCAACCAAAGGATACAATAGGGGAACAAGGGGCAGAGATACCAGCTGAAACAAACAAGCCTGAAGAGAAAGAGGCAACAGAGACAGAAACAAAGGATCAAGAGAATCCTAATGTAACTGAGGCCACTCCACCAAACACTACCTCAGAGACTCTAACATAGTCAACTGACACAAAGGTCACCGAGGAACAACACAAGGTAGATACAGTGTCACCCGGGAAAGTTACACAAAGTTCAGAGGTAAAGGACATTTTACCATTTATAAAGAGCTCACCTCAAGAACCGGAGAAGAAGAAGAAGAAAAAGAAAGGAAAAGGGTCGGTCACCTTAGAAGAAGTTATTGTTATACCAGAGTGTGACCCGAGAACCCTAAGCCCCAAGGAATTGAGAAAATATGGGGAGCTGTATACAAGGAAGGCAGCATAAGAAAAACTAAGACAAGAGTGCAAGAGCAAGGAAATACTTGAAAATGTAAGAGATATCTTACAACAGGTTGTCCTAGAGGTACATATAGATGAAGATACTCTGATAATGGACCAACTTGCTACACTTGCTGGAGAAATAAATGCCCTAGATATAGAAGCATACAAGAGAATAGAAGAAAGGGCAGAATCTAAAATTTAGGAAAAACTTGCAGAAAAGATCAGCTAAGAAGTGGCAATCAATAAGGTAGAGTTATCTGAGGTAATAACTAAAATTCAGAGTATTACTCAACTAATTAGTCAAATTTTGATAAAGCTATGCACTGTGGACACTTTCACTACCGAGGTCAGTGAAAAGATAAAATAGCTTGATAATGAAATCCAAGCCAGTGCACAGGCAACCTTAACCAAGCCTCAAGCATTTGCCAAGCACATCTTGAAAGTTCAAGAACTCTGGCAGTTAAGAGAGGACCTCAGAAAGCAAGAGGAAATAATAAGTGACTAAGTGACAGAATTGCAAACCGAATTGCTTCCATATTTGAAAATTTTTGAGAAGCATATTGTCAAGGCACAAACGCTTGTTGCAACACCAAAAATTTTTGTGTTGGACAACATTTTTCACATGCACGCACAAGTCGGTCTTGAGTACATTGCTCTCACCAACTTGAAAGATAAATGGGAAAACCTCTTGGAGTCATTGAAGAAAACCCATAAGCACATTTTTTATCAGCTGTAAGCATACACTTTTGCATTTGGCATTACTATCAAAAAGGGGGATAACAATGTATATGCCAAATATGTAAACAAATGCTAAGTATACTACACATTACCAGAAGCATGCACCAAGGGGGAGTATAAAATTTTGTTTGATAAGTATCTATGTATATATGGCGGAAATAGAAAATTTTGGAGACATAAGGTCTATATACATTTAAGGTTTTGATACTAATGCCAAAGGGGGAGATTGTTACCTCTATTTGAGTATTAAAGGTTGTCATTAGTATCAAAGACATCGGTCGGTTACCTATGCTACTCTAGTCGGTAATTGCAAGCACTTCAAGCCAGTCGGTTAAGTTGTTACACTAAGCACCAGAGCAGTTGTACTAAGCACCAGTGTTCACTGATATCGAGTGATAGTAAACACCGAGCAGACTAGACACCGAGCACCAGTGTAATTACTGAGCGGTATCTACAGTGTTTACCAAGAAAGACAGAAAATGGCATAGTAATTAGGAATAACACTTTTATCTATGCAAACGGTTACAAGAGAATCACAAAATGTTTTACCAAGATCAAGGATCATTTATTGTAAGATTCCATCATTAATTACGATGATGATCTTTATGTAATTCCTAGATCTAGGTTATTTTTGTACACCATAGATCTTAGGGTTTTCTCTAAGATATTGTAACCTAAATTTTGTTAAGCGGCAAAAAGCAGTATGCTATATAATTTTGTATTTCAAATCATTTTGATATATAGAAGAGAGGAGAAGAGAGATAGAGTGAAGAAGCTTGACAAGGAAGTTATGAACAAGCAAAGAAGCCCTTGAAGCATAAGCCAACTTCAAGATATCAGTTATCAAATAGAGAAGAACATAATACAAAGACATTCAGATTAAGCAAAATCAGACAAGGCTACCAAGCAGTCTAGAGTTAAGATCTTCACATGAAAAGGTGATATTTATTCAGTACTTCATAGATTTGTATCAGACAAGGTTGAGTTGTCATTAGCAAATATATTCTTGTTATTTTCTAATCATTGTAACAGAGTTTGGTAAAATCTCTTAACAAAGTAGACCTAACAGTCTTTTTATAAATCTCTTAACCAAGTGTACACTCAAGTAGTGTTGTACTAGGTAGATCTAATCGATCTGACATGTTACTCCTAATAGGATAAGATCACCATAAGTGATCACCACTTGTAGCCCTAACAGGCAAACATTTTCTATCTGCAGTAGTAAAGAATTTGTGGGTGTCATCCCCACCCCAATTTTTACCTTCTAACAAGGGTTTGTGCATTACCAAAATACTTGTGTTATGTGATGGTTATATTATTGATTTTATGCTATTTACCTTTAATAGTTAAATGAATGAATGATGCATGTAATGGATTAAAGTTATATTTGAAGGTTACTACTATTTGTTGTTTAAGGTTTGTGAGTATAAATTTTTTGTGGGCACTGATTCACCCATCCCCTCTCAGTACCCTATCTCTCCAATCCAACATGGTAGAGGTTCTACCAGTTCCCTCTAGCCCTTTACAACTCAATTCACTGAAGAGATATCACCATCTACAGATGATGATCCTTCCTCTGTCTTCTCCTCAGCAAATCTCTTTGATTCCTTTTTAAACCAAATTTGTCTGATTGTTTTCTCAGTCTTCTCTTCCTTGTTGATCTTCTCTTTTGGTTTGATCAATTCCTTCTTCTTATTGTATGACCAGTTCTTGCAATTTTTGGCTAGGTGTCCAACTTTGTTGCAGTGATAGCAGACTATCCCGGTTGCCTTCCATGGGTTCACCCTTCTTGGGTTGGGTGACTTGTTCCAAGAGTCATTGTGATTGTGTATTCCATAGTTTGTACAATTGGTTGTACTCCAGTTCTTGTTTCTCTTGGTGAATACTGACTTTGGGGATCTAAATGGCATTGTCTTTGATCTTCATTCTTCAGCCTTGTGTCCAAACTTTTTGCATGCATAGCAATATCCCTTGAAGCTTCCTATGCTTCCACTGGACATTGATATGGGGTTGGACCAGCACTCATTGGTCTTGTGGCCATTTTTACAATAGTTCTTGTAGTAACTGTTGTTGGTCCTTACCGGTGCCTTTCTGCAATCATTAGTTTTATGACCCGATTTTCCACAATGCTTGCAAGATATGTTAAAGGTTTTCTTACCTTTTTGTGCTAGTAACTTCTTCTTTTCTTTCTGTCTTTTCTTGGCTCTATAAGATTCACCATTCTCTTTGGTGACTTCACCGATGAATCCAAGACTGATTTGATCTTTATGCTTTCTTTGAGCTTTAAGTTGCTCATCAAGCTTGGCCGAAATTTCATTGTATCTTCTTAGGATTTCATTCCTTTCTTCAAGTTCTTTCATCTATTCCTTCAGTTGATACAATTATAGTGATAGTCTTTTGCATGCCTCATTTCTATCATGCCAGCCTTTCTGCATGTGGGCATTTTATTGGGTGACACTCTGCATGTCCTCTTGAAGTTGAAGAATGATAAGTTCATTCGCTCCTACGGCTTCCATTTCCCAGTCCCTTGCTTTCTCAAAGGTTGTTAAAGAATTGACTGTTGAGTTCCTTTCATCTTCAGCTTTTCTCTTTTTCTTGATTAGTTCAGTCATTCTCAGGGCATTATCCTCTTGTTCCCTCTTAAGGTTAGAGATCTGATCAGTTAAGATCTGAATCTTTTCCATGATTTAAAATATTGTCTCCTCATCTTCATTAGATCCACTATGCCCAGAGAGTTCATCGATGGTTTTATTGCTCTCATTCAACTGTAGAGCCAACTCCTTTCTCTTTGCTAGTGATCTCCTCAGTCTAATTTTCAGAGAGGCAATAATGTCATTGGGTTCCTCTAGCTGCTTCTAATATCGGTAACCCTCCATGATCTTTCTCTCAAGTTGTTAAGATTTTAAGTATAGAGAACTTGGCTTTGATACCAATTTTTAATACCAACCGATTACTGAGAGGCGGGGTGAATCAGTAAGAACTATTTTCTTGATCTATTCTTTTCTTGTTTAATACTTCTTGAAATCTAAGCAAAGTGTGAAAAAAACATTCATAGCTATAAAAGAAGTACATAGAATAACACAAGATATATACATGGAAACCCTCAGTTAGAAGGGAAAAACCATGGTGAGATAGAGCTCACAACTTCACTACTGTAGAATGAAGGCATCCTATTAGGATCTTACAAAGCACTAGTTAAGGTGCTACTCGGTTAAGGGATTTTACAAAAGATCAATTAAGATCTGAACCCTGTTAAGAGCTGCCTGATTACAGGACTTTGAACATCAACAAAGATGTTTATACCATGTTAGGGGATTTTTACAATGAACCGACTAGGTCGACCCTGATAAAGGGATTTCAATTTTCTTTCACTACTGATAAAAGCAATCACTACTCTGAGATCGATACTACGTACTTAGATCGGTCTACCAGTGTGTTCGGTTTTCTTTATCTACTGATGCATATGCTATGTTCCTTGTCTCCTGGTGTCTTCTAAGTAACGTGAGTGACCGGTGAGCACTTACCGGTGCATGGTGTTTGTGAATGTACACTAATGACAACTTAAATTTCTAACAAGAAGAACTTTTATAATATCTTAGATAGGCTTTAACTCTTCTGTGTAGCCTTGGGGGCCAAAGTGGCTCCTCAGAAGTCTACTATCATTGGATGGTCAGAGCATCCTCCTAGATGGATGGTATATAAAGGATAGGGATGGTTAGGGTCTTCCAAAATTATTTAGAGATACCTTTTGCAATAAGCCCTTCTACAAAATATATGTGGGATTAGATATTTAAGAAGGTGGAAAATAAACATTTGAAGTGGAAAACTCATCTCCTTTCACTTAATAGAAGGGTCCAAGTTGTTCAGAAAGTTTTATCTTCTCGTGCTATTTTTTATTCATCTACATGGCTCTTTTCTAATTATTAGATAAAAAAAGATAGAAATAATCTTGAGGGATTTCCTTTGGTCTAATGGATAGAGTAATCATAAAAGGAATAATGTTTCATGGGAGTGGTGTTGTACTCCAAAGTAACTTGGTGGACTTTCTTGAAATATTTGAAAGCTCGACGGATTTCACTTGCATTGAAATGGATACATAAGGCCATATATGGAAATGAGCCATAGAATTTCTTAATTAGAAATAATATCAAATTTTCTAAAGCAAAGAAAGACAAGGGATGGAAAGAGTTGAGGTTGTGTGACTTGTTTATGGGGGATTTTGAAATTAAACCATTTGGTTTTGTTATTTTTTCTTCCTTATGGAAGCATGGACTTATGTTAGGGGTTATCTCTACTCTAGAGATGCAATTAGACACTCTCCTACATACTCAGTAGTGGATAGATCCTTGTGGTGGGGGGTGAAACTTAATAAAAAATGTATGGCTTTAACATAGTACTACTCTATTAGATCTTGGAATACTCTAGGCATTTTCACCATCAGTGATCTCATGGTGAGCAACAAGATGGGAACATGGGATGAATTAAGAGTATTGTTTGACATTCCTCAATCACATAAGAAAACATACACATTGGTGGGGAAGGCAATAATGCCCTTCTTCCTCGGAAGAGTTCTCTCTACTAATCAATTATTATCTAAACAATATTAAAGTGAAATAATTATATCAGATGCTTAAGGATGATCCAACGATCTTAAAATGTATAACGAGTCATGGTACATTGACTACTTGGAGTCTAAGTGGATATTTTCTTTTAACCAATTGTGGAATCAACCTTGTGAACCTAAGAAGCAATGTCTTAGATGTTTGACCCTACTTAAAAAATTCTTTGTTGGTGATATGTTATATGTTGTTGGTCTATCCCCTCTTAATTGCTCCATGTGTAATGCCAATGAATCTACCAGTCATTTATTTTTTGAATGTTGCTTTACTAAGCTTGTAGAGTATTTGTTTATTGGATAACATGTAACTTGGAACTCTAGACCTAGTTTGTCTTGGATTTAAATTCTTGCTAGTTATGCTGATTGTTTGGCAACAAATTGAATTCATTTTGGTTTGTTCTTTTTAGTGAAGTTTTGTGGTTTTTGTGGATCAAGAGGAATGAGGAGGTTTTTCAAGGCAAAATAAGGAACCTTATAGAGTTTAACTATAAACTCACCTTCTTCCATATCATGTTGTAGGTTTCAGTTGTTTTGGAGATCCCAAAAAATAGATGTATAATTTTGGTGTAGGAAGGGGCATTGTTGATCTACAAATCCAACACCAAGTCTGCCAATTTTTTCAATGCCTTCAAAGACATCATCGATAAATAAGAATTAAATGCTCTAAACCAATTTATGCAGGAAAAAGTCATATCAAGGAGGAAATTGAGAAGGAAAATAAGAACCAAAAGAACACATACATTCTAAGATGGGATGTGGTTGCTACACCAAAGATAGATATCCCCTTGGGGAGATTCGATACAAGCAAGGAAGAGGGTAATAAAAATATTGTAGGGCAATGAGATGTTTAAATGCTATGTTCAATACATGTTTAGTAGTCAAAACTCTCTTAATCTTCCACTTTTTTGTATTAGATAGTTTGTTGTTCGGAGACTGTTATAGCTAGTTTGATGATTTTATTGTGATTATGAAAATGTAATGGTATAATGATCATTTCCCAATAAGGGGTTGGTATTAAATACATTGTACAAATAGTTATGTACTTCTTGGTAAACTATTTCTAATACAAAAAATATATTTATAAAACTTAGAGTGTATCCATGTTTTTTTAATCAAAATTTCAATTAAATAATTTTGCGGGGTTGTCGGTAATTTCAATAAAATAAAATTAGTGGAAACAATAATGAAATTAAATTTTCTTTCTTTTTTGACTTCTATCATATTTTAGAATTGCTTCAAGCAAGTAGTAGTTAGTGTGTGGTTAAATATTGGTATCAAATTTAAAAGCAATCAACACTCAATAAACCATTAGCTCAAGAATTTAGCTATAGGAGGCTATATCAAATGAACCAAACTAAACTCTCAAAAGTGGCTTATTTCTTCCTAGTTGAAGACAGTGTAATCCTTCTCTGAATGCTCATCAAATTGGCATCATGGATTATTGACTTGACTACTCCAAAATGGACGATTCAAATGCAATGCAAAAACTAGAAATGAAACTAGAATGCAAGAGGCAATGCTAGAATGAATGCAAACAACTAGTGTTCTAGAATGAGAATGCAAGAGATATGTTATGATTAACAATGAAATAAATCAAACTAGATTTAACAATGCAAAATTACTCTAAGAAATGGAGTAAACTAAGAATGCAAGAGAGCAATGAGCAAATGAACAACTAAGAATTAAAATTAGCAAGATTACTCTAAGAATGCAAAAAATGATCAAGATTACCAATATGAAAGATGGAACCTTTGAATGCAAGAGAATGGACCCTTGAGCCAAGGAAGAACTTACTTTGAAAGGAATTACCTCAAGAATGGAGGGTGGAGATTAAGAGGCAAAAGAATGTGTGATTGAGATGAAGAGGCAAAAGGAGAGTGAAGGAGATGCAAGGTTAGCTAGAAATGGGTGGTGAGGATTAAGAGGCAAAAGAGATGTTACGTAAGATAAGACAAAATAGCAATTTCGAAAGCACAAATCTCCTTTAATTGCTAATTAATCAAGATTAAGTATGTGCACACATGTAAAATGTGTTATTTTAATAAAAATGTAAAAACTTTATATTAAAAGCAATTAAATAAATTAAATAAATATGCAAGCTCTAAAAATTGGACCATAGTATAAGCTTGATGTAAGATTTTTTATTTTTTATTTAATTATGCAAAGGGGATTTCCAGGGTTACTTTGCACAATTATGTCTAGTAAATATGCCTTTGAGATTTAGGATTTTATTTGAGGCAATTTAATCAAAATTGGGGGCTTAGGTTCTACCAGACAAATTTTAGGTGATTACATTTGCTCCCCTTTGAATCGATGTGCGAGCAGCGTGTTGAGACAATTTAATCAAAATTGGGGGCTTAGGTTCTCCTAGACAAATTTTAGGTGATTACAGTTAGTACTTATTTTAAATGCACAGGAGATGATATTCATTGCATGTTTTTTTTAATATAGTTTTATGGATATTCATTGCAATGAGAGTACAAGAATGATTGTCCACATGTCTCTATCTATGTTTACAAATTATTTTTCTTTGATGTGTATCTATATGGTGGTTTGCATGCACATCAAAGTGGGGGAAAATGTAATGATGAAAATTACATACCCATGCCCTTTTCCCTTATGTTTTGGGCCCAAATGATTACTACCCTTTAAACAATAACAAGTCTATAGGTGATTTAGTTTTGTGTAAAATATTACGGGTGACCTTATTTAAACCCATCTCCATCATCATTCATCACTAACAACCAATCACAATTACCAGATATCCCATTTTTCATCTTGGATTAGATCTTTAGGTGCATAATTAAGCAAGATAATTTCCATGCATATAAAATCCTCTTCAAATATAAAATTTTAAACTCAAAATTTGATTTTGAATCTATAAATTCCTTTCCAGATATCATGAGCCAACCCAATGCATATTTGTGTGCCACATTGTTGTATTGAGGACATTTCATATTTTAAAAGAACCTAGGAGATAGAGGAATAGAAACAAATCATTCACACATGAGAGCATTACAATAGCAACAAAGAACATCATAATTGCATCATTACATCACCTTTCCATGTATTTTGCAGGTTTCTTGAATATTGTTCTAAATTTGTTGAAGTGGTTCACTTAAGAGATAAATTGTGGACAATTACAAGTTCCCAATTTGTCTATTGACGCCACCTCATTATGAACATTAATAATGTGTTGAGGTGAATTTGCTATATTCAATTGTTCCCTTTTTACCTCTTCAAGTTAAAGTTTAATTTTCTTAAAATTAGTCACATAGGCATAGATCTAGACCAAAATAGAGCATAACCAATTTATAAATGTATTATCATTGATCTTAACGGGACTCTAATTTATATAACATTGGCAAGTGAAATTTCAACATCTTCAACAATATATTCTCCATCCAAAATCTAGCTAATTATTTTATTCAATTTTTTTTAATATGTAAAATTTAATTATGTATTCCCCATTCCCCTAGTTTATTTTATATTCTCATGTAATCATTTGACCTATAAAGCATATATTTTAAATTTAATTATAGATTGGTGGCATGTTTTAGAATTATAATGATGAAAATTGTAGATCTACACCCTTTTTCTTTGTGTTTTGAGACCACTTTGATTACTATCCTAAATTCAATAAAAGTGGTATTTTCTAAAATTTTGATTCTTATATTACTATATCTCTATCCTATTATCACTCATCCCTAGAGATTAGATATTGATATTTAGATCCCCTATATGTCACCCTAGATTTGTGACTATGGATCTGACTCAAGTAACTTTCATAATTACATATCTAAACCTTGAACTTTTCAAATTCAAATCCAAAATAAATTTTACTAACTCTCTCTTATTAGCTATTATGAACCAACCTAGTACACATTTGTGTGTTTGGTTGTTATAGTTAAAGACATTCACTCACTCATTTGAAGATATTCTTAGAGCATGCTAGGGTTACTTAAATGATTTTTTATAGCATATTTATGATAGCATTATAGTAACATTATTAGAGGATTACATTAGCACACATCATCCTAGCTTCATTACATGATTTATATCTTTAAATTCTTCCCTTAAAGCCATGAATTCATTCAATTGGAGGTTTGATCAAGGAGATTGTGAATCTCACAATTCATCAAATTCCCTAAAGATGTTTGTAAACAATGTTAGTCTTACTTAAATTCACATATCAAAGTATGTTTGAGTTTTTTTAAATATTCTTAGACCATTCACATTATTACAATCTCATATTTGGGCATTTTACTTCTACAACCGCATAAATCTAGTTTGCAAAGGTAGGTTTGAACCAACACAAAGGATAGTCTATTTCTAGATTCTAACTAATCATCTAATTAGCACAATAATATTTTAAAAAATAGGATCTTTAAATTTTGAGTATCATTACCTCTTAAAATCCACCTAAATATAACATTTAAATTTATTTATATAGTATTTTTTTGATATGTCGTGTCATCTTTCAAATGAATATTATTTGAATAACTAATAGCCCATTCCTATTTTTCTAGACCAAAGAAAAATAACAAGAGAAATATTTTATTTGATATTTAAATCATTTTCTCACAAATTATGGACTTATATTTTTGATGAAAACTTAAATTTTAAATATTTTATTTTATTAGACTTCAAAGGGGGTGTGATATTTTGAGTTTACACATTTATCACTTGATGGCACTTTTAAAAATATATTTTTTAGTGTCAAAAGGTCTATCTAATGGTACAATATGGAAGACCTAATTTCAAGGATGTTAAGACATTCTATGAAAATTGTAAGAGCAAAAAATAAGGGAGGTTACTTTATAAGTGATTATTGTAATAAAAAATGTTTAAGAGAATTTGTGTCAATTATGGATGATCAACTATAGAAATTTTATGACAACTTGTAAGTGGAGAGTTATTGACTATGTTTTTATGCAAGAACCAAATAACAGTTTACAAACTCTTAATGTGACTTGTTTTGAGAGGGAATACTTTAAAATATTTTAACTACTATTTATTTAGGTCCCTTTTGATGATGAGATTTGTGATAATACTTTTTCTTTATATTCCTTTTGAATGAAGATAGGTATTTGTAGTATTAAAAATACATTCATAGGATTAGTTCAATTGTAGTACCTCCATATTTTGCTTTCAATTTTTCAGATGCCATACTCTTTTAGGCCACATTGTTGTGTGTAGATTTTATTATTTCAGTGACTATTGATGATCTGGATTATGTTTTGATTATGTCATGTTTGGATATTGATATATTATGTTGAGATGTTTCATATTTTAATTGGTTTATGATGTACTTACCCCATACTAGCATGTGTATGGTGTTCATATGTATGTATCTATTTTATGTGTCTGTATGGTAGAGGACGGAGGCGTAGTTACTCACTTTGATGAGATCCACACGACCGACAGTACCCTACCATTGTTTGCCATTTTTTTGTATGTACATGCTTTGATTTGTGATGACAGGTTTGCAGGTACAGGGCATTATCTTCCTTGAATTGGTAGGAGTGAGCGTGTCCAAAAATATACTCGTCTCAATGGTAAAGAGGGGAGGTAACAGATAGACCCAAAAACCCTAAATCTAAGCCCAATTATCCTAATTATTGGATAAGTATCAATTGACCACCTTACCCGAATTTGTCAGGTGAAGTTCATGGATTCCATCTCTGTGTTGGTATGTTTATTTGATGGTCCTAATTTATTGTTGTTTGTATGTGTGATTTTCTATAGTTATAAATTTAATATTATATTGGAAAATAATATTAAGTTTATTTCCTATATTATTTTATGATCATTAATTAATTAAAAATCAAATATTAGGATATTTGATATTAATTAATTAATTTTGTGAAAATATATTTGAAATTGTCCTTTAGTAATTAAATTAATATTTATAGCATGATTTAATGATGTTAGGAATTTTAAATATTTAATAATAGATTTTATTATTAACATGTGCTTTATTTAGTATGAAAGTGATTGGTTTGGGAATAATGAAAACTTGTCTTTAGGAGACTAAGTTGAGTTGTGCATAATTAAATAAATTTTATTTTATTAATTGGTATTTTCTCTCAACAAAAGAGAGAGACTTGGATTAGGAGTTCTAATTGTGAGTCATCTAGGGTTTTGCTTGTTTAGTGGAGTTGAACCCCTAATAGGGGGATTTGGCATTCATTTTGGTTAATCAATTTTTCAGAGCAATTTTGGAGAGAGCTTTTGGGAGTTTTATGTTTTCTTTGTGTTCTTGAGCTTTTGAAGATTGTGCATGAATTCTGGGTGAAGATTGCTTGCTTTGGATTTGGGAATTTCTTGCACTATGACCCAGAGCCTGCAGGTTGAGCTTTTCTTTTGGCAGTTCTGGATTGTATTCATCTCATAGGCATTCTATTTCAGTATCTAGCATTGGATTGAGGTAGGGTTTGAATTGATCTTACTGTAATTTCATTTACAAAATTATCATTATTTAGATGTGCTCAATTTGATTTATGGATGTGGATCTGTCTTTCAATTATGCTTCATTATGGGTATTAGGAAACCCTTTCAATTATGTCTTTTATTTTATTTTGTGACTTGGCATAGTAGGGTTATGCTGCCAAAATTTCAAGGAAAAATTCATCCTAGGGCACCTAGAAAATGAAAAATTAAAATTTCTATAGTTAGTTCTATAGTATGAATGATTTAATTAAATGGGTTGTGAACAAAAAACCAATTTAAGTGAAAATTTATCATTCTGGGTGAAAAATACAACTCTCTGTCAAAAATGACAGTCAAAAGAAAAAAATTACACAGTAAAATCTTTAGTTTACTATTTAATTTATTAGTAAATTGTATGTGGTTGCAAACAAAATAAAACATTGGTGAAAAACAAAATAAAGAAAAGACAAACGAAACATTCATGTGTTAAAAAATTTAGAATTTTCCAATTCTGGAAAAATTCACCAG
Source organism: Chamaecyparis obtusa (assembly GCA_027943335.1). NCBI lineage: Eukaryota > Viridiplantae > Streptophyta > Pinopsida > Cupressales > Cupressaceae > Chamaecyparis > Chamaecyparis obtusa. The sequence continues at coordinate 58,130 of BSBK01000342.1, read as the reverse complement.
GTCTGTGTAAAATTCATTTTTGGAAACAGAGCCTATTAAATATAATTATGAGCTTTCAAATGTAAATATTTGTTTTTGTTAATAGGTTTTAAATATATATATATATATATATATATATATATATATATATATATATATATATATGTTTTTAAAAATAAATAATATTGTGAAATGACGTTTTTATTGTTTGAAGAGAATTATAAAAAAAAAATTAAAAATTTTTGGAAGGGAGGGCACGGATCCCAACCCCGTACCCCCAACTTTCTCCTCGACAGTCGTGGCCGCCTGCCAGCGGTACCATAGTACCGTCGACAGAGCCTGGCTCTGCCGATGGCACAGTGTTGCCGTGCGGTGGGGACAGACCCGCCAGTGGGCGTGGGTACCCACAATGGGCCCCCCCACTTATATGAGTTTATTGCAATTTCTTTTATTTATTTATTTATTTTATTTAATATTTGTTAATAGAATTTTTATATTGTTATATATTAAATTTTGTTAGTATATTAATTTGGTTAGTATTAAATTTGTTATTAATAAAGTTGTTTTTTTTTTAAATTGTTAATTAGTTTTAACAAGTTTTTTTTTATTAATGAGTTTTATTTGTTTTTATGGTAAATGTCATTAATGAATTTTTCTTTGTAATTTATTATTATTGGGTAATAATAAATTCTATTGGTAATTTTATTAAACATTAGTGAAGCATGTGAATAAATTATTATATTAAAATTTGTTTATTGGAAATTAATCAATGTTGTTAAACCTTGTGTCCTTTGGGCAATAAATTAGGTTTGATTAATTGATTTAATATGGGTTATTTATCTTAATTTGGTTTTAATATGAACAGCTTTATATGATGCATTTATATGATCAAATTGGGTTTTTATTTAATGTTGTAAACGTATGATTTATCTTCTCATTTGTACATGCATTATTTACTACTAAAATTGGTTGTTTTCTACAATATAGTTTTATCTTTCCTAGATGTTGGGTTTATCAGTTTTATGGGAACTAGATGACCTAGGAGAGACAGAGGCTTGGGAATTATCTGTTATTCATATTGTTTATCATGTTTGGCGTGAGTGTGATCTGTTTATGTTCCAGATGACCTTATAGGCTCTTATGGTATTATGTGAATCAGTGATTATGTTTATGTAGTCAATCTTGGTTTCTGTGATGATTTTGGATGTGTGACTACCTATTTTATCTGAGTTTAGATCTAGGAGAGATCTATGAGCCTAGGGTAGTTTACCTAGATATGTGTTAGGAGGTGGCTTGCAATAAGCATCGAGGCCCACAAGTGGCTGCCAGGATCACTTATTGTAAGTTATTATAAACAAGTGATAACCTAATTAAATTAAGGGGAAATAAATGAACCTAATAAGATAGTTTCCTCTCCCATGCTTGAGTGCTAGTACAGACTGAGATGAGGATGAGATGATGCTTGCCACCTATTGAGGTGTGTGTTCTGGCATAGTTAGTGGCTTCGTTAGTACGAGAAGTCATTGATTCCATGTATGGTCACTTGAGTGCCAGGATCCAGAGTGATTACGAGGATGAGACTCAAGGGTTAGATGTACATGATGACACCTTCCTATACATAGTCTAGTTATCCTACATGTGTCAGTTGCCTCTGGAATAGTGATTCATACCTTTTACTATAGTTGTTGATCTTGAGTTAGCTATCAGGATTCCTTTCTTAGTGATGTTTCTTGATTTGACTTGATTATTCATTTGGGGTCTGATGTTATCTCCTCAGCACGGTGGGGTAGACCTTTGTGGTTCTACATGGACGAGTGGTAGTGATTCTTTACCATTCAAGATTCGATGTCCTAGTGTCGGTTCTTGATGGTGTCTTGAAGTTGGATTCCTTATGTTACTTCATCTTGGATGTTCTTTATTTATGTATTCTTTATTGTAAATCTTGTATTAGAGTATCGCATGTGATACCTAATCTGGATATTGTAATTTAGTTGTTAGAGTGATTACTACATACCTTGTGACATGTGTAGTGGATGTATGTTTATTAGGATTTATGATTATTCATGAGATGTAATCATTTTGATGTAATTGTTGTATTTAATTTATGGAATCATTTGTTGATGTTATTTAATGAGTGATGTTAGAAAGTAATACTACGTCATGGGACCCATTAGTTTTGTAACCTATGTATGCGATGTGTGTTATGTGAGATAATGGTTAATGCATTCATGTGATTGTATATCTTAATTGTAAACTTTAGAAAAAATAAATTATTCACCTAAACTTAGTATCATGTTCTAGGTTAGTTTCTTTTGGGTTCCCTGGTGGGGCGTTACATTTGGTATCAAAGCAGAGTTTCTACACTGGGAACTCTGGGTATGTGCGCTCATTAGGTTTTTTTGTGTGTAGTTTAAACTTGAAACAAAATTTAGACATATAGCATATCTATTTTCAGAATATTGCTTTGTGATCATCTTGTCGTGGTTTATGTTTTGATCTATGTTGTGAGATTTTGCTGGTTTCTTTATGTTGCAGGAATCATGCCTGAAACTAGAGCAGCCAGAGGTCGAGGTAGAGGTAGGTCTAGCAGATGTGGAAGGGGAAGGCAACCTAGCCCCTCCACCAGTGTTGAGCAAGTTAGTAACCACCAGCGGTCGAGAGATGAACAGGGAGAGTCTAATGGGCTCGATACTAGATAGCTCCTTCAGGCAATCCTTGCTCATCTCAGTCCTGATCAGGATAGAGCAGACCAGGAAGGTTCACATCATTCCCAAAGGAATGAAGGAGAGAGAGAGAGGGAAAGATCCAAGAGTCATCCAAAGAGGAAATTTACTGTGGATCCTTCAGTGGTAGCAGCAAACCATATGTGGGATCTTATGAGGGGATGACCTATTCCCTTTGATGGGAAGGGTACAGGTCTTGAGGCTGAAACATGGTTGATAGCCTTGGAGTGAAGTTTCACCATGCACCCATTTAGTAGCAACACTAGAGCTAGATATGTTGTGACACAGCTCACAGATTTTGCAGCAGTATGGTGGAAAATTTAGGAAGAGAAGTTGGGTCTTCAGATGGACACAGTTACATGAGAATTATTCTTGGAACATTTTCAAGAACATTTCTTATCTGATCAGTGGAGGAAATAGAGGGCCGATGAGTTTCATAATTTGAGACAGCTAACTATGATAGTGAGTGAATATGAGCACAAATTCTTTGAGCTCAAATAGTACACCAGATTTGGATAGGACACAACCTTATTGGTACAACACTTTGTCAGGGGGCTGAATGTCTGCATTATTGGGGAGGTCTTACTCTTTGAGCCTAAGACCCTTAAGGAAGTGGTTGTTAAGGCTACACTTAAGGAGGCTAACTTAGCCTTGGGCCATGGTCAGCAATCAGATGCTTTAGCTGGTGGACCTTCAAGATTAGGATTTAGAGGGAATCAGTCTCATGGTGGTGGGAACTTCAAGAAGTCTTTGAACTTCTATAGAGGTAACCAAAATCAGCAGCAAGTTAAGTCACCTCCACTTCCTTCTACTTAGAGTGGTAATTCTCATTCTAGGAACTTTCACAATGGCAAGCACTTTAAGTGCAATCAGACTGCTCAGCCAGCTCAGAGTTCTCAATAGAGCATTAGCAGAGGCAACTTCTAGCAGTCTAATGCGCCTTCCAGTGGGAAAGGTAATTTCAGGAGCACAGGTTGTTTCACTTGCGGGCAGTTTGGACACATTGTTGTGAATTATCCACAGCGCCCACCTCAGTTTTCTTCACAAAGATCAACATCTTCTAAGCCCATAGTGGGTGATGCAGGATGAGGTCATAGAGTGTTTGCAGCATTGGATCAGCGGCAGGCAAATCATCAAGGCACAGTAGTTGAGACTACAAGTACTATTCAAGGCATACCCATCTCTATTTTATGACTTTGCTACTACTGATTCTTTCATATCTCCACATTTAGTTGACCATTGTGGGCTAGTGGCTGCAAAGCAAGATAGTAGTTGGAAAGTGGAATTAGCCTCAGGAGCTAGGGTTGTAGCAGGATCTTTGGTTCCTAAATGTGAGCTAAATTTGGGTAGATTTACTACCTTAGTAGATCTACATGTGATTCCTTTGGGATCATATGGGGTTTTTTTGGGTATGGATTGGCTAGGAGCTCATGGAGCTAGCATCGACTGTAGGAAGAAGACCATCAATTGCAAGGATGATGAGGGCAAGGAGTGTCAGATAGTGGGTATCCCACATTCTATTTCTCTCCAAATGATTTTAGCTATGCAACTTAAATGTTGTATGTGAAAGGGTTGCCAGATGTTTGCGATGACCTTGAATGAGATTGATGAGGAGGAGAGCAAAGACAAGACCCTAGATCATCTTGTGTTGCAAGAATTTCTTGATGTCTTTTCGACAAAGATTCCAGGTATGCCACCTAAGCATGACATCGATTTCTAGATCGAGATTGTTCCAAGAGCTGAGCCTATCTCTAGAGCTCCATACCAGATGACTACTCATGAGTTTAGTGAGCTTAAGCTTAAGCTGGAAGAGTTGTTGGCAAAGGGGAGCATTAGACCTAGTGTTTCTCCATGGGGAGCACCAGTCCTCTTCGTTAAGAAGAAGGATGGATCTTTACGCTTGTGTATTGACTACAGATAGTTGAACAAGTTAAAGATCAAAAATAGATATCCTTTGCCATGCATAGATGATCTATTTGATCAGATTAAGGGAGCTAAGGTGTTTTCTAAAATTGATTTGAAGTCGGGGTATCATCAACTACAGATTCATGATGCAGATATTCATAAGATTGCATTCTGTACACGATATAGGCATTATGAGTTCACAGTAGTACCCTTTGGCTTAACGAACGCTCCATCAATGTTCATGTACTTAATGAATGGAGTGTTCCATGAGTACTTGGATCAGTTTGTTTTGGTCTTCTTGGATGACATATTGATTTATTCTAGATCCATAGAGGAGCATGAGGAACATCTTAGACAGGTTCTGCAGTGTTTGAGGGAAAATCAACTCTATGCTAACACAAAGAAGTGTGATTTCTTTCAAATAGAGATTCAGTATCTTGGTCATATGATTTTAGGAGAAGGTATCTCGTTAGATCCTTTGAAGATTCAGGCAATTTTGGAGTGGTCAGCACCCACTAATGTGTCTAAAGTTCATAGTTTCATGGGTTTGGCCGGATATTACCATAGGTTTGTCAAGGACTTCTCTAGGGTTGCACATCCTATCACCTCATTGCAGAGGAAAGGGAAGAAGTTCATTTGGATAGAGAAGTGCGAGGAAGCTTTTTCGAAGCTTAAGGGGTGTTTGACTAGTGCCCCTATTCTAGCAGTGCCTGATCCAACCAGAGATTTTGTTGTTTGCACTGATGCATCATTAGAGGGTATTAGAGCAGTCCTCATGCAGGAGGGACGAGTGATTGCATATGAGTCTCACAAACTCAAGGATCATGAACTTAATTATCCTACACACGATCTTGAGTTGGCAGTGGTAGTTCATGCTTTAGTCAAATGGAGAAATTTCTTATTAGGACACCGTTTTGAGCTACATAGTGATCACCGCAGTCTCCAGTACATATTTACCCAACCTAATTTGAATGCTAGACAGAGAAGGTGGATGGAATTCCTGTGCGAGTATGATTTTGAGATCAAATACATCCAAGGTAAAGATAATGTGGTTGTAGATGCTTTGAGTCGCAAGAGGAAGATTGTTTTAGCTATGACTCTTAGTGTGGATTTGAGGAGCAGGATTCTTCAGTCACTTCCTAGGGATACTTTGTACTAGGAGGTGAGTTCATTGATTGAGTCAGGTAGACCATTGGAGGGTAGGTTCTCAGGATTTGTCTTGGAGTTTGATGGACTTATGCAACACAAGGGCCAAATAGATGTACCACCATTGGATGACTTGCGTTCATTGGTTTTATCAGAGGCTCATCGTGCACCTTATTCGGCACATCCAAGTGTCAAGAAGATGCACGTGGACTTACAATAACTTTATTATTGGCCTGGCATGAAATGTGACATTGCAGATTTTGTGGCGAGATGTCTAGAGTGTCAGAGGGTCAAGGTAGATCACCAGCATCCAGCAGGGCTTTTACAGCCTAATCTCATTCCATCTTGGAAGTGGGATATTATTTCTATGGACTTTATTGTTGGATTGCCTATGACTCCTTGCAGACATGATGCTATCATGGTGACCATTGATTGGTTGACTAAGGTGGCACACTTTTCTCCCATGAGATCTTCTTATACAGCAGCTTCTGTGGCCAAGGTCTTCATGCAGGATATAGTGAGACTTCACGGAGTTCCATGTAAGATTATCTCTGATTGAGATCCTATTTTTACATCTGCATTTTGGACTTCACTGCAGCACGATCTTGGTGCTCAATTGAATTTCAGTTCAGCATATCACCCTAAGACCAATGGTCAGACTTAACAGGTTAATCAGGTGCTGGAGGATATCTTGAGGATGTATGTCATGGACAAACAGACTCACTGGGAGGATTATTTATATCTAGTGGAGTTTGCTTATAATAATGGATATCATAGTTCCATTGGCATGTCACCCTTCCATGCATTGTATGGACATCCTTGTCATAAACCATTGAGCTGGGACAGATTGGAGGATCATATTCTTATTGGTCCAGATATGCTTCATGACATGGAGCAGCAGGTGATTCATATCCAAGAGCATGTGGCTACTGCACATGACAGAAAAAAGAAGTATGCAGATGCTCATTGGATTGATAGGCAGTTTGTAGTTGGGGACAAAGTATTCTTGAGAGTGTGTCCGCAGAAGAGTCTGATCTGATATGGAAAGGGTTCGAAGTTGGCACCTCGATTTGTTGGTCCTTTTGAGATCTTAGAGAGGATATGTCCAATTGCATACCATCTTGCTTTGCCACCCAACTTATCATGCATTCATGATGTATTCCATGTTCTAGTACTTAGGTGATATATTCCTGATGTTACACATGTACTTGATTGGAATGCTTTACAGGTGGAGGACGGGCAGTTGGCCTTGGAGCCCATACGTATCCTATAGTGTCGGGATTTGATCCTCAGGGGTTGAACCATCAACCAAGTAAGGGTCCAATGGGATCCAAATGATGAGACAACAGCTACTTGGGAGGATGCAGCTAGATTCTAGGAATCTTATCCCTACTTGTTTGCAGGCTTCCAGGAGTAAGCCTCATACAAGGGGGAGTGGATGTAGTACCTCCATATTTTTCTTTTAGTTTTTTAGATGCCATACTCTTTTAGGCCACATTTTTGTGTGCAGATTTTATTATTTCAGTGAGTATTGATGATCTGGATTATGTTTTGATTATGTCATGTTTGGATATTGATATATTATGTTGAGATGTTTCATATTTCAGTTGGTTTATGATGTACTTACCCCATACTAACATGTATATGGTGTTCATATGTATGTATCTATTTTATGTGTCTGTATGGTAGAGGACGGAGGTGTAGTAACTCACTTTGATGAGATCCACACGATCGATCGTACCCTACCATTGTTTTCCATTTTGTTGTATGTACATGCTTTGATTTGTGATGACAGGTTTGCAGGTACAGGGCATTGTCTTCCTTGAATTGGCAGGAGTGAGCGTGCCCAAAAAATACTTGTCTCAATGGTAAAGAGGGGAGGTAACAGATAGACCCAAAAACCCTAAATCTAAGTCCAATTATCCTAATTATTGGATAAGTATTCATTGACCACCTTACCCAAATTTGTCAGGTGACAAAGTTCGTGGATTCCATCTCTGTGTTGGTATGATTATTTGATGGTCCTAATTTATTGCTGTTTGTATGTGTGATTTTCTATAGTTATAAATTTAATATTATATTGGAAAATAATATTAAGTTTATTTCCTATGTTATTTTATGATTGTTAATTAATTAAAAATCAAATATTAGGATATTTGATATTAATTAATTAATTTTGTGAAAATATATTTGAAATTGTCCTTTAGTAATTAAATTAATATTTATAGCATGATTTAATGATGTTAGGAATTTTAAATTATTTAATAATAGATTTTATTATTAACATGTGCTTTATTTAGTATGAAAGTGATTGGTTTGGGAATAATGACAACTTGTCTTTAGGAGACTAAGTTGAGTTGTGCATAATTAAATAAATTTTATTTTATTAATTGGTATTTTCTCTCAACAAAAGAGAGAGACTTGGATTAGGAGTTCTAATTGTGAGTCATCTAGGGTTTTGTTTGTTTAGTGGAGTTGAACCCGTAATAGGGGGATTTGACATTCATTTTGGTTAATCAATTTTTGAGAGCAATTTTGGAGAGAGCTTTTGGGAGTTTTATGTTTTCTTTGTGTTCTTGAGCTTTTGGAGATTGTGCATGAATTTTGGGTGAAGATTGCTTGCTTTGGATTTGGAAATTTCTTGCACTGTGACTCAGAGCCTATAGGTTGAGCTTTTCTTTTGGCATTTCAGGATTGTATTCATCTCACAGGCATTCTGTTTCAGTATCTAGCATTGGCTTGAGGTAGGGTTTGAATTGATCTTACTGTAATTTCATAGACAAAATTACCATTATTTAGATGTGCTCGATTTGACTTATGGATGTGGATCTGTCTTTCAATTATGCTTCATTATGGGTATTAGGAAACCCTTTCAATTATGTCTTTTATTTTATTTTGTGACTTGGCATAGTAGGGTTATGCTGCCAAAATTTCAAGGAAAAATTCATCCTAGGGCACTTAGAAAATGAAAAATTAAAATCTCTATAGTTAGTTCTATAGTATGAATTATTTAATTAAATGGGTTGTGAACAAAAAACTAATTTAAGTGAAAATTTATCATTCTGGGTGAAAAATACAACTCTCTGTCAAAAATGACAATCAAAAGAAAAAAATTACACAGTAAAATCTTTAGTTTACTATTTAATTTATTAGTAAATTGTATGTGGTTGCAAACAAAATAAAACATTGGTGAAAAACAAAATAAAGAAAAGACAAAGGAAACATTCATGTGTTAAAAAATTTAGAATTTTCCAATTCTGGAAAAATTCACCAGGTCTGTGTAAAATCCATTTTTGGAAATAGAGCCTATTAAATATAATTGTGAGCTTTCAAATGTAAATATTTATTTTTGTTAATAGGTTATATATATATATATTTTTTCGTATGTTTTTAAAAAAAAAATATTGTAAAATGACGTTTTTATTGTTTGAAGAGAATTATTAAAAAAAATTTAAAATTTTTTGGAAGGGAGGGCACTGGTCCCCACCCTGTACCCCCACCTTTCTCCTCGGCAGCTGTGGCCGCCTGCTGGCGATACTACAGTACCATCAACAGAGCCTGGCTCTGCCGACGACATAGTGTTGTCGTGTGGTGGGGACAGACCCGCCAGTGGGTGCAGGTACCCACAGTGGGCCCCCCCACTTATATGAGTTTATTGCGATTTCTTTTATTTATTTATTTATTTAATTTAATATTTGTTAATAGAATTTTTATATTGTTATATATTAAATTTTGTTAGTATATTAATTTGGTTAGTATTAAATTTGTTATTAATAAAGTTGTTTTTTTTTAAAAAATTGTTAATTAGTTTTAACAAGTTTTTTTTTATTAATGAGTTTTATTTGTTTTTATGGTAAATGTCATTAATGAATTTTTATTTGTAATTTATTATTATTCGATAATAATAAATTCTATTGGTAATTTTATTAAACATTAGTGAAGCATGTGAATAAATTATTATATTAAAATTTGCTTATTGGAAATTAATCAATGTTGTTAAACCTTGTATCTTTTGGGCAATAAATTAGGTTTGATTAATTGATTTAATATGGGTTATTTATCTTAATTTGGTTTTAATATGAACAGCTTTATATGATGCATTTATATGATCAAATTGGATTTTTATTTAATATTGTAAACATATGATTTATCTTCTCATTTGTACATGCATTATTTACTACTGAAATTGGTTGTTTTCTACAATATAGTTTTATACTAGATGTTGAGTTTATTAGTTTTATGGGAACTAGATGAACTAGGAGAGACAGAGGCTTGGGAATTATCTGTTATTCATGTTGTTTATCATGTTTGGCATGAGTGTGATCTGTTTATGTTCCAAATGACCTTATAGGCTCTTATGGTATTATGTGAATCAGTGATTATGTTTATGTAGTCAATCTTGGTTTCTGTGATGATTTTGGATGTGTGACTACCTATTTTATCTGAGTTTAGATCTAGGAGAGATCTATGAGCCTAGGGTAGTTTACCTAGATATGTGTTAGGAGGTGGCTTGCAATAAGCGCAGGGACCCACAAGTGGCTTCTAGGATCACTTATTGTAAGTTATTATAAACAAGTGATAACCTAATTAAATTAAGGGGAAATAAATGAACCTAATAAGATAGTTTCCTCTCCCATGCTTGAGTGCTAGTACAAACTGAGATGAGGATGAGATGATGCTTGTCGCCTATTGAGGTGTGTGTTTTGGCATAGTTAGTGGCTTCTTGGTATGAGAAGTCATTGATTCTGTGTATAGTCACATGAGTGTCAAGATCTAGAGTGATTACGAGGATGAGACTCAAGGGTTAGATGTACATGATGACACCTTCCTACACATAGTCTAGTTATCCTACATATGTTAGTTGCCTCTGGAATAGTGAGTCATACCTTTTACTATACTTTTTGATCTTGAGTTAGTAAGCTACATGATTCCTTTCTTAGTGATTTTTCTTGATTTGACTTGATTATTCGTTTGGGGTCCGGTGTTATCTCCTCAGCACGGTGGGGTAGACCTTTGTGGTTCTACATGGACGGGTGGTAGTGATTCTTTACCATTCGAGATTCAATGTCCTGGTGTCGGTGCTTGATGGTGTCTTGCAGTTGGATTCCTTATGTTACTTCATCTTGGATGTTCTTTATTTATGTATTCTTTATTGTAAATCTTGTATTAGAGTATCGCATGTGATACCTAATTTGGATATTGTAATTTAGTTGTTAGAGTGATTACTGCATACCCTGCAACATGTATAGTGGATGTATGTTTATTAGGATTTATGATTATTCATGAGATGTAATCATTTTGATGTAATTGTTGTATTTAATTTATGGAATCATTTGTTGATGTTATTTAATGAGTGATGTTAGAAAGTAATACTACATCATGGGACCCATTAGTTTTGTAACCTATGTATGCGATGTGTGTTATGTGAGATAATGGTTAATGCATTCATGTGATTGTATATCTTAATTGTAAACTTTAGAAAAAAAAATTATTCACCTAAACTTAGTATCATGTTCTAGGTTAGTTTCTTTTGGGTTCCTTGGCAGGGCGTTACATCAATCAATTCAATTCAAAAAACACGAAAGACCTATGCTATTTAACACTCTAAATTGAAAAGATAATTAAGCACCCTATGTTTCTCTAATTAGAAGGATGATACAAATGCTCTCAGTCACAAAGCATTCCATAAAGTGACAACTCCTAAAATGATAGTGATGAAATTGTTGAGTAATGCTCAATTATGCATAATTGAATGCTAAAATGCTCATCTATGTGATCAATTTTATTCAAAGCATCTCCTAAATTGCTCCATTATAACACTACAATGCATATTTACTCCGATTATGCCTAAGCTCAACGAATTTGCCTATAGTAATGATGTACTAGAAAATGAATGATTTTCTCTTATGATGCTTCCTATTTATAGGATTTTCCAAAGGGCGAGGGTGGAGTGAATTAACCATGATTAGATGAGAGAGGTTGAGTTTTGTTTCAAATATTTAGACAATATGACAAAATGAGTGGCTAGGATAGCAAAGGCTAAATGAATGGCTAAGATAGAAAAGCATCTTATGAATCCATGTGCTTCCAATCCTTTCTCCTCATTAATTGATACAAATTTTGTCTCCATGTGGTTTGTCAGGAAAATTATGATTTATTTAATTCAAATAATTAATTAATTTATCCATGTATCCAAATTAGATGGGTTGGATTTGATTTTCGATTGAACTATACAATTAACTGATCAAATCAATTGCATAGTTTCTCGATTTTTATATGTAATCAATCCAAATGACTTATATTTAATTAATTTATGACTTTGATGATTAATCCTTGATTTGGCTTGATTTGACTTTTATTGACCAATTTTAGATGTATACAAATGCCCCTCTTTGAATCAATGCGTGAAGTACATTGGTTCAAAGAATGCCTGATTTTTTAATCCTAATGCCTCATGTCAATTTGATAACTGATGTTGATAATGTTGATAATGATATTATACTCCTTTGATAATGATTTTTAATTTTTAATGTCTGATGTTCCCGATTTCAAAAAGTGCCCCAGTTGAGACAATTTCATACCTTGATGATCAATGCCCCCTCAAGAAATGAATCAAAATTGATTTTGAAAGATTTGGTTGAATTTTGAAATTTTTATTATTTTTGGAATTTTTTATTGAAATTCCACTTTCGATTTGTTTCCTGATAAAATTGATTAGAAAAATGCCTTGATTTAAAATAAATTTGATGACAAAAGGCTTTGATTTGATGAAATATCAAGTGTGGTTGATGTTAGTCATGATCATATTATAACTGATTTGGTATTGATTTCAATCTAGTAGGTTGATAGATTGATGGGTTGATTTTCCATCCTAATCATCTAGAATAAGGAAATTTGATGCACTCAAAGATGAGAAAGTAGATGATAAGATGATTTATCGACGCTACATGATCAATTTGATGATGTTGACTAATTTATTTACATTTTATTTCAAAATAGGTTTCCTTTCAAAAACTGATGGTGTGAGGCCTATATCCTTGGCCATTTGATATGATTCAGGTGCACACACAGGTACAGGGGATGGATAAAGTTAGATTTCTCCTAGTCGATCAACATGATTGAATATTGATGATGTATATTAATATTGATTCAAATTTTGATGATGTACTCTTGATGAAGGATGCTCCCCTTAATACCACAAACAAATAACAGAAACAGAGAAACAACAATAATTTGCAAGAACAGAAAATGGGCTTCTTATTATCTCCACAAATGTGGAATTACAAATTTTTAGAATTACAATATGCAAAGCCACATGGGCATTCCCCTTACAATATTCTATAGGACAAAGCCTCAAATTATTACCTAGATCTACTACCCAGAACTATTCTAAACTGCTCCCCAACTGCTCTAATTGCCTAAGACAACACTACGGGCCTTCTTATATAGGCAATTTCCACCGCCCGAGAAGGTTCCAAAAATTTAGCCCTTTAGGCCGACTAAACATAGAATTATTTATTTTTTCACAATTATTACAATAGGGTCGGCTCAAAAGAAATACAAAATATGATTTTAGGTAACCCAACTTTCGAAGGCCATAACTTTTAAATCGTAACTTCATTTTTCTATTGTAACCACTTTTCGGAAATGCCATGACAAGATCTATAGTGCCTGACACGCACTAGTGCTAGTCAGCTAGGGGTCAATCACGATCTGGAGCCTCTAAGGCCTTCAAAATTGACCTGAAAGATTTCATACCCAAAAATCTCAATAACTTCACCAATACTGATGATGTGGCAATGAAACTCAACTTGTAGGCTGAAATGACTGAGATGAACCTCCAATCAAAACATTTCAAGATCGTATGACCCAATCAAAACATTTCGAGATCGTATGACCAACTTACTAAAAATAGTAAGTTTCCATAAATAGCAGCTCTACACAAGATAGCCCTTATTGAAAACAAAACCAGAAATATTTTTGGGTGATGCAAGATTGCTCTTACACCCAGGATGCTCCTGCATCAGACACCCGGGGTAATTTGAGAAGTGACCATGTCACGACTCAGGTGTGAAGAGGGAAACCAAGACAGTTAACCTCCTTTGTTAGCCATGATGAATCTTCAATAGGTCATCCTTTCCATTTGACCAGATATTCTTCATATGTTTTGTTCCTTGTGCTTCTGCCAACACGACTATCTAGTATTCTTCAATCTCCTTGATAGCTAAACTGGTTGCTAGAATACTCCACTGTGTTGTTGTAACCCCATCTTCAACACCTCCTTCATGATACTCTATTAGATCTGAAACATTAAATACTGGTGAAATATTCAGCTCAGTAGGAAACTTGACCTCATATGCATTTCATGAATCATGCTTCTTCAGGATCTTACATGGCCCAAACTTCTTCATTTTCAACTTGTTATATGTACCAACTGGAAATCACTCCTTCTACAAATGAACCATGACTTCATCTCCAACCTAAAATTTCTTATGCCTCCTTTTCTTATTTTCCTTAGCCTTATACTATGCATTCATTTTGGTAATGTGCTTCCTCACTTCCTCATGGATGTTCTTCAAGTGTTCTGCAAAATCCTCAACTTCAGCACTACTTATTTCTCCTTTATCTATTTTTCTCAACTCAAATGCATTTTTAGGACTACTTCCATATACAATCTATGGATGATGTGATAAACTAAACTGCAAATCTGTCTTTAACTCCTCACTTTCTGCTAGTGTCATTCTGTGTGCTTCCTTATTTGGAAAATTGGCTCCTGGAATCAAGTCCATCTGATGACTGATCTTTCTTACTGTGGTAATCCATCAGGCACATTATCAGATATAATATCCCGAAACTCATTCAATAATTCTGCAACTTCTACAAGTATATCTTCTACTTCCTCTTTCCCAACCTTTGGAATTAAGGTAAAACACATATGCTCATGCCTCATACCATCTAGGAATTTTCTTCCATCAACAAAAGTTATTCTTGCATTACCACAAACCTTTTCTTCTATTTCCTTCAATGGTTTTAGCTTATGTCACACTCCATCTTTTGTTAGGGAATAGCTATTTGCATGACCATCATGTACAACACACCTGTCAAACTGCCAAGGTCTACCCAACAACATATGACATGCATCCATAGATATGATATCACATAGTACCTCATCTTGGTACCCACCGATCTTGAACTTCACTAGGCACTGTTCATTGACCATGACCTTGTGGTCATCTTGTACCCAGGCAACCTAATATGGATGTGGATGTTTCTGCATCTTGAGCTTCAACTTTGTCACCATCTCTTTTGACACCAAATTATCAGTACTGTCACTATCAATAATCACATCACAACACTTACCCTCACACTTGCACCTGGTGCAAAATAGGCTTCTCCTTTGTTCAGGTTCATTCTCACCACTTAGCAGGACTCTTCTGTTAATCAATGTTTCTCCTCTTTCAGCATCTTCAAAATGTGATGATCTGACATATTCATCTACATGTGCAACTATAGTCTGGCCTTCATTTCTCTTGTTTGTCCTTCCTTGGCATTGAGGACATTCAAATGCCCTATGACCTTCTTCTCCACAATGAAAACATGTTCCACAGAAGCCTCCTCTTCCAGATCCTTGTCCTCTTCCTCTTCCTCTCTGATCTCTATTATTATGATCATAGAAATGATTGAAATTATCTCCTCTCTGATTCTGACTGTTACTGGCCTCATCCTACTTTTTTAGATCTTCATTTCGATCTCCATATGACCGTCCACCAAATCTTCCATCACGACCTCTTCCGCTTTGTCTACTCTCAAACTTCTTGTTCAACTTTTCCTCTATTTTTAGGGAAAATTATTATGCCTCTTCAATACTTTTCATTAGAACTAGATTCAATTCTTCCTGAATGCTCGGCCTTAACCCATTAAGGTAACGGGTAACTTTCTCCTTTTGAGCTTCTGCATGGCCTATTCTAATGAGGATTCGATAGAACTCCTCTGTATACTCCTGAACAGATCTTCCTACTTGCTTCAAACTTTGCATTGTCTTCAGTAGGTCAAGCTCATAATCAACAGGGATGAACTGTCACTTCAATTTATCCACCATCCGCTCTCATCTTGTGATTTTATCCTTTCCTCTTCGATTTCACTCTAACTGAATCTCTTGCCACCAGATCTTCGCATGACCCTTCAATCTGGCCTTCGCAAACTTGACCCGATCAGGATCGTCAATATCTTCATACTCAAAATATTCTTCACATTCATTTATCTAGTCAATCAATTCTTCTGAGTTAAGATTTCTAGAAAATGTGGGGACCTCAATCTTAGGTCTCTTCCCAATCTTTGAAATGGCTCAGAAAAGTCTTTCTTCCTCTTGATTCAAAACTTCAACTTCTCCTTGTTCAAAATTTTCTTCTTCAGCTTCATCCTCACTTTCGTCTTTGGTATTAAGATTCATTCCTCTGTGAATCTTCTCTTGCAATGCTCGCACTTGTCTCCGTAGTTCCCTAACCTCAACTGTTACAACACTAGCTCTTCCGCCATGTTCCCTTTATGGAGGCATTTTTGCTCTTATCGTTGAAACCCTAACCACGGTCCTGGTGCAAAGTGTCTCACAATCGACGATCTATTTACACAGAAACCCTAACCCACGGTCCTGGTGCAAACTGCCTCACAATCGATGATCTGTTTACACACTTAGGAACTCCCACTCTGATACCACTTGATGAAGGATGCTCCCCTTAATACCACAAACAAATAACAAAAATAGAGAAACAACAACAATTTGCAAGAATAGAAAATGGGCTTCTTATTATCTCCACAAATGTGGAATTACAAATTTTTAGAATTACAATATGCAAAGCCACATGGGCATTCCCCTTACAATATTCTGTAGGACAAAGCCTTGAATTATTACCCAGATCTACTATCCAAAACTATTATGAACTACTCCCCAACTGCTCTAACTGCCTAAGACAACACAACGGGCCTTCTTATATAGGCAATTTCCATCGCTCGAGAAGGTTCCAGAAATTTAGCCCTTTAGGCCGACTAAACATAGAATTATTTATTTTTTCACAATTATTACAATAGGGTCGGCTCAAAAGAAATACAAAATATGATTTTAGGTAACCCAACTTCTGAAGGCCATAACTTTTAAATAGTAACTCCATTTTTCTATTGTAACCACTTTTCGGAAATGCCATGACGAGATCTACAATGCCTAACATGCACTAGCACCAATCAACCAGGGGTCAATCATGATTCGGAGCCTCTAAGGCCTTCAAAATTGACCTGAAATATTTTGTATCCAAAAACCTCAATAATTTCACCAATACTGATGATGTGGCAATGAAACTCAACTGGTAGGCTGAAATGACTGAGCTAAACCTCTAACTATGAAATCAAAACATTCGGAGATCGTATGACCAATTTACTAAAAATAATAAGTTTCCATAAATAGCAGCCCTGCACAAGATAGCCCTTATTAAAAACAAAACCAAAAATATTTTTGGGTGATGCAAGATTTCTCTTACACCCAAGATGCTCCTGCATCAACTCTTGATGGACATTTGATTATGTACAAATCCATACATTTGATGATGTGTCTTGATTATGGACTTTGATGGACATTAAGACACTTTTGAGATATTGTTGATATATGGACATGATTGACTCTCTCATCATTTCTTATGATTTATCTCTTACATTTTTTATGTCATGGTATATTGCAATTTACATTTTTTATGATCTATATATGGATGCATGTCTAGATGATTCTATCTATATGTTTATTTTTATTTTTTCTATGCAAATGATATGTATGCATTTATGATTTACTTAGATGCTTAGATGGATGCCTATATGACTTATATGTTTTCTCGATTTATGTTTATATGGATGCAAATTTTATGCTTTAAGAGATGCAAATATAAATGTATGCTTATGTGATCTATGATGTCCTTATATGTTTTTATCATGCTTTAATGATATGAATGCAACTCTAATGATTAATGTTTAATGATAATAATGAACTATTGTATGTGATGAAAGTATGTACTTAAATGCTTTGATGAATCACATGCATAATGTATCTAATGTACTTAATGATGAATGATTAATTCCATTAATGATTAATGCTCTATAATGATATTACTAAATGAAAATTTAAGATGTGTCTAACGGATTTGATGAATAATGCTTAATAAATGAAATGCATCTAATGCAATCTAATGATCAGTGATTTGCAAATGCAAAGTGATAACAATAATGGTATGCACTTTATGAAATGCACCTAATAATATGATTTCATATTGAATAATGATTAATGTACTTAAATGAATGCAATTTAAATGATATGAATGATGTGCTTAGTGATATAATGATTAATGGACCTAAATGAAATTCAACTTAAATGATATGATTGATACACACTTAATGATATAATGATTAATGTATGGAAATGAAATGCAACTTAAATGATATGATTGGTATACAACTAATTATGAATGCAATGCAATGTTTTTTGTTAAATTCCAATATACTCCATCTTAAGGAAGAGTTTTTGATGTTTTGTCTTTGATTAACTTTCTCCACCCCCCTTTTGAGAAATCTCATACCAACTATCACGCAATATTAATATATGTGAATGCAAAATGCAACTAGATTTCCACTTATCACATGATTATGCTACTTTTTGCCATTTTCATCATTGAGTTTTTTGGTACATCATGAAATTGGTACAACCCTCACTGGTTAGATTTTCAACCATGATGATATGAATACCTTTTGCTCTTGAATTTCCGCAATGAAATTTGTACAAATTTGTTTGACCATGGGAGTATGAATACCACTTTCATCGGATTCAATGTTGCAAGTGGATTTTGGCATTAAGCTATGAATAATCTAAATGACCAAGATATCCATTTGCGTAAACAAATAAATATTTGATCCCTTTCATATGCAAATTTCCTTGATGTTTCTTTGATGATCATGTTATTAGATGAACTTTCATACTTCTATGGATCAACCTCACAAGCAAACAAGTAGAAATCAAAAAAATATCATACCTTCATCTTTGCTCATCTAGTCAAAGACATCATCGATTTTCTAAAATACATGATTCCAAAAATCAAGTAACACTTCAAATATTTTTTCTTTTATTTATACATCCATAGCTTTAGAAAATTTCATCCATTTTTTAATCTTTATTCATTATTTAGTCTTTTTTTTGTTAATTAAGTTTTTTATGTTATCCATTGAATGTGTCAAATGTTCTTGGTCAAGAATTTTGGATATTTGAGGTTTTTTAAGTCTTGAAGTTTTTGTTGGAATGGATCGATTGAAAAGTTCAAGTGTTATGATTTTTGGTTTGAATCAATATTTTATGTCAACTTGTGTCTATTTTTATGAGCTCTTTGATTTTGGATTTTGTGCCCCTAGTTTGATTTGACAAAGATGTTGGGTTTAGGAAAATTTCCAAACCATGCCAAAAACTTTGGTAATGAAAATGCAGCTTTGAGGCTTTATAATGACTATGTACAAATGACGGAATGCATTTGGAAAATATACAAGGAATATATACAAGGACGATGGACAATGGAGATGGGAAATGTGATGCAACTAGGCTTGGCTTAACTTAGGGCAAGTAGTGCTTGTTTACCAGGTTTTCACCACTTGATTTTATTATATTTTTTCTCTTTGATTTTCCTTTTTTCTACCAAGGTGCCTATTTCTAGATTTTCACCAAGGAACTTTTATCTTTTTCTTCCTTTTTTTTGCATTTTTTTCAAAAAAAATTCTTTTGTTTTTGTATTTTTTATTTTTTGTATTATCAAGGTGCTTGTTTACCAAGTTTTCACCAAGATAATAATTTTTTCATGACATTTTCCAATGTTTTTTCTTTCTTTAGGATCTCTTTTCGTTATTTTTGGATTATTTACCTTTTTGATATTTTTAGAATTTTTCTCAGGTTCACTTTTTGCTATACAAATGATGTCCTCTCATCTGATACTCTTTTAAATTATACACTTTCATCTGATTTGGTATAAAACCTCTTTAGGTGAATGATATTGATGGGTTCTTGAATTTCATCTCCACCACAAGTGACTAATTTATATGTTCTTGTCCCATAGGAAGATGTCACAATAAATGGTCCTAGTTAATTTTCCTCAAATTTTCCTTCTCTCTTTCTTGTTGATTTCTAGGGTTCTCTCTTGGAACTAAATCACCCACTTGGAATTCTCTAAGTTTGATTTTCTTATTATAATTTCTTGACATTCTCTTTTGATAAATATTGAGGTGATCATATGCTTGGGTTTGATATTCTTCAAGAAATTCTAGTTGTTGTAACCTAGCAACCCTATAATCCTCTTCTATCAATAGAATCTTGGTGATGGAATTTCTACCTCTAAAGGAAAAATTGCTTTGGTCCCATTAACTAGTGAAAATGGTGTTTCCCATGTGGGTGTTCTAATTCTTGTCCTATAGGCCTATAATGTCGGGTTCAATTGAATATTCCAATCCCTACCTGAAGCATCAATTGTTTTCTTTATAATTTTGAGGATGTTCTTGTTGGAAGCTTCAGCTTGACCATTTCCTTGAAAGTAATATATTAAGGAGAAATGTTGGATAACATGGAATTTCTTACACAATTCATTGAAATCCTTTTTTTTAACTGCTTTACATTATCTGTTATTATGGCATGTATAATACCATATCTACAAATTATGTAGTTCAAGATAAACATTGAAATTTGTTTTCTTGTTGCAATTGATAAGGGCGCAACTTCAACCCATTTGGTAAAGTATTCAATTGCAGTTATAATATATTTATGAGTATTGGATGAAGGTAGATATATCATAGCAATCAAATCAAACCCCCATTAATAAAAAGGCCAAGGTGTGGTCAATGGATGCAACTCCTATGCTAGTACATGTATCAGGTTCCCATGATATTGGTATTTCTGACAAATATTTACAAATTGGAAAACATATTTCTCCATCATTGGCTAATAATATCCCATCCTAAGAATTTTATTTGCTAAGGTAAACCCACTAGAGTGCAACCCACAAATTCCCTCATGAGTGATTTTTAAAGAAGTTTTTGATTCCTCACTCTCTAAACATCTAAGTAGTGTTCCATCGAGACCTTTGTGATATAATGTGTCACATACAAGGGTATAATGTGAGGCTTGTCTTATAAAATTTCTTTTCTGGTTACAGGATTGGTCCATGGGTAAGGTATTTTCTTTAAGATAGGTATAAATAAAACTGTACCAAGGGAAATCATGACCCACAAGTAGGCAAATTATTTAGGATTCAGGTAAGTCATAAGCGAGTTTCACCAATTCTTCCACCAAGAATTCATATTTAGTATTTTGATCTGGTACTTGTAGAAGAGAAGCTAATGTAGCCATTACATTTGTTGTCTTATTCTCATTTCTTGGAATTTGTTCAAATGTTATCATAGTAAAATACTTCTTTAGATCATCAACCATCTTTTTGTAAGTCATTAGTTTTTCATCTTTTGTTTTGTACTCATCATTGATTTGATTGATCACTAATTGGAAATTAACATAAATTTGCAATTATTTCACTCTCCATTCTAAAGTCATTTTGATTCTAATTACAAGCGCCTCATATTCTACTATGTTATTTGTGTATGGGAATAAGAGTTTGTATGACTTTGGTATTGTGAACCCTTGAGGTGTAATGAACAAAATTCCTGCCTCCAAGCCATGTTGAGTAAATGACCCATCAAAGTAAAGATTCCATGTTCGAGGTTCAAGTATGAGAATATGTGCATCTTGGAATTCTACATGTATAGGTTCATCACTTGAAATTGGTGCTTCTACTAGTTGATCTTCTATAACTTGGCCTTTGATAGGTCTTTTATCCACATATTTAATGTCAAATTCACTTAGTACCATGATCCACTTAGCCAACCTTCTTGTTAAGTTTGTTTTACTAAGAAGATATTTGAGAGGATCTGTCTTAGCAATGAGCTTTATCTTATGTGCTAGCATATAATGTCATAGTTTTTGGGAAGCAAAAACTGCTTCTAGGCATGCCCTTTCTATAAAAGTATAATTGAATCACATATTTTACCAAAGTTCTACTAATATAGTATATTTATTTTTCTTTTCCATTTTCATCCTCTTATTCTAGCAAAACTCCTAATGATCTTTTTATTGTTGAAATATAAAGTATCAAGTCCCACTGAGGTTTTTACCTATTTGGCTTTCCCCGTAACCAAAATATTGGTGTTGTGTTCAAATGTTCTTTCATTGTGTTTATGCTTTATGTTTAAGTATACTTAATTGGATAAAGAATTGAAACTTGTAGATAACTGATTCACCACCCCCCCTCCCTCTCAGTTATCTATTGGGACTATTCCTAACAATTGGTATCAGAGCCAAGTGCCTCGGAGAGAAATTTTAACAGCTTGAGGTTGATCAGATGGTGTACTTCAAGAAAGAAAGTCCTAAGTTTGATGGAGAGAATTATCTTGATTGAAAGAACAAGATGGTAACCCATTTGCAGTGTATTGCTTTTGAAGTTTTTAATGTAAGCATCAAAGCAGCCAAGATTCCTACCTTAGAAGACCTTGGAAAAGATGATGCTACTGACACACAAAGGAATTGTTTCATTATAATGCTATTGCTAAAGAAGCCCTTATCAGTGCCCTATCTGATGGTGAATTTTCAGAAGTAAAGAAGGTAGATATAGCCCATAAAATATGGAAGCACTTAGAAGACACATTTGAAGGAGACAAAAAAGCTAAGGATGCACACAGAAAGACATGGAAGAAAAGATACAATACATTAGAGATGTTTCCTGAAGAAAACATCAGAGCTTACAATCAAAGGATTAATGAAGCAGTTGTTGGAATCAGGAACAATGGTGGAGAGATATCAGAAGAGGACATTATGGATAAAGTAATGACTACTCTTACTCCTGAATATGAAAGCAAGATCAACATCCTTGATGAGACCATACAGCTTACATCAAATTTCAAGGGAGAAACCTTGATTAGCAAGATCTCAACTTTTGAAATTTCAAGATTGAAGACAGAACAAAAGAGTGAAACAGCTTTTAAAGCAACAATTCATGGTAAGAAATCCACAAACACTTCTGGTAATTTTGATGATGATGATGATGAAGATAAAACACTAGATGATTTTATTGCTATGGTCACCAAAAGAGAAAAGAAAGGAAAAGGAAAATATGAAGGTCAATTACCATTTAATTGCTTTTCATGTAATAAGATTGGTCACTTTTCATCTAAGTGTCCCACTAGAGCTAAAAATTTCAAAAAGGATTACAAGCCTAAGTATTCTAAGGAATTCTACTATGTTGGAGATGGAGTTTCAGATGAAGAATTAGGTGAAGAAGAAATTGGATTCATTACTATTGTAGACAAGATGAATAGTAAGTCAATTCCTAAAGATGAGAAAGTAAATCAAGAGCTAGAATTGATTTCACAAGCTGACATAAGGACAGACTGGATTATAGATAGTGGTTGTTCACATCACATGATAGGTGATAAATGGAGGTTTGTTCATTTGGACAAATACAATGGAGGTATGGTCAGATTTGGAGACAACACTCCTAAACCTATAGTTGGTAGAGGAGCCATCACTTTGGATGGAAAGAACAGTACTGAAAATGTTCTTTATGTTCATGGTTTGAAACATAACCTTCTCAGTGTTGGATAGTTACTTGGTAAAGGCTATCAGTTGGAGTTCAAAGATGAAAAATGCATCATTAACAACAAAGATGGTGTTATGATTGCATCAGGCACAAAGACAAGAGGTAATGTTTTTCAGCTCAATTCAGAAGTAAGTTGTTTTGTTGCTAAAGTTGATGACATTTGGTTGTGGTATAGAAGACTATGTCATATCAATTTTGATAACATAGTAAAGATAAGCAATGTTAAGGTAGTAAGAGATCTACCTAGCATAGAAAAACCAGTTGATACTATATGCAGGGAATGTGTGATGGGAAAGTATGTGAGAAATTAATTCAGGAGCAAGCAGAATTCAGCAGAGAACAAGTTGGATCTGATTCATACAGACCTATGTGGTCCAACTCAAACAAGATCATACTATGGTGACAGGTATTTCATTTTGTTTGTTGATGATTATACTAGGATGATGTGTGTTGCATTCTTAAAAGATAAGTCAGAAGCTTTTGATAAGTTCAAAATATTCAAAGCTAAGGTTGAGAATGAATCTGGACTAAAGATAAAATGCTTCAGATTGGATAGAGGAGGAGAATTCACCTCTGATAGATTTTATGAGTACTGTGAAGAACATGGCATAAAGAGACAATTAAGTGCACCCAGAACACCTCACCAGAATGGAATTGTAGAGAGAAGGAAAAGGATCATCCTTGATACAGCGCACACCATTATGATAGAAGATAAAGTTGCACACACCTATTGGAGAGATGTGGTCAACACAGCAGTCTATACCATCAATAGAATTCAATTGATGTCTGCTATAGACAAAACACCTTATGAGCTATGGTTTGGTAATGTTCCCACAGTAAAATACTTCAAAATCTTTGGAAGCAAGTGCTACATCAAAAGGGATGAAGCAATAGGCAAGTTTGATGCAAGAAGTGATGAAGGTATTTTTCTTGGTTACTCTACTAAAAGTAAAGCTTATAGATGTTTCAATTTAAGATTGAAAAAGATCATTGAAAGTGCTCATGTAAAGATTGATGAAAAGTTTATGATTCAAGAAAGATTTCATGATTACTAACCCATGATTGAAGAAGAACCTAGACCCTCTTCTAGTGAGACATTTATTGAAGAAATGTTTGACAGTATTGATGTGTTATTCAATGACCATGAGACAAGTGAAGAAAATACTCCTAAGACTGATGAGTCAGCATCACCTAAAGTTCCAAAGTTTACATCAAGAAATCATTCCAAGGTAGACATCATTGGAGATCAGAGCGACAAAGTATTAACAAGATCACAAGCAAAGAACTCAGCTAGAAATGAAGCGGTATGTTTACTATCTCAGATTGAACCTTCAAGTGTTGAAGATGCATGTAATAATTCATAGTGGCATGATGCTATGAAATAAGAACTTGATCAAATTGTTAAAAATGACACTTGGGAATTGGTCCCTAGACATAGTGATAAAAATGTAATTGGAACAAAGTGGATATTCAAAAATAAGATGAATGAAGATGGTACAGTAGTAAGAAACAAAGCAAGATTAGTATGCCAAGGATATGTGCAAAGAGAAGGCATTGATTATTCAGACACATTTGCACCTGTGAGTAGATTAGAAGCTATTAAGTTGTTTTTAGCTTATGATACAGTTAAAAACTTCAAAGTTTATTAGATGGATGTCAAATCAGTATTCTTGAATGGAGACTTGAAAGAAGAAGTATACATTGAGCAGCCAAAAGGATTCACCCTATCAAACAGACCTGATATGGTATGCAGATTGAAGAAAGCCCTCTATGGACTTAAGCAAGCTCCTAGAGCATGGTATGAGAGACTAGATGGATACTTAACAAAGATTGGTTTCAAGAAAGGAGCAGCAGATTGTAATCTATTCATTAGAGAAACATCTGAAGGTTTGCTTCTTGTAGCTATATTTGTTGATGACATTATCTTTGGAGGTAATAACAAACTCAGTGCTGAATTTGCCAAAGAAATGCAGAATGAGTTTGAGATGAGTATGATTGGTCCTATCAAGTACTTTTTGGGACTAAATGTGCAACAGATAGAAAAAGGTATTTTCATTAATCAATCAAAGTATGTGAAAGAAATACTGAAAAAATTCAAGATGGATGATTGTAAGCCAGTAGGAACTCCTATGATCATTGGATGCAAACTTACAAAACAAGATGACTAACCAGTAGTAGATATAACATTGTATAAGTTTATGATTGGTAAACTCATTTAGCTTACTCAGACTAGACCTGATATTTCAAATGCAATTGGCATAGTTGGAAGATTTGTAGCAAAACCTAAACAAAGTTACCTCATGGTAGTAAAAAGAATATTCAAATACTTGTAGGGCACTATAGATTATGGTCTATGGTATCCTAATTTAGAAAATGTTGAGCTTCATGTATACAATGATGCAGATTGGGCAGGATGTGTTGATGACAAAAATAGTACTTCAGGTGGAGCAGTGTTTCTTGGTGATAGACTTGTCACCTAGACAAGCAAGAAACAAAATTGTATTTCTTAGTCAATAGTAGAAGCGGAGTATGTTGCAGCAGCCTTGAATTGTTCTACAATTGTTTGGATTAAGTAGATGATAAAGGATTTTAGAATTTAGATTGATTATCCTATTGTTATTCACTGTGATAACACTAGCACTATCAATATGTCAAAGAACCCTGTGATGCATGCAAAGACAAAGCACATTGAGATCAATTATCACTTCCTAAGAGAGAAAGTGGCAGAGAAAGAAGTCAAGTTGGACTATGTGAGTACCAAAGAATAGTTGGAAGATATATTCACAAAGCCCTTGCCTAAGGATACTTTTGAGTATCTCAGGGAGAAGTTGGGAGTCATTCCCTTCCCTGTTTCTACTTAGAAGAAAGAAGGAAAGGCATCAGTCCTTTGGGACTGGTGGAAGGTTGACTACTCTACCTCAAGAGTAGTACCAGTGCTTACAATGAATGGTTCCCTTTGCCATTGATGTCAAAGGGGGAGTATATATAGAGTCATGAAAAATAGAAGTAAAAAGAGGAGTAGTGTACTAAGGGGGAGCAGCATTTAGTTATACAATTGAGGAAATGGAGAATATTAGAAAATATTTCAGCAGATGGAGGATTCATCTTTGGGGGAGTTTTGGAGAGGAAATGGATAATTTTATAAAATAAATGTTCATTTGAGTTAGTGATGGTTTTTCATTCCACATGTTGCCATCAATGCTAAAGGGCGAGATTGTTGGAGATTTGCCAGCAGGCCAGTACTGACTATATGTTTTTCATTGATGACAACATATGGAAAGTAGCATGCATGGAAGTCTTATATAGTAAGCTTTTAGTATATGTATCATGGACATGATATCAACATGATATCATGAGCACAAAGGTTAACTGTTAGCATAGTTAGTTATATTGTAGTTGATGTTAGCAGTGTTCCTGACAGAGTAACAGATAGTGTTCTATGTATGGTTATCCGTACACTTGTCTTATGGGCATGTGCCCTTGGATATATGTTAAAGACATGTTAGTGATGTTAATTTTATGGACGCATAGTCTGATGATGAACGCAAGTGAAGTTATGCAGTCTCTATTCCCCAGTAGCGGTTTCTTGTGTTTGTTCAGAAGAGCCGCTAGAGATTTTATTGGTTCTTGAGTTGCACCTATCTTAAGGGTATGTGCCCTTGGATTTAAGCTTGGAGAAGTGTTATTGATTTTTTTTTAAGAGCACATAAGTTAATTCATCTTACAGAGAAAGTTCCAGTTGTTTTGGTAGAGCCGACAGTATGTAGCATGCATCTACAATTATTTTATTAGACAGGTCCCAGAATGAGTTGCATGCATAATAGAGCTGACATAATGTTTTTTGGAGTTTATTATGGTTTCTCTAATATGATTTCAAGGTGGTTCTAATAGGCTGACTTGATTATATCATTTAGAGGAAAGATATTTATAGGCAGTCATTTGTGATTGTTGAAGTGTGGTTCATGGTTGATTAAGTAGAGCAGAGCAGAGTGTGCGAAGTGTTGAGCCATTAGAAGAAGGTCTATGTGACCAAGTAAAGTACTCAAGTGCTATTCATTAGAATTGATCCAGATAATAGGTCAAAGCACAGTTCACCAAGATCCAGATATAGTGTATATCTATTATTCAGAAGGTTGTAGCCTTCGCCCATTTGAGTAGTGAGCTCTCAAACAGTGTGTCCTCTCCCCTAATAGGGACAATTGTAAAAGAATCCTAATAGGGTCTAACCCTTAACCAGGTCTACTGTACTTAATATATTGTAAAGCTACTCCTAAAATGGTAAAGGATCTTCTAGTAAGGATCATTATACACTAGTACAGAATATTAGTGGGTATCAAGTCCCATCGGGGTTTTTACCTATTTGGGTTTCCCCATAACCAAAATATTTGTGTTATGTTCAAATTTTCTTTCATTGTGTTTATGCTTTATTTTTAAGTATACTTAATTGGATAAAGAATTGAAACTTGTAGATAACTGATTCACCCCCCCCCCCCCACTCTCAGTTATCTCTTGGGACTATTCCTAACATAATCTTCCATGAATATATGCATCATATCATGAAATATTGTTGTCATGGCTCTTTGGTATGTTGATCTAACATTTTTGAGGCCAAAGGGCATCACATTCCAACAAAATGTTCCCCAAGCACATGTAAATGCAGTTTTATCCCAATCCTCGGGTGCTATCTTTATTTGATTGTAACCACTAAATCCATTTATAAGTGAAATCATTGAGTGTCTTGTTGTTAGGTCCACTATTGTGTGAATACTTGGTAAAGGAAAATCATCTTTAGGGTATGCTTTATTGAGATCCCTAAAATCGGTGCACACTCTTGTACTTTTATCTATTTTTTAAACTAGCACTATATTGGAGATCCATTTTTTATAAGCAATGGGTCTAATAAAACTAGTATCTAAAAGCTTCTTCAATTATGATTTGACCAATAGAGCTATGTGGGGATGCATTTTTATTAGCTTTTTCTTAACTGGTTTAACCCCTAGTGCTATATTCAAATGATGCATGATGAGATTTAGGTCTAACCCTGGAATGTCTGCATATGACCATGCAAAGTTAACTTGTCTTTGTTTGAAGAATTCAAAAAACTCTTTCCTTCCTTCCTTGGTTAAAGATGATGCTAGGTTAATGATCTTTGGTCTTGCTTTAGTTCTAATGATAACCTTCTATGTTGATTCTATCAGAATAGATGATCTCTCTTCATAATGCTTAGGTAAAGTGTCAAGTTTCTCATCCTTAAGTGCCACAATTGGGTTTTCACCTTAATATTTGTCATTTTTTTTTACTTTTTCATGATCTAGTACTGTCACATAGTAGTTTTCACCACTAGATCTTTCTATTTTTATTTTTCTTTTATTGAGTAATAAACTTGACACCTTCCTTACTTCTTTCTTCTTGATATGATCCACTGGTGAAAGAAGGCTCAACCACATTTAGATATTCAAACAAGGAATAGTCACCTTGGAATGTAGGTATGTCATTTGGCTCAAGTTGTTCCGAATCAATTAACTCAGGATGAATAAGAGGAAAAGATTCATTTGGAAAGTTTAGGTCCATTGGAGTTAGGGTCATGATTTCATTCAAAGTTTCATACATTGTATCACTTAGGTACATGACATGTGCTTCTTCTAGATGGTCCATAGAGATAGGATCAAAACCTCCCTCAATAGAGTCCTCTTGATTTTCTTGTGGTAAAAAATGTTGTACGTTAAACCTAAAGATAAATCCCTCTAAGAATGATGGCACATAAGGCTCTCGTACCCATCGTGAATTGCAACTTTGGGCATTAGAACTTTGAGCATTGGAACTTTGTGCTTCTTTTGGTGTATGTGCATAAGAATGTATCACATAAATTCCTTTGTCTTGACAATATTCCTTGGATAATGATTCTCATTCCCATTCATTTGAATCTTCATTATTTTGTTAATTTAACTTATTGATTTGTTTATGAGAATGAGAAGAGTTCTTTTGATTATGACCTCACTCAAGATACCCTAATCTTGATTTTTATTTGCTTGGCCTCCATATAGTTTGTATGGTTTCCACCAATCCTTCATTTCTTTTACCAAGAGGTCCTTTTCCTTGGTATCCCAATTTCTTCATTATTTGAAAACTTTCCCTTATTGATGTGTGGGAATGCTAATATGTTGAACCCTTTCATTTTCATTTTCTTCTTCATCATCTCTATATAACCATTTTAGGATTTCATTGTCTTCTTCTTCATTTGAGGGTATACTAGGTCTTACAAAATTTTCATTATACCTTTTAGGTTTTCCACGAGCTATAGGAGAAATAGGCATATCCATCATTGATAAAGAATATTCTCCTACCCCTTTTTGATGAGTCTTGCATTGCTTTTCAAAATTCTTCATCATACTGTCCTTCTTTTTATAATGTGTCATCTTTTCTTTCCCCTTTTCTAATTTAGAGGATTTTGATTCTTCTTGGGTGAAATTTTTGAATTTGAGGACTTAGCATTTTCTCCATTTGATTATAGGAAACTAACTCTTTCCTTGCCTTTGTTTGATGAATATGGTTTAACTTCTTTACTACTTGAGGTAGTATGGTCATTATTTAGATCTTCTTTTTCTTTCTCTTTGAATTTCAAACCTGGACTAGGAATGTCTTCTTTTTCTTGCTCTTTGGATAAACTTGATGTAGATCCTTCACTATTATGGGGAACAAATGAATCTATCACTGGTTTGACATTGTTACAATATTTAAATGGGTTTAAATCCCTATTAATAATTATCTCTTGATCCATGTATGTAAATTTTACACATTGGTGATAAGTACAGGGTACTACTTGCATTTCGTGGATCCATGGTCTACCCTAAAAAATATTATAGGTCAACTTGAGGTCTAGCACTTGGAAAATCATCTCTTTTTGAATAGGACCCACTCTTATTGGTAAAATGACCATCCCTTTTTAGGACCTTTCTTAATCATCATAAGCCTTTATGGTTATCTTTATTTTATGATCAACGACATTCTCAGAGCACCCTAAGGCTTTGACCAAGTTCAATGTGCATATGTTAAGAGCAACACCTCCATCTATTAAGACTCTTTTGACTCTATGCTTGTGGATTAAGACTTAAATATGCAATGGTAGGTTTTGAGGATGGTTCAAAGACATATCATATTTCTCATAAAATAAAAGGCAATCGGGAGCAATGATGTGACCAACCATAGTTTAAAGTTTTTCTGCATCCAATTCATTAGGAACCGCTATATCCAGTAGAGCTTTCTCCAAAATTTCTTTGTGTGTAGGTGAAATTTTTAACAACTCCAATATCAAAATTTGAGTGGGAGTCTTTTGAAGTTGGTCTACCAAGTTGTATTGTTTTTAGGGAGTTAAGGAAAAATTGTTTGATTTAATCTTGTTGGTTGCCTCTTGTAAGGTGACCTTTTATGCTTTCCCCCTAGTTACAACATTGGAGGATTCTTTGCTTTATTTTTATTTCACCACTATGACATTAATAGTGTTCTAAAAACTAGATATATAATTTATGGTATTCTCATAAGTGTGGGTAAAATTTGCTTTGTCATTACCCCTCTTTTTGTTTTGATTAACATTGGAAGATTCACCCTTTTCATGGTTCAATAAAGGTGTTTTGAAAGCCATGTGATCTTCATTGTTCTTGGGTCCATCCACCTCAATGGTACCAACACCAATAAGGTATTGAATGGCATGTTTCAACTTCATTCAATTGTTAGTTACATATCCCTTATTTTGATGATAAGCAAAATGACGAGAATCATTCCACTATGATGGTTTAACTTGAGGTTAACATGGTCTATAATTGGGTAAAGTAATGATTTTGTTTTCCAGGAGAGTCTTCAAAGCTACCTCAAGGGTTTCACCCAATGGGGTGAATTTCCTTCTTGGTGAATTAGTTTGAGGTATACATAACTATTTAAATCTATTGTTAGCTTTAGTATTATTATTGCTTAAATGTGTGTTGTTTGAAGAGTTAACAATATTATCTTGGTTATTAGAACCACTAGTAAGGTTTAATGGTTTGGGTTTGATTTTGTTAGCTTCCACCACTCCTTCATTCACTAGGTTCTTGTTGGAATTCTTCAACCAAAACTTAGGTTTTTCATTGTTGTTATTGGTTGATGAGTTGTTGTTAAAAGTGGAATTGTTTGAAAACCCCTCGGTGTCATTATATAGCTTTAGTTCACCCTTCTTTTATAAAGCATCTTCAATTTTGATCCCATTTTCAATCAATTTATCAAAGGTTGGGGGAAATTGGAGTTGTAGCTGAAATTCATCTCATTGGTCAAGTTATTGATGAATATATCCATTTTTTTTTTATTTCTCAGGTATACTTCTAGGATATTTGGAAAATATCCTTCCCCAGAGTTGTAAGAAATTAAAAAAGGATTCCTCATTTCTTTTCTTTATATTGCATAAATCTAACATGGTTACCTCATGCTCAATGTTGTAGGAGTATTGGGTTACAAACTTGGAAATTAATTCTTCAAAGGATTTAATGTCGGGTGGCTACTTAGAAAACCACTCTTTAGTTTATCCCCCTAAACTCCTAGGGAATAGCCTCATTAGGTAGGTAGGTTCATGAATAAATTCCATGCTCAATGTGAAAATTTCTCTTACATGATCTTGAGGATCGGAAGCACCCAAATATTTGTCATATTTTGGAATTTAAATATTTGGTAGGAAGGGTATTAATATAAAAAAAAATTATCAAAGGGAAAAGGGCATATCCCTTTTAGAGTGAATCTTTTTTATGGAGTTCCCTTTTGCATCCTATCAATTTGTCTTTGAAGAGATTTAAGATGTTGTTCAAAATATCCAAAAGTGTTAGGGTCTTCATGGTTTTTTTTTATATTGGACACATCATAATCATGTGGTAATTTAGCACCTTGTTGTACTAGGGATTTGAAATATCTCTCCTTATCCCTTTCTAATAAATTTTCCATCATTTTGGTGAAATGTGGATTTTTCAAGGATTATTCCATCTTTCCCTCAGTTATTTCTTCTTGGTTTTGATCTTTGGTTCTATTCTCATCATTGCCTAAAGGCCAATCATTCTCCCATATAGGCATATTGGAAGATTGTCTTATTCTTATTGAAAATCTATTGAGTTTGGAAATGGAATTTGTGATTCTCCTTTAATTATTTGTGTCTTAATGCTATTGGAAGGTGTTTGAAATTGAGTTTCTCCTTGATTGATTATCTCTTCTCTAAGTAAAATCCCTTCAAAATTGTATGTGTACTTATAATCCCTTTTTCTCACCGGCATAACCTCATGATCCTTCTTTCTTTAAGATTTTGAATTTCAAGTTGAGGTTTTTTATGTAATAAAGAGGTTTTAGAATTTCAATGTTTTGATGATTTTAGTTTGAATATTGATCTTAAATGGATGCTTTCTTCTAATTTCTTGATTCATCAAACACAACAAGCACAAGAACAAATATTTTTTACCTCTAAAATCTTATACATAAAGTGTATGTTCTCAGAATGTTTTGACAAGGCATTCACATAAATGCACTTCAAGCAATCTACCTATGGTCAATTTGGTTCAACATGGTTAAAAAGGTAGGCCTGCTAATTTAATTAGGATTTATTCAATATTTTATTCCAAAGAGTTTCTTTTCTCTCTCTTTTGAGAGCTTCTCACCACATGCTAGGAAGGTTTTGAGCAATCCATGAGGACTACTAGAAGAAGATATTATGAAATTCTCTTTTTCCTTCAACCCATTAAGAATGATGATGTTTATATTATAGTGGGCCGGATAACTGTAGCTAAAGCACTATGTATCCCACTTTGGGTTGTCCCTCTCACCGACCTCATTAAGGCATGCTATCGAGAGGTGAGCCCTTTAACATTCAAATTTAACTAGAATTTATAAAAAACAATGAAATGATTTAAAAGTAGGTCAAGGAGTTTGATCACCCTAATAAGGGTGAGAGCATATCCCTATTACTTTTTACTTCCAAACATAATTGACAATTTTTGTTATTTATGAGCCTTTAATTTATGGACCTAGAGCATATTTGGCATTTTGATCATCTTAAAAAGATGATAACATAGGCCCAATGCTTTTTGTTCATAGACAAAGAGGATTTTGATTTAGTGTTTGTTCATCCCTTGACTCCTATCTATTGACAAATCCAACATGTTTGGCATTTTTATTAACTTTAAAAGTTGAGAGTATAGGTCTAATAGTGTTTTTGACAAACAAGTGAGTCATTTTAACTAAGCTAAATTTTGAACTTTGAAAAAGCCACAATTTAAGCAAATGCCATGAAATAAAGGTTTTAGGACTTACCTTGTTTGAAGCTAGGAAAACCTAGGCACATTTTGAGATTTTATTTTTTATTTTTTGGATACATACCTAGGTGATGTATGCACCCTAAAATGGTCTCCTAGACTATGGGCCCTCATTCAGCAATTTATCAAATCCCTAAATCAATATTTTCAAAAATCAACATTTTATCAATTATATCAATTTCCTTGATCAAATCCTATTTTATCATTTTTGATTATTCCTTGGGCTAACCATTTTATCCTAAAGTCTTTATTTATTTAAAAGGAATATTTCCTCCCCTTTTAATAAATAAAAAGCCCCCCACTTTCCTCTTATCCTAAGTTGCACAAATAAAGCATTATTCATATTTAATAAAAAGGGAAAAAGAACTTTTTGTCTCATATGGACACAAAAGTCAACTCTTATTTTCCTATTGGAGGATATTTGTGCACATGGATTGCCCCTCTTTGATGCTCCACCGTTGATTAAGTCTTTTTCCTATTAATCTCCATGGTTCATTCCTTTTCATTTCATATAAAAGGAGAGCTCTCTTCTTCATTTTCATATGCAATTTTGAATACTAATGTTATGCTATAGGTTTTCTAGGTCATTTGGAGCTCTTTGAAGACATCCTTGCATTCAAGCTTTGAAGACATTGTTGTTGCATTTCATTTAGTTTGCTTTCATAGTTGCATAATCATGGCATTCTTAGTATAGATTTCCTTTATGCAATAGATTAATCTCACATAGCTTAATTAGGAAGGATTGTAAAACTTTTACTTTCCTTTCATAGTCTAGTTTTCACTTTCCTTTCATAGATTAGATTTCCTTTCAAGCATTGCATTGTTATCATTTAGCTTAGCTTGCATCTTAATTCTTAGATTACTTGCATTGCATTTTCATTTGATTCTTGGAGATATTGGCACTCTTGCCCTTGTCTTCACTTGAATCTCTCATTGTGTGGTTGACTAGCAAGGTCATTAAGTTTATTAGCTCTAGCTGAGAGAAATTTTATAATCTTGCAACTCCATACATAGAGAGCTATGGATCAATTTTTGAGACCTCATTCTTGAGTGTTCTTGATTGTAAGGATTCATAGAAGTGCACTACTTTTGTGTGTATAGGTGATAGTTCCATCTCCTTAGCATCCCCTTCACAAACATTAGCCCACCACAAAACAATCCTAAGGTGAAGAAATCCAAGATATTTGTCCAAAATTCACTCAAAAGTATGCAAATTCACTTCAAATTTTAAGGAGAAAATATCCAATTTAAAGAAACATATTTAGATTTGTAAGCATATACCACTTTCAAATAGTGATAATAAAGTTTTGCATCCTCCTTTAAATCTTCAAGTATGTTTGCATTGTGAATACTTTTCTCATACCTTTACGGTCTTTTAGCTTCTCTCTCTTGACGATGAAATTGGAGTTTAGGCTTCTGTACTTTCTTATGTTCTGTCATTTGCAAACATTTTTAACAAAATCAAACCTGAGAAATTTAAATTTGCACAATGACATAATTAGGTGTTATTTAAAACCTAGTACACACTAAAAATTTAATACTACGTGCTGCAAGAAATATTCTACATGCCAAATGGTTTCTACTACGCACTACTGGAAACTTGCAAGTTATAAGCGCTATAAAAGATATAGAAAGACATCACAATGACTTGATTTAGGTGTTGAAATAATTTTAGATGGGAGATAGAAGAAACTTCGTAGGCACTATAAGAACTTTAGTAGATGTCAAACTTTGAATAATAGGCATCATTATTATGTTCACATACATGCATCAATATTTTCTATCTAGGCGTCAATTGTCTTTGTATACGTGCTCCTGTACCTATAAATTTCAAATCTGCAACACAAATGTACTCAAATTCATCAAAGATCACTAAAAAATGTTATAAATTAGGCATCTTCCCCATGGTGGCCATCATTTGTAGTATTAAAAATACATTCATAGGATTAGTTCAATCAATTAAATTCAAAAAACATGAAAGATCTATGCTATTTAACACTCTAAATTGAAAAGATCAATCAGCACTTGTGTTTCTCTAATTAGAAGTACAATACAAATGCTCTTAGTTGCTGAGCATTTCATAAAGTGACAACTACTAAAATGAGAGTGATTAAATTATTGAATGATGGTCAATTATGCCTAATTGAATGCTAATATATTCATCTATGTGCTCAATTATATTCAAAGCTTCTCCTAAATTACTCCATTATAACACTACAATATAAAAAATTACTCTTATTATGCCTAAGCTCTCAATGAATTTGCCTATAGTAATGATGTACAAGATAATGGATGATTTTCTCTTATGATGCTTCATATTTATAGGATTTTCCCAAGGGTAGGGGGTGGAGTGAATTAACCATGATTAGATGAGAGAGATTGAGCTGTGTTTCAAATATTGAGATGAGATGACAAAATGAGTGGCTAGGATAGCAAAGGCTAAATGAATGGGTAAAATAGCAAAGCATCTTATGGATCCATGTGCTTCCAATCCTTTCTCCTCATTGGTTGATGTAATTTTTGTCTCCATGTGGTTTGTGAGGAAAATTAGGATTTATTTAATTGAAAGAATTAATTACTTTAGCCATGTACGCAAATTAGATGGGTTAGATTTAATCATTGATTGAACTATACAATCAATTGATCAAATCAATTACATAGTTGCATCATATTTATATTTACTTAATGCTTGAAAGACTTATATTTAATTAATTGATGACTTTGATGATTAATCCTTGATTTTGACTTGCTTTGACTTTTGTTGACCAATTTTAGGTGTATACAGAATCAATGGGTTAAAACCCATTGATTTCAATAGGAAATCTTACTTAGAAGTTGCATATGAACTTTAAAGACTTGTAAAAAGATTTGCAGTGGAGACTTTGAAGTTGTAAAAATTCATCTTTCAAATTGGGCCAAAATAGAGTTTCTTTTCATTTAGTTGTTGTAGATTGTGTTGTAACTTGTTTTACTATTGTAGAATATTTGTTTCTATTCATTTTTTTGTTCTTTATTTGTCCTAGGAGTTGAGAATGTTCTATTCTAATTGCTGTGAGAGATAGTGAAGTTTGAGCTTTGTAGTGGAGACTTTGAAGTTGTAAAGATTCATCTTGTAAAGTGGGGCAAAATAGAGTTTCTTTGCATTTAGTTGTTGTAGATTGTGTTGTAACTTGTTTTACTATTGGAGAACACTTCTTTCTATTCATTTTGTTGTTCTTTATTTGTCCTAGGAGTTGAGAATGTTCCATTCCAATTGTTATGTAAGATAGTTAAGTTTGAGCCAATCATATAGGTTTGCAAGTGTGTTTCTAGTATTTGTTGTTGTTTTTTTGTTATTGTTGCAATATATTTATATAAAAAAGTAATCAATCATATTAATAAAAGAATGACTAAAATGTATTGTGCAAAAATAGAAAACAAGTATAAAATTGTCTAAAAATTATCAAATTTATGTAAATATTTGAGTATAATATTATAAAATATAAAAAGAGAATTTGAAAATTATTTACAAAATATTTAAAGATATTTGAATATATCCAAACATGTATTGTAGTGCCTCCCTCATTTTCCTCCTTGCGGGAACATCCTAATGGTGTGGTTTTGACTGTCACACTCAAAGGGTAAGGTCATGTTGGTCCCCTATGAAGTGGAGTCCGCCTGGAGGATTGTTGTAGCATGTTTTTGATATTCTACATGAACTTGGAGACGTAGGATGTCGTTGTGAATCGCATTTCGGTGATCCTCAGAGTTAGGGATGAGTCAAGCATGTGAATGCGGTTATCATTATTTGTATTATGATTTGATGGTGGTGGTAGTGATGCAACTAGGTATTCCATAGTGGCCGGTGTATGTTGTTTGAGTCCTTTGATGCTCTTGGTAGCCTTTAGCGGCTCACTTTCTAGCTTAACCATGTGCGGTCAGAACAAGATTGGTGTCCATGCTTGGCATGAGGACCCGTTAGCTTTCTCCTTGTAGCATGCGGTGTATTTGTTGGTTTATATAGTTATGGCACCATGGATTTGAGTTGAGATTGTGGTAGTTAGGACCTTGGGGTCATGGCTCATGAGAGAGTTAGGAAGATTTTAGGTATTGGCTTATTCATAGTTGACTTTTTCTTTTGTGAAAGGGTGTATTGTTGTTGAAAGGGTTACTCTTTTTGTGGAATAATTATGAATCTGGTGAACAATGTTTTACCCTTCCACTTGTTCTACGATGTCATTTGTGTAGACAAATTTTCCTATCATTGTGTAGTGTGGGAATTTCTACCACACCTTTGAAGGATGACTTTTGTAGGAACCTATTCTAGTGTTGTAATGTAAGTTGTGCGTATCCTAGCTTTGGAAAGAACCTCATGGGGAATTAAAACATTTTCCTGGAGCACATCGAGAACCTCTTCCTAGAGTTCAAGGTTCATGTTTCGATTTTGAGTATTTTTCTCTTCTTTTGTGTGAGGTGGTTAAAGACATTCCTTTAACTATTTTTTCCTCATTAGAAAGGTTGTTGCGATGGGGTGAAAGAGAAATTTGTAAGGATTAGGATATTTTTGCAACTATCAGTATTGTAGTAATGCTTGCTATCGTAGACTGTATGTGGTGATTATGATCTCATAAGGTTGTTTGTGAAGTGGTGTCCTCAATGTCCTGTGGTGATTCCTCCCTCTTGCATGATTGACTTATGTTGCAATGTTTTGTGAATGACTCCTTAATTTATTTATTTATTTTTATTATTCCTTTCAGAGGAATTTCCCCATGTTGTGTGGGTTAGTGTATTTTGATTACTTCTTATGCCTAGAAATAGTCACCAATCTATCTTCTATGGTTTATGATACACTTATTTATTGTTGTAATGAGCTCATGTTTTCTTTGAATTTACTATTGGAATTAATAGATATCTCATTAGGATTTACTTTTATTTTAGTTCTTGGTGACTATTCCAAATGTTTTAAAACTTGTAGGTCAGTCTTATGTTTCTGACTCTACCTAGTTTATTAAGGATCTTTGGTAGTATCTACAAAAGGGGGAACACCAGGAAGGACACACTAAGATATGCCTTTGTAATAGCATAGATGTGGTGTTGATCAGTAGCTTAGTGGGAGCATGCTGAGATTTATTGTTATCTAGGAGTTAGATCAAAAAATTTCCTTGTGTTAGAGCCACTTCTTGTTTGGAAACTGATAATGGTTAGACAATACCAAGGAAGGCTATAGTTGGATTGTGACACTAACCAACAGTTGGAGGTTGAGAAGACTTTATTTGGTAAGGATATGAATTATTAAGGTAATGCCACTTGAGTAAGTCCTTTTATGGATTTCATGAGGGCATGTGAACCCTTCTTTTCTATGACAAATCTAGTATGTATGCTTTGAGGACCCTCCTAGACCCCTTGATGAGATATGGGAAGTAGGAGAGTTTCTCTTCTTAGCATGTCTTGATGGATTGTTAGGTGCGACTTAGACCACTTTGGAGATTTGATCCATGTGGTGGGACTTGATGGCCCTAGATTTGGTGGGATAACACTCCTTGGGTTATGTATTTACCATGCTATCCTATCAATAAGTTGTTCCCTTTGTGAGGTCTCTATGTTATTTATTGAGGAACCTCTAGAGGATGGCTTGTTTTTGAGTTATTCCTAGGCTTGACTTGGAAGTAATGAAACCTTAGAACCATCTTTCCATCTTAAGTTAGGGAATTTGAAGATGATTGTTTGAGGTCATTTCCGTGTTCGAACTCTTTTTCTCCTTATGATAGGACTAAGGTATTGTGGGGTATGAGACCCTATTCTGGAAGGGTAATTGACAACTCATCATTGTGGAAGCTTAACAATCCTACTCTTGGTATTATCTTAAGGTACTCTACTTATCCCTATTCATGGAAGGATCACACTATTGAGTCCCTATCTTAAGAATGCTCTTACTTGAGTGAGGAAACCATGTGAGTTATATCTGTTGGTACACTAAAGTGGGATTTTGTAGTCCTCAGAAGAGTGCAACTTTGGTAATATGATTTGTACCTTGTTCTTGAGTTATAGTTATACCTTGAAAGATCTTGGTTCTTCGACCTTAGGGATATCTTGTGTTAGCTTTTGAACCCTTGTGATTGGATTTTTGAGATAGAGTTACACCATTTATGGTGAAGGCATTGAGTTGGCATGATATCCTTTTCAAGTTGAATCTATGATCGTAGAGTTAGGAGAGTTTTTTATGGTGCCTCTTTTGTGGAGTGTGAACCCTTCAAGAGTTCTTAGATCATTTGATCAGATTGTTATGTTTTTGGGGGTCTGGTAAGTATTCTTGTTTCCTAGGATAGTTGGTCTGTGCACATGTAGCATCTTCTCTAGCTTGTCATGTCAGCTTCCAAGAGTAAGTCTAGTCCTTGGAGGGATGATGTAGTGCCTCCCTCATTTGCCTCCTTGCATGAACATCCTAATGGTGTGGTTTTGACTATCACACTCAAATGGTAAGGTCATGTTGGTCCCCTATAAAGTGGAGTCTTCTAGGAGGATTGTTGTAGCATGTTTTTGATGTTTTGTGTGAACATGGAGACGTAGGATGTGGTTGTGAATCGCATTCTAGTGATCCTCAGAGTTAGGGTTGAGTCGGTCATGTGAATGCAGTGATCATTATCTGCATTATGATTTGATGGCATCGTCAAATACACCTTGCCCAACTTTTCCTCATGTTCAATAAAATTTTATCTTTGGAAGTCGTGTCAAGTGTTTTAAGAGACTCTATCTTAGTATTATCTATCTGCATTATAGAATCAGTATTTAGAAAGTTATGTTGTTACTTTATGGAGTTGTGTCCTGATGGATGGAGGCTTGACCACCATTTATGATGTACTCTTTTTCTTGATTTCTTATGTACTCATAATTCTAGGATGCTTTATGTTTGAAAGGGGTTTAAGTGAATTCAATTGATCTTTATGATAATGCTATCGAGTGCATATTTTTTGGAGATTGAATTAGAACAAGGTAACTAAAATAATAAAAAGATGAAATATATATTCTAATGTAGTTAAATGTTGTTTCCCGTGTGTATGTAATTTCTAGAAGAAATGCAGTAGGAAATGTGTGAATGAACCCTTTTATAAATATTAAAATGTTCCTATTAGATATGAATGCTTATGCAAATGACCATTTGGATCTATGCTATGTTGAGACATGTATTAATAGAGAAGTGATTATTGGGTCCTGATGTTGAGTAAGAGATTTTGCATGGTATACTTTGATGTTATAGTAAAAGCGAGAAAGCGAACCAATTGAAATGTTGCTTGTAAATGGTTTAGGACATATTTATATGATTTGATTTTGAGGCCTTGATGTTACGGTTATTGATGAAGTATTTAATTGAGAATATTATACTTTAATTTTATGCTATTGCAAGAAAAATCTATGTGAAATAATCATGTTTAAAATGTTAGGTTAATTGATATATCATTGTGTTCTTGGGTTAACTTGCTTGAATTAAGGAAATGTATTATTGAAAATTATGAGATTATCTCGCAATAAAGCGTGAATACAATTGGATTATATGATGTTTTGAGTGTGATTAATTATGATGTATTTAATATCATTTGATTTTCATGAGCTACTGATATTTTATCTAGTGTGTAGGAAATGACCATGGATTAAATAAGGGGAAATTAAGGATGGATGCATGTGAAAAATCTTGTAAATTCAAGGTTATCTCCAAGGGGAGAAATAACCTCGTTGTGATGTACATTGTTGTAAAGTAATGCTTGATTGTATTATTTAATTTTGTTTATTTTTATTTTTAAATTAATATCTACTTGGCATGTCATGTGTGTAGTGATGTGTTGTACCCTTTTTGTGGTGTCAATTGACACATGTGTTGTGAATTGGCATGGCCAAGTGCATTGTATATTAGTTGTCTTCCACCTTTGAGTCATCTTGTAGAATCCCAAGGTTAGGTATCTTGGTTGTTGAGCCTTGAGAGGGAATATTTTTCAATTTTTTGTGAGTCAACTCTTAGTGGACTTTTGAGAGGCAAAAAGTAAACAAAAGGATTAGTTAAGGTTGAAACTAGATAACCCCATAGGTATACTTTGGGTTGGGGGTCAATTTTGACCAATGAGATGATTTTAGACCATTTTGGCCTCTTCAAAAGATGCTTTTTTGAAAGGTGACAAATTTGGGAAGTGTACCAAGCCTTCCTCTCTTTTAAATTTTGAATTTCCCTCTTATTGAGAGAGAACCCTAGGTGAGTGTGCCCAATCATATTTGAGGCTAGGTATGGTTTTCCTTTTTAGTGGGATGGAGAGGAATTTGGTAGGTTGATTGCCCACTCTCCAACTTTGGATACTTCTAGTGGACTTAGTAGGTTTTGGTGGACTTAGCAAGGAAAGCGGGATTGTAGGAAAATTGAGCTTTTCTCAACCCTCTTTTTCCATAGCTTGGAGTAAGGTTGGTGGTTTTGTCATGGAAGACTCTTTCTTTTGTTGAATGTAATATGCAGATTTCTCTTCTTATGTTATTGTGAAGATTTTGTGAAGCTCCAAGTTTGTTTTCATGGCTTCCTTGTTATGTCTATTTGCTGGATTTTGTTTTAGTGTTTGTATTTTTGGGGTGTGCAAGGCCAAACTCACCCTTGGGAGGGAAGAGAGACTTTATGGGTAAAAGGCTTAAGTTGTGAACGCCCATTTACTATAGAGTCCTTCCTCAAGGAGGAAGCGGATGAGGCATGGATGTATGGGCTCAGTGTTGCCATTCTTATTGTATTCTATTTTGGGGGTCATAAGGGTTGTATTTTGTGGAAGGAAATAGAAGGGTTGATACTTATTGTTTCGGCCTTGTGAAGACAATGGATTATGGATTATTGGCCTTCTTGAAGGCATGGTTTTATTTTTGAACGACATCTCCTATTTGGGTGATTTCCACCTTCACCCCTTTTATGGGTCCAAGGTGACCCATTATGTGAATATCTTTGGGATGATAATTTTATGCTTATATGTACTTGCTAGTTTTTATGTGTATGTGTAATGAAGTATGAATGTATCCCTCATCCATATTTGTTTCTCCAAGCTTGGGGGTGGCCATGTAATGGCCTAGGTTGGGAGGTGAGCCTCCATGGTCTTATGATTTTTTCTTTTGCAAATTTTACAAAAGATTAGCGAGCTGGTTTTAAAGGAGAGAATGTTGATATTGACTTTTTTCCTACTTGTAGTTTTGAGTTTAAAATGTCTCTAGAGCCTTGTGTAAAAAGTGTGAGGCCTCACCCGGAGCCTATCATAGCCATTCAGTTTTGCATTTGAGATAGACATATTTGATGATTATATTTTGATGCTCTATGGATTTACTGATACTTTATGTTATGGTTTATCACCTTAGAGTTTAGTTGCACATTCTGTTATGTTATTTTGATGAAACTATTATATCTAATTGGAACCTTATGTGAAATTAAGTGGATTTTATGAATGATTGTGATGTCATGATGAAGTTTAATTGCAATTAAATTATATATGTATGCAATGATTATGTTTCAAATTTAATTTAGTGATGAATTGTATATTTCATGATGAGAATTATGTAAGTTATAAATGAATGATTATGCCATGTGAAACTTTGACTTAATTATGATTAATTTCTTGAGAATTATTTGATTATGAAAGTTATGGAATTTACATGTATATTTCCTTGGACTACTAATATTGGACTTGAGTGTACAGAGAAATGGGCCATGGTAAATTTGGGGAACCAGAGCATAGACTTTTGTAAATATATTTGAGCCAAGGTTGCTTCTAGTGAGAATCCAAAAACCTCGTTGTATCATGTTTAATTTGTGAAAGTAATGTGCATGAATGTATTTAATTTATATGTAAATTGTTAATGTAATTTATGTTGTGCATGCCCAAGTGGAAATGCCACATGGCTTGTGATGTGTCTTTCTTGTTTGTGTCACTTGACACATGTGTGTGTGTGCTTGTGGCCATATCATGTCCACTTGGGATTGGATGCCACTAACCTAGGATGGTACCCCATTAGGATTCCCATGTCAACCTTTGGTTAGGAAGTCTTAGAGTAATTCAAACCATGTTGAACCCGAATTCAAACT
Source organism: Chamaecyparis obtusa (assembly GCA_027943335.1). Lineage (NCBI taxonomy): Eukaryota > Viridiplantae > Streptophyta > Pinopsida > Cupressales > Cupressaceae > Chamaecyparis > Chamaecyparis obtusa. The sequence goes on along the minus strand of BSBK01000342.1, from coordinate 14,287 downwards.
TCTAGTGCATTTTAGGGAGGTTAAATGAGCCCCTAGGGTGTAGTTAGGATCTTTTTTATCCACCCCACTTGATGTACCTTGGTTTGGGTGTTTAATTTTAGTCTATATGGAGCCCATAACTCATTTATGGTCCTTCAAAAGTACCTCTCAAGGGAAATTTCGAAAATGGAGGGATGGAAAATGAGGACAAGCCCATTGCTCTTTCCCCATTCTTGGTCTCCATCTCATTTATGAAGGGAGACAAGGATGGATGGAAAATCTCCATAAGCCATACCTAATAATGAGGTTTAGTTGGGGGTTTGTTGGGAGACCTCTTTTAGTAGGAATTTTGGGGGAAGAATTGGGTTGACACCCACTCTCTTGATTTAGATATTGCTAATTTGGAGAAGACTGAGGAAAGTGGATAGCTCTTCATAAACTTTCTTCCTTAAGCTTGGATTCTAGGTTGGTGGAAATCATTCTTTTACTCATTGTGTTTTCAAGTGAATGAGCTCAAGGTTATTTCATCTCTTGCATGGAGAAACTAGTTTTTGAGATTTTATGTATTTGTGTTTGTGAATCTTGCTATTGCATGAGAGTAGTTGTTCTTATGTTAATTCTTGAGCTTGTTGTAGAGCATGTTTTTCCATGTATTGTATATGTGAAGCTTGTTTGTTGATTCTTGTGAAATCCTTGTTGTTTTGTATTGTTTTTGTCAAGGGAGTTTTCTCAAGGCCACACTCACCCTTGGGAGGGAAGAGTAGCCTTGGGGGTGGAGGGCATTTTGGGACAATCATGGGTGTAGAGTCTCTCCTTGTTATGAAGAGGGAAGAAACATGGATGTATGGGCTCCATGTAATCATTTCTTGTTTGTATTTGGGGGTCATAAGGGTTGTATGGCTTGAAGCCATGGGGGTCATAAGGAGTTTCATTGTGTGGGATTTTGTGGTATCTTGTGTGTTGAGAAAGCCAAGAGAAGGCTTGTCTTTTGTTTCCATGAAATGTGCTTTCTCCCCTTGAGTTGGTTCCACCTTCAACCCAATATTTGAGTCATTTGAGACTCTTTGTGTTAGCCTTGGAAGGGAGTTTTCATTGTGTTTTTATTTATATGTTGTTATTGTGGATTTCTTGATTGTCTCCTTGTCTTTGTGATGGTTCCCCAAGCTCGGGGGTGGCTTCTTAGAAGCCTAGGATGGGAGGTGAGCATCCCATGGTCTATTTCATTTTCATTTGAAAGAATTGATGATCTTGTTGCAAAGAAGCATTGGAGTGACCTCTTATGGTGTTTTGTGAAAGCCAATGTATTGTGTTGTTGATCTTTTGGAATAAGAACATTTCCATGTTGTATTGTATTTGGTAATTGTAGATTTATGTAACAAGGATTATGTCAAATGTCTTTTCATATTTGTAATAAGTGGTTGATTTAGATACTTGAGAGAATGGTTGTAATAGGTGACAAAGTGCTAGTTTCTGGATTCAATTGTGTATTCCATTTTTCCATCAACGTTTCAGATCATACTACATGATCTATCATCAGGATGCTAGAGAGAAAAGAGACATGAAATGATGGATCATCATTTCATCCTGATGATGGATCATGTATTATGATCTGAAACATTGATGGAAAAAAGGAATACACAATTGAATCCAAAAACTAGCACTTAATATTATGGATTGTGGAAATCTAATGGATCTGATAGGTGAAAAATCCATGAGAAAGAGATGTTGTTTGAAAATGTATTATGTTGTTATTTTGTATGCACTTCAAGGAATAAGATTGTAACAATGTATGTTAGTCTTCATGAGTTTCTTTTTGGAATATTCATTGTGAAAGAGATATTGTTGATTGTAAAATGAACAATGTATTATTTCAATGGAAGAAAATAAAGATGTTGTAGGAATTGTATGTGAGAACTTTGTTTGTAAACTCTTGGATAAAAATGTTTTGTATACATTTGATAAACTAGGAAGGGAAGAAAGTCTTCAACCTTTTATAATTGCAAAGAATTGATTTTATTTGCATAAAAATATACAAGTTATAATTTTAAATATCAAACCACACAAATGAGACTTTCTAGATTTTAGAGAAAAAATGCTCTCTGAAAATTGTATGGGAAGGGAAATAATTCTCTTCCCATAGAGAATATTCCCTTCCCAATAAACCTTTCCTAATAGGAGTTAATACATTAATCCCCAAGATAACCTTCTTAGTATTAATCAAATCCTTTATTAACTCAAAAATGTTATTGCATGACTTGCTTTTACACCTATATTCTAATGGATCCCACACACATACACTTTTTCCCCAAAAATGGTGTAGAAAAGAGAAGGCTCATTTTAATGCAAAACATATTAAAATATATAAGGAAACTTCACTTGCATAATATTTTTGGAAGGGGACCCACCTGCTGATGTTGTCTATTTGCTTGGCAAAGCCCCACTCACCTACACCTGCGCCATATCCTTTCCCTTCCACATGCACCTTGCTGCACACTTAGTTAATGTTTGCTTTTTGACTTGACAACATGCCTTACCTTGCGTAAGCTCCTTGCATATGAAGTGGGGAGACATTAAGTGGAGCCCAAATTTCATGAAAAACATAAACCAGCACTTCCTAATGTCTAGTCAACCCATCCTCCCTCTTCCCTTGCGTGAATCCTTGCTTGGGGTAGATAGGATACCATTTAGGGGCCCCAAACACTTGCAATTTAAAATCTACATTCCCTCCTTGGCAATTTTCGTAGGAGCTTGAGTGTGCCTTGGTTTTGTCACCCCACCACTTGGCAAATAGGCCTTGGGGAATGTGAGGTGATGGTATGGGCTAGACTTAGTAGGTTTAATAGATCATGATTAGGACTAATTGTAGGATTAGACATAGCCTTTTAGTTATTAGTCTTAGCTAATAGCTAATAATTCTATTTTGGTGATTAACCTTTTTGTTAATAATTTTAACCACTAATTAATAGTTACATGGGTAATATGACTTAGTTCTTATCTATTAATAAAGAAATGTGTTAGATTGATGGGTTATTTTATCCTAATGTTATATAGTTAAATTAAGGCCTTTGATAATAGTTAGTAGGATTAGTAGAATTTTTAGTAGGTTAGGATCATCTTATAAAGATTTGATTTAATAGTCTAATTTCTACTTATTTGTTATTAATGTTATTTTGTGATTAAAATTCAATGTAATAAAATTAATTAGTAATTAATAGTTTTATTGATAACATGTCTTAGATTTAACCAATGATAAAATAACTTGTTAAAATCGTAGTTTATTGCGTTCAATGGTTAATTAATTAAAATGAGATCATTTAATAGATCATTTGGGTTCATTTAGATTATTAATTTGAAATTAGCTAATAAGGTTATGACCTAATGTATTGAACCATTTAAAATAAATTAATGTTTGAGAGGGATATTAGTATAAATTAAAAAGGCTAGTAAAACATTTATAATCTAATGTTTAGATAACATTTCGTGCTAGCTCACATTATCAGGTTTATTGTCGAACATAATTTGATTAATAGCATGGTTAACTCATGAACTAATAATGTGGACAAAATTATCAAGTATGTCAAATAAATCATGCTCGAAAGATGAAACCTAATTACATATAATTGGTTTGTTATAATTAAATAATTTTATTAGAAGTTGATTAGTATGTATTGAAGGAGGTAGGATAACTAACACTTCTTGGTACGTTTTGATAACAACTTGTTCTAGTCAACTCTATTAGGTCCATTGTCAGATTATTATTAAAAATAAAATTGTTACATTTTTGGTTAGTTAAATTATGGGCATGACACTTGGTATCAGAGCCTAGGTTTCAACATTGGAACCTCAAACCCATTATGTTTCTTAGCTAACCTTTAACCCTTTTTAATTGTTAGGATGCCTCCCCCTACGTCTCAAGCTCAAAGACATATTAGAGGATGAGGGGCTAGGTGATCTCCCTCAGCTCGCGAGCAAGTAGAACAAAGGGCTGAGATATCAGCAGTTAATCAACCACCACCTCCATGAGACCCTAATCAGGAGGTCCTATTAGCCTTACAAAACCTTGTCGGGGTTATTCAAGAGAGGTTACCTCTAGTTAATCCTCAGCTAGAGCACCAGCTGGCTAGGGGATAGAGATCACAGGTTAGAGAGAGGACTAGGAATCCTCCATGAGATCGAGAGGAAGGGCAGGGGGGCACATGAGGTGGATTCGGTTTACATGCCAGAACCACCACTTGTGGTTGTTCAAAGGGCACCTCGTGATGCTGGAGATCATATTAGAGATCTCCTACAATTACAACCACCTTTGTATCATGGTTCTACAGAGGGTATAGATGTCGAAGCATGGCTTTTGAGCTTGGACAGGTGCTTTGGGTTGCATCAGTATGATAGCAATGTCAAGGCTCATTTTGCAGTACTCATTTTGAGAGGAGGTGCTTCCACATGGTGGAAATAGGAAGAATATAAGAACAACACCACTATGGACACTATGACTTGGGAGACCTTCTTAGAAAGGTTCATAGATAGATACCTATCAGAGCACTATAGATAGTGGTGTATTAATGAGTTCCATGAGCTCCAGCAAAGGGGACTCACAGTGCTACAGTATGAGACTTGATTATTTGAGTTGCTACCCTATGTAGACTACATGAAGGATGAAAAGCTATGAATCAACCATTTTGTTAAGGGACTCAATGATTGGATAGAGGGACAGGTTCGCATGACCTCACCAAAGACCTTTTGTGAGGCTGTAGAAATGGCCTTGGTTGCAGAAGAGATTCAGGGTAAGTCTAGAGATGCTCGTGACAGGTCTCAGAACTATAACTCTACATCACAGTCATAGGGGCACCAAAAGAGTCACTGGAAGGGTAATAACAGACATTCCTCAAGATTTTTTAACAAGAACCCACAGCAATAGACTCAACAAAACAAAGTAGAAGCCACCACAGGGATAGCAGGGCTCTAAGCCCAAACAGCGGCAGGCACAAGGATAGAGAAAGGATCAGCAATAGCAGTATATAGATGCACCCTAGCATGGACTCAACAGTCCTCTCGGGGGGGTTTCAGTGGTTTTAGTAGGACCAGTGGTCAGTAGTTCTCTAGGCCATAGGGAGTATAGACTTTCACATGAGGTCCTTGCTATGCATGTGGTTCCATGGGGCACTTAGCTTGTGATTGTCCATAGGGTCAGATGTTAGGCAGTCAACATGTGGCAGCTTCTAAGCCTATTGTTGGAGACTTTAGAAAGTCTCACAGAGTATTTGTAGCAGTTGATAACCACCAGGCCGAGCACCAAGCCACAGTGATAGAGGTTGCAGGTATGATTAGCAGTATTAGTGTTACTATATTGTTTGATTCAGGTGCTACTAATTCTTTTATATCTCCATTTATTGTGGAGCATTGTGAGCTTCTGGCAGCAAGACAAGAAATTAGTTGGGAAGTGGAGTTAGCCTCAGGGTCTAGAGTGTTAGTCAACTTTTTAGTGAAGGATAGCCAGGTGCAAATTGGTGATTTCATCACAACTATGGATCTTTGTATCACACCTCTTGGTTCTTATGACATAGTGTTTGGCATGGATATGCTTTATGCCCGTAGAGCTAAGTTAAATTGTTGACATAAGAGGATTGAGTGCCTTGATGGTCATGGTACACCTATTATGATTTGTGGGATTTTGAGAGGCATCTCTCTTCGTATGATCTCTACCATGCAGCTTAAGTGGAGCATGTGGAAGGGATGTCATATTTTTGCTATTACTATCAGTGATAGAGAGGATGAGGAGGAAAGGGAAACATCTCTTGATGATTATCCTATACTTCAGGAGTATGCAGATGTGTTTCCTACTGAACTTCCAGGAATGCCTCCTTGAAGAGTAGTAGACTTCCATATTGATCTTGTGCCAGGAGCTACTCCATTTTTGAGGGCACCTTACAGGATGACCATTAATGAGCTTAATGAGCTCAAGATTCAGCTAGAGGAAATTTTGGAGAAGGGACACATTCATCCTAGTGTTTCACCTTGGGGTGCACCTGCTATCTTTGTTAAGAAGAAGGATGGATCATTACAGTTATGTATGGATTACTAATAGCTTAATAAGCTTACCATCAAGAATCAGTATCCACTCCCCAAGATTGATGATTTGTTTGATCAGCTTAAGGGTGCTAAAGTGTTTTCAAAGATTGATCTTAAGTCAGGATACCACTAGCTACAGATTGTTGACAGGGACATTCCTAAGACTGCATTTCGTACCAGATATGGGCATTATGAGTTCACAATTGTACCTTTCAGACTCACCAATGCTCCAGCAATTTTCATGAGCCTTATGAATGGGGTATTATGTACCTTCCTTGATAAGTTTTTAATTGTTTTCCTTGATGATATCCTGATTCATTCACAGGATGAAGAGGAGCACAAAGAGCACTTGAGATAGGTGTTGCAGTGTCTTAGAGACAATCAGTTGTATGGTAGTTTATCCAAATGTGCTTTCTATAGGACTGAGATTCATTACCTTGGGCATGTTATTTCAAGAGATGGCATCTCAGTAGATCTATCTAAGATTAGAGCCATCATGGATTGGCCTACACCTACTTCTGTGACTAAGGTCAGAAGTTTTATGGGGTTGGCAGGTTATTACAGACATTTTGTAGAAGGTTTTTCTAGAGTGGCACATCCCATCACTTCTCTTCAGCGTAAGGGAAAAAAATTTGAGTGGACCAAGAAGTATGAGAGGGCCTTTCAAGGACTCAAGAAGGAACTTACCAGCGCACCTATTCTAGCAGTGCCTGATCCTTCAGTGGATTTTGTTGTATGCATAGATGCTTCCTTAGATGGTTTGGGAGTATTTCTTATGGAGAATGGGTGAGCCATTGCATATGATTCTAGGAAAGTTAAGACTCATGAACTCAATTATCCCACTCATGACCTTGAGTTAGCTGCAGTGGTACATGCTTTAGTGAGGTGGTGGCATTTTCTTTTGGGTCATCAGTTTGAGCTCCATTCAGATCATCAAAGCTTAAAGTATATCTTCTCTCAGCTGAACTTGAATGTGCAACAGTGTAGGTGGATGGAATTCCTTTGTGAGTATGATTTTTATGTCCACTACATCAAGGGGAAGGAAAATGTGGTTGCCGATGCTTTTAGTAGGAGATGCCATGGGGCCTACTCTATGACAGCAGGTACTAAGTTGAGGGATCAGATATTACATCACTTGCATGAGGATGTTTGGTATGCAGAGGTTAGTTAGGTCATTCAGTCTAAGAGTACTCTCAAGGGTAAATATTTAGGATATTCCCTAGATTCCAATGGGCTTTTATGCCATAGAGGATGCATCTATGTCCCATCCTCTGGAGACTTGCAATTTTTCATCATGCTAGAGCCTCATAGGGCCCCTTATGTAGTGCATCCTAGAGTTAAGAAGATGCATGCAGATTTGAGGTGGTTATATCATTGGCCAGGGATGAGACAGAACATAGCTAAGATAGTGGCATGATGTCTTGAGTGTCAGAGGGTTAAGGTAGAGCATCGTCACCCTAGTAGTTTGCTTCAGCCTCATGAGATACCAGAGTGGAAGTGGGATGTAATTTCCATGGACTTCATCATTGGTCTCCCTATGTCATCTCGGTGCCATGATGCCATCATGGTGATGATTGACAAGCTGACCAAAGTAGCCCACTTTTCACCCGTTCGAACCACTTTTACAGCCCTAGCAATAGCATAGGTTTTCTTGTGAGATATTTTCAGACTTCATGGCATACCCTGTAAGATTATTTCAGATTGGGATTCTCTCTTCACATCATCTTTTTGGAGGGGATTACAGACAGCTTTGGGCACTAAGCTCAATTTTAGCACTGCTTATCACCCAAAGATAGATGGTCAGATAGAGAGGGTAAATCAGGTGTTGGAGGATATGCTTCGCATGTATGTCATGGATCATCAGACTAGGTGCGAGGAGTACCTTCATTTGGTGGAGTTTGCCTACAATAATGGGCATCACACTTCTCTAGGTATGCCTCCCTATCAAGCATTATATGGTAGACCATGCAGAACACCATTGAGTTAGGACTGCATTGAGGATAGAGTTGCTTTAGGTCCTGAGTTAGTGTGAGAGTTGGAGCAGCAGGTGACTTTGATTAGGTAGTGATTGAAGGAGGTACATGATAGGTAGAAGAAGTATGCAGATGCCAAGAGGGAAGATCATAGTTATTAGGTTGGAGATAGGGTCTTTCTGAGAGTGTGACCTCATAACAGTTCAATCTGATTTGGAAAAGGCTCTAAGCTTGCACCCAGATTTGTTGGCCCTTTTGAGATACTTGAGCAGATAGGTCCTGTCACCTATCAACTTGCTTTTCCACTGAGCCTGTCACGCATCCACAATGTTTTTCATTTTTCAATGTTGAGGAAGTATATTTTTTATGAGACTCACATCATAGATTGGGATGCCTTGCAGGTGGAGTCAGACAGTCAGTTGGCTTTGGAGCCCATCCGCATTTTGGCTTGCCAGATGCTAGCACTTCGAGGCTGAGAGCTAGACCAAGTTAGGGTCCAGTGGGATTGCTATGATGATGTTACAACATCATGGGAGGATGCAACACAGATGAGAGCATAGTATCCTCATCTTTTTTATGAACTCCAGGAGGAAATTAATGCCTAGGGGGGAGGATGTGAGGCCTCAACCCGAGCCTATCATAGCCATTCAGTTCTGCATTTGAGATAGACATATTTGATGATTATTTTTTGATGCTCAATAGATTTATTGATACTTTATGTAATGGTTTATCACCTTAGAGTTTAGTTGCACATTTAGTTATGTTATTTTGATGAAACTGTTATATCTAATTGGAACCTTATGTGAAATTAAGTAGATATATGAATGATTGTGATGTCATGATGAAGTTTAATTGCAATTAAATTATATATGTATGCAATGATTATGTTTCAAATTTAATTTAGTGATGAATTGTATAATTCATGATGAGAATTATGTAAGTTATAAATGAATGATTATGCCATGTGAAACTTTCACTTAATTATGATTAATTTCTTGAGAATTATTTGATAATGAAAGTTATGGAATTTACATGTATATTTCCTTGGACTAATGATATTGGACTTGAGTGTGTAGGGAAATAGGCCATGGTAAATTCGGGGAACCAAAGCATAGACTTCTGTAAATCAATTTGAGCCAAGGTTGCTTCTAGTGAGAACCAAAAACCTCATTGTATCGTATTTAATTTGTGAAAGTAATGTGCATGAATGTATTTAATTTATATGTAAATTGTTAATGTAATTTATGTTGTGCATGCCCAAGTGGAAATGCCACATGGCTTGTGATGTGTCTTTCTTGTTTGTGTCACTTAACACATGTGTGTGTGCTTGTGGCCATGTCATGTCCACTTGGGATTGGATACCACTAACCTAGGATGGTACCCCATTGGGATTCCCATGTAAACCTTTGGTTAGGAAGCCTTAGAATAAGTCAAACCATGTTGAACCCGAATTCAAACTTCTAGTGCATTTTAGGGAGGTTAAATGAGCCCCTAGGGTGTAGTTAGGGTCTTTTTTAGCCACCCCACTTGATGTACCTTGGTTTGGGTGTTTAATTTTAGTCTATATGGAGCCCATAACTCATTTATGGTCCTTCAAAAGTACCTCTCAAGGGAAATTTCGAAAATGGAGGGATGGAAAATGAGGACAAGCCCATTCCTCTTTCACCATTCTTGGTCTCCATCTCATTTATGAAGGGAGACAAGGATGGATGGAAAATATCCATGAGCCATACCTAATAATGAGGTTTAGTTGGGGGTTTGTTGGGAGACCTCTTTTAGTAGGAATTTTGGGGGAAGAATTGGGTTGACACCCACTCTCTTGATTTAGAGATTGCTAATTTGGAGAAGACTGAGGAAAGTGGATAGCTCTTCATCAACTTTATTTCTTAAGCTTGGATTCTAGGTTGGTGGCAATCATTATTTTACTTGTGTTTTCAAGTGAATGAGCTCAAGGTTATTTCATCTCTTGCATGGATAAACTAGTTTTTGAGATTTTATGTATTTGTGTTTGTGAATCTTGCTATTGCATGAGAGTAGTTGTTCTTATGTTAATTCTTGAGCTTGTTGTAGAGCATTTTTTTCCACGTATTGTATATGTGAAGCTTGTTTGTTGATTGTTTTGAACTCCTTGTTGTTTTGTATTGTTTTTGTCAAAGGAGTTTTCTCAAGGCCGCACTCACCCTTGGAAAGGAAGAGTAGCCTTGGGGGTGGAGGGCATTTTGGGACAATCATGGGTGTAGAATCTCTCCTTGTTATGGAGAGGGAAGAAACATGGATGTATGGAATCCATGTAGCCATTTTTTGTTTGTATTTGGGGGTCATAAGGGTTGTATGGCTTTAATCCATCGGGGTCATAAGGAGTTTCATTGTGTGGTATTTTGTGGCATCTTGTGTGTTGAGAAAGTCAAGAGAAGGCTTGTCTTTTGTTTCCATGAAATGTGCTTTCTCCCTTGAGTTGGTTCCCCCTTCAACCCAATATTTGAGTCATTTGAGACTCTTTGTGTTAGCCTTGGAAGGGAGTTTTCATTGTGTTTTTATTTATGTGTTGTTATTGTGGATTGCTTGATTGTCTCCTTGTCTTTGTGATGGTTCCCCAAGCTTGGGGGTGGCTTCTTAGAAGCCTAGGATGGGAGGTGAGCATCCCATGGTCTATTTTATTTTCATTTGCAGGAATCGATGATCTTGTTGCAAGAAGAAGAAGCATTGGAGTGACCTCTTATGGTGTTTTGTGAAAGCCAATTTGTATTGTGTTGTTGATCTTTTGGAATAAGAACATTTCCATGTTGTATTGTATTTGGTAATTGTAGATTTATGTAACAAGGAGTATGCCAAATGTCTTTGCATATTTGCAATAAGTGGTTGATTTAGATACTTGAGAGAATGGTTGTAATAGGTGACAAATCCATGAGAAAGAGATGTTGTTTGAAAATGTATTATGTTGTTATTTTGTATGCACTTCAAGGAATAAGATTGTAACAATGTATGTTAGTCTTCATGAGTTTCTCTTTGGAATATTCATTGTGAAAGAGATATTGTTGATTGTAAAATGAACAATGTATTATTTCAATGGAAAGAAAATAAAGATGTTGTAGGAATTGTATGTGAGAAATTTATTTGTAAACTCTTGGATAAAAACTTTTTGTATACATTTGATAAACTAGGAAGGGAAGAAAGTCTTCAACCTTTTATAATTGCAAAAAATTGATTTTATTTGCATAAAAATATACAAGTTAAAATTTTAAATATCAAACCATACAAATGATACTTTCCAGATTTTAGAGCAAAAATGCTCTCTAGAAATTGTATGGGAAGGGAAATAATTCTCTTCCCATAAAAAATATTCCCTTCCCAATAAACCTTTCCTAATAGGAGTTAATACATTAATCCCCAAGATAACCTTGTTAGTATTAATCAACTCCTTTATTAACTCAAAAACTTTATTGCATGACTTGCTTTTACACCTATATTCTAATGGACCCCACACACATACACTTTTTCCCCAAAAATGGCGTAGAAAAGAGAAGGCTCATTTTAATGCAAAACATATTAAAATATATAAGGAAACTTCACTTGCATAATATCTTTGGAAGGGGACCCACCTACTGATGTCATCTATTTGCTTTGGCAAAGCCCCACTCACCTACACCTGCGCCATATCCTTTCCCTTCCACATGCACCTTGATGCACACTTAGTTAATGTTTTCTTTTTGACTTGACAACATGCCTTACCTTGTGTAAGCTCCTTGCATATGAAGTGGGGAGACATTAAGTGGAGCCCAAATTTCATGAAAAACATAAACCAGCACTTCCTAATGTCTAGTCAACCCATCCTCCCTCTTCCCTTACGTGAATCCTTGCTTGGGGTAGATAGGATACCATTTAAGGGCCCCAAACACTTGCAATTTAAAATTTGCATTCCCTCCTTGGCAATTTTCACAGGAGCTTGAGTGTGCCTTGGTTTTGTCACCCCACCACTTGGCAAATAGGCCTTGGGGAATGTGAGGTGATGGTATGGGCTAGACTTAGTAGGTTTAATAGATCATGATTAGGACTAATTGTAGGATTAGACATAGCCTTTTAGTTATTAGTCTTAGCTAATAGCTAATAATTCTATTTTGGTGATTAACCTTTTTGTTAATAATTTTAACCACTAATTAATAGTTACATGGGTAATATGACTTAGCTCTTATCTATTAATAAAGCAATGTGTTAGATTGATGGGTTATTTTATCCTAATGTTATATAGTTAAATTAAGGCCTTTGATAATAGTTAGTAGGATTAGTAAAATTGTTAGTAGGTTAGGATCATCTTATAAAGATTTGATTTAATAGTCTAATTTCTACTTATTTGTTATTAATGTTATTTTGTGATTAAAATTCAATGTAATAAAATTAATTAGTAATTAATGGTTGTATTGATAACATGTCTTAGATTTAACCAATGATAAAATAACTTGTTAAAATCATAGTTTATTGCATTCAATGGTTAATTAATTAAAATGAGATCATTTAATAGATCATTTGGGTTCATTTAGATTATTAATTTAAAATTAGCATAAGGTTATGACCTAATGTATTGAACCATTTAAAATAAATTAATGTTTGAGAGGGATATTAGTATAAATTAAAAAGGCTAGTAAAACATTTATAATCTAATGTTTAGATAACATTTTGTGCTAGCTCATATTATCAGGTTTATTGTCGAACATAATTTGATTAATAGCATGGTTAACTCATGAACTAATAATGTGGACAAAATTATTGAATATGTCAAATAAATCACGCTCAAAAGATGAAACCTAATTACATATAATTGATTTGTTATAATTAAATCATTTTATTAGAAGGTGATTAGTATGTATTGAAGGAGGCAGTATAACCAACACTTCTTGGTACGTTTTGATAATAATTTGTTCTAGTCAACTCTATTAGGTCCATTGTTAGATTATTATTAAAAAAAATTATTGCATTTTTTGTTAGTTAAATTATGGGCATGACAAAAAGGTTGTACAAAAAGGCCATGTAAGTGCCTATAACATGTGTTATGCTTGTAAAACCTTGTATTTTATTGTAGAATATTTCTCCTACTAATTTTATGTATTTAGGAGCAAGAAAATGTATAGTAATGCATTCCTTAAGCTTTAAAGGAAATGAGTTAGTTTTCTGGTTTGTATTTCCTTATGCAAGAAAAATAAAATAAAGAGTTAGATTATTTCATCTTTGAAAAATCCTCTTCCTATGTATGCAAGTTTATTTCAACTATGAGTTGGAAAAGAAAAGTATAGCATATTAGTTTAATGTTTTTAGGAAGAAAATATTTTCCTTTCATTGAATGTGTTTGATTAAAAAAATATATCATGTATATACACCTATGTATATATACATAGATGTATATAACGATTAGAATATTATTTTTATCTTTTTATTTTGAAAGAAATGTATTTCTATGTGTTCCAATGTAAAAAAAAAAAGAGTTATAGATTTCCTTATGCCTCTAAGTTAAAATTTTATTTTAAGGATGTAATTACATTATGTATATTTGGAGTAGTTATCCATGCTTCTTTATTTTCATATTTTCCACACACAAACACACACACACACACTCTGTGTGTGTGTGTGTGTGTGTGTGTGTGTGTGTGTGTGTGTATTATAATATATATAATAATATATTATATATTATAATATATAAACCATACCTTATAATTTATTAAAGCAAATTATAAATGAAACTATATAAAAATACTCATAATAAAATGAAACTATTTTTTTTAATAATAATTTTTTTTCAAAAAAATGGGCTCGTATTCCTTGTGGGTTGCAGAAGGCAAGTGTGCCACCGCAGTCCCCCTAGCTAAGGGAGCTATGAGTGGCAGCCAGCCATCGCACAAACCAATAGGGGAAGGCAGATGGTGGGGACTACCACCGCAGCAGCCCTTGTGGGGAATGGCTGCGATAGCACCCATAACCCATAGGGTTGCGGTTGCTTGGCTACCGAGAGTGTATCCCCTACGGGGCTTCGTGCTTTATTTTTTTTATTTATATAAATTTTATAATATCAAAAGAAATTTAAAGCTATCTAAACTATGATATAAACAACGAAATCTGCAGAATTTTTGCAATGATTTTAAAGAGTAAAAAATAAAATTGAAAGACAGTAATAAAATTTTTTTGAAAGATAGTAATAAAAAAAATTTCAAAGGACTATTCAAAAAAAAAATTATGGCATCTCTATTAACAAAAAATTTAATGGCAAGCTATAATAGAAAACT